>JAHNEJ010001936.1:0-189005 GCA_022559845.1 Amorphophallus konjac
TTTTTTTTCTTCTGATCGATCTCCTTTTCAATCGATCCCCTTTTCTGTTCAAAGGGAGGGGGCTTTTATAACCCTTTTCTCCCTCTCGGCAGGCCTCATCTCGGCGGCCTCGGCTTGAGCTTCCCGGCGCGCCTTGGACATTCAGCCTCTCGGCGCCACCTCCTCACAGGCCCATTTGGGTCTTTCAGCTGCTTTCACAGGCCCACTTGGGTCTTTTCAAATGCTTCATCACCCGAAAGGGCCCTCTATTGGTGACATATCTTGTATTGAGATCATCATTACAGTTTTCATTAGTCCGTAGACCGAGATTTCATCAGTCCGTAGACAGGGGTTTCATCAGTCCGTAGACAAGGGTTTCATCAGTCCGTGGACAGGGGTTTCATCAGAATCGCCATCTGAACGGTGACAAGACCGGGTATTATCTTATCGATACTGTCACTTGGATGATGACGAGCTCGGGCATCAGCTTTAGTCCGGAAAGACTTCTGCCGGATGTATAATCTGTGGAGACCATTCTTCTTCTGTTCTGACTTTGCAAAGCCTTTGCCATCTTCATCTGCCGGTACCGGCTTCATCTTCATCTCATATTACATCTGTCAGTAAGCCGACATCTGACTTACCCTGACATATCATCCGTGGATTCTTGGGCGAAACGGTAGTACAGCTCTCATTAAAGGGCTGGAAGGTCTCATCAGTCGAGTGACTGCTGCTTTATCAGTGCTGCCGTCTGAGTGACATTGGCACCGGGCATCAGCTTTGCCGACAAGGACTTTAGCAGGGTAGACAGTTGATGAGCTTCATCATTGGTCTTTCACTGTTGGTCCGACCCTCTTTTCAATTATGTTTTCACCCTTGTTCATTTTCCAGGTGTCAACAGGAGCGCAGCCTCCTTAAGGTCGACCCGGTAGGCCTCCGAGCGTTTGTACTGCTCGAGCACCTCCGCCCCGGCCGATCGCACCATACTAGCGAGTTCGGCATTCTCCCGCTCCGCCTCGGCTAACCTCCGTTCGGCCTCAGCCATCCACTTCTCGGCCTCCGCCGCCTGCTTCTCCGCCTCGGCCCGATCAGCCTCGGCCTCCCACCGAAGGCACTCGGCTTCCTTGGCTCGGTTCACCAGCTCGGCACGCTCGGCCTCCCACCGGCCATCTAGCTTGGTGTGAGCAACGCGCTCCTCTTCAAGAAGCCTGCTCTTCCTCTTGAGCGATTCGCGGGCCCTAGCTAGTTGCTCGGTCAATGCTCGAGCCTCCACCTGGCTCACCCGCGCCATCTCCCTAACTAAGGAAAGCTCACGTCGGAGCCCATCACACTCCTCGGCGAGCCGAGCCATCTTCCTGTCAGACCCACCAAGGGTCCAGGCCAGGTTCGCCCGCTCTGACTCCGACAGAGCGTAAGCTTCTGTGAGAGTGGCCCCCATCTGGGCAAGGACCAAGCAGCCCTCCATAACTGTCTCGAGGGCCACGGACGGGGAGTGCTGTGTAACGACCCGAGAATCCGATTACCGGGAAGGCCCGATAACCCGAGACTCGCACCGCCGCCCACGAGCCAGGAGGGCTCGGAAGGGCTAAAAGGAGTGTGGAGGCACAAAGAAATAGGAAATAAAGCAGGACAACCAACAACTACAACAGAGTCCAGTCCAACCGAAAGTACAGTCTAAAGCAGTAAAACGTACCACGTGCCAAGTGAACACTCGGCCCGGCAAGCTGGCAACAGAGAACCTCCGCTCCGCACCCTCGAACCACGAGGAAGAACCGCTACACCTGAAAAGCAGGGAATGAGTCTCCAAAACAGAGACTCAGCAGGGATCCCGCGGAACCCCAACCGGAAACAACGGCGGTAGCGGAAAGGAGAGCTACAACTACAGCAGGAACAGCAAACCGGTGGCCGGTCAAAAACTCGGCACTACAGCTACTCCTACTGCACCGGAAGGTACACCTCGGTCACGCAGACGAAGCTACCGAACCACACTAGTACCACCTACCGAAGCAAGAACACACGGCAACCACGCCGTAGAGGCCTGTCCCTCGGACACAGCCGACCTGGACACGCTGTCCAAGGTGCGACCCCGACCATCCGATCGCGGGTACCGCACAACAAGACCCAACCTCGGTAAAGCCACTAGCATTAGACCCTTGGCGCGAAAACCAACACACGCGCCACGGCGAAACAACCGAACTCAACGGTCAACACGACCGAAAACCCGAAGGTCGAAATCACGGAAACTGATAGTCTGTCACTCCGTACTCGACAGGAGTACCACCCACCAGAAGCACAGCCGGTAGCGTCCCCTGACGTCTTACACCGCACCGCGAGTGAACTGCCTGACGTGGTAGCTCCTACCCGAGGCACGAACACCGTACAAGTAACCACAAACAAGTGACTAGCTGGGGTCACGCCCGTCGACGTGGGTCCAACCGCCCCCAACCACGTGTGCACACACAGACCGCGCGTCCCTGGTCTGGTCCTCTGACCGGTTTTCCCCTCAGCCGGACTCTGGCTGCAAGACGTGGGGCCCGACGGCAACCGGTCCACAAACCGCCTCTAAGGGTAAGCCCGTACACCACTCCCTGGTGCGACTAGCACACGCGTACTAGTAGGCTACGACTAGTGGAGGGTCACTGAAGGAGTAGACTCTCAAGTCAACGGAAAACAACGTCCGCATCCGACAAAGTACGGGGACCATCCCACGTACTAGCACCGTCGCACGATGACCACAGTCGGAGAAGAAACGGGACTCACAGTCCACAGCCGCGCACACACCCTGCGCGAGAGTCGAGAAAACCCAAGTGACGCTAAGTCACTGGGCTCTGGACAGTCCTCTAGACGCCCTACACCCAACGGTCCTTGAGTCACAAGACTCGGGGTCAAGACCGTTGCACGCAACAGCACAAGGCCGTCAATCTAGTCCAAGCTCTAGGTCTAAAACCACTGTAGCACGAATACCGAGGTAGCTCACGAGCCGCCGAAACCATTCCCTTGGGAAGGGAACTCACAGGACTAAGGCCACACACACGGCCCACGCGGAAAGCACAGAAGCACGATTCCCAAGGCAACTTGCACACCACCAAGCTGTGGCCCAACTCAAGGAAAAGAGGGAAGCCTCCAGCTCCAGACTGGACAACTGGGCTCGCAGCCCAAGGCCTCACACAGGACCCACTCGGGGATCGCTTTTCGGAGAAACCGATGACACACGTCAACGCACGGTGACACGAGTCGAGAACTCTACACCCGGGACTACAACGTACCACGACACCTGGCCCCGACGACGTGCACAACATCCGTCAGGCCACCAGTCGGCACGTGGTTCGAGAACCACACACCCGGGACTCGAATCAGTCAAAACGGAAACACCGGGTTAGACTGGCACATGTGCGGTTCACCCTGGGCCGCTCAAGGGATGTGCGGCTAGGGTACAGCCGCTCAAAAGACATGCGGTCAGGCAGGAGCCGCACAAGGCTCTAATCGGACTAACCCCAAATGGAGGATGGACGGTTAGGGCTGGACCGCCCAAGGGGATGTGCGGCCAAGGATCGTCCGCACAACCTAACCGACCTACTCCAGTGCCGGTCAAAACGGTTTTGACCAAACCGCACAACCCAACCGACACAAAACTGTTGACCAAGGGTCAACTGGGATATGCGGTCAGCTCCTGGCCGCACAAGCCCACGGAAGGACAGACGGCTGGGTACCAACCGTCCATGGGGGAGACATGCGGTTCTCACCTGGCCGCACATCAAATGTGCGGTCTATCGTGCGACCGCACAACCCCAAAACCAAGAGAAAATGAACGGGCCAAAGGCAACCGCCCTCGCGATGGACGGGCCCGGTTCGACCGCCCAACCATCACGGCGGGTAAACCCAGGGGGTCTCCCGATCGTAGCCTTTCCACGCCCCGTTCGTGCCGAAACGAAGGGGATACAACCACAACCACCCTGGCAATCACATGGACTCCGACCGGAGTCAAAACGACGCACGAATCGCGAGAAACGAGCGATTCTACCGAAGTTACCCAAAAAGGGTTACCGAGCTTCTCGGAGCTCTACCGGTCCAACGGGACCACCAATCGAGACGAAATCAGGGGGAAAAGAACGCTCTCGCCCCAAGGAATCCGTTGACAGTAACCGATCTGGAAACCGTCGCCGTTTCCCGACCGACCCTACGAAACCCACAAAACCACGGTTTCGCTAGAACGGACCCAAACACAGCTGTTTCCGCGCCGAACGACGTGCAATGGTAGGGGAAACGAGCAGAACGCAGTGGTGTTCCGTCACCCTACCTCCACCGAAGAAACCGTGCGCCGAAGCGACTAATCCACGCCGAAAACCGCCCGGAACACGAACGACGCCATCTCGGAATCCACCGAGGGATCGCGCCCGCCTCCGCCTCGATCCTCATCCATCCTCGCCCGCGCCTCGCCCGCGCCGTCCCCGCCTCGCCCGTACTCCGCCCCGTCGGCCGCCGGAGAGAGAGGGAGAGAGGAGAGAGCGTGAGAAGAGAGAGGGAGAGAAATGAGAAATGAGAGGGGAGAGAGAGAGAGAAAAGCTATTTATAGGGAAATCCGGAAAATCGGAAAAATCCAGAAAAATAGAAAATCACACCCTCGCGATCCTCGGAACGCACCGATCGCAACGGTACCACTCGCGCCCTGGTGAACGGCCCGGTTCACCCGCAACGAGGTTCCGAAGGGAAAGCCGAAACCCACGCCGGGAATCAGAAAAACACACGCGGGAAAAGCCGCGGAACGCCTCCGGGCCTCCGAAACGACTCCGGATCGCACCGATCCGAACACGAAAGATGCCCGAAACGAAATTTCAGACAAAACAGAGTTGGACAATCCGAGAAACCAGATCCGGAGCCCACGAAAAGGATCCGAAGAATCCGGGGCATTACAGCCCTCCCCCCTTAAAGGAATTTCGTCCTCGAAATTCAGGACCAAGCACGAAGTCCCAGGGGAAGAACACAGAATCACTGACACGCTGTCAGAGCCCCAGCACAGAAAACCTCGATTCTCACGAAAACACCGATCCTGAGGGACACAGCCAGACTTACGATCACACACAACACCTCGCTCCTCGCGCCGAGCACACCGGCCACAGAGCAGGCATATACCAAAGGACACAGTCCGGCATCACCTCAGACAACGCGAGAATCCACCGTGGCGCCGCAGCCACGATCTCGCTCACCGAGGAAACACAACCCTCGACACGAGCAACAGCTACTGATCCACCCCAGGGTCAGCAGACAAAACACACATCAGCTTCACAACCAGCTGACAGGTCGCACACCCTCCTCAAGGGAGCAACCAACACAGAGCCTCCACCAGCTCAAGCAGCCAGCTCAACAGACCGCAACTAGCTCATCGGCTCAACACCAAGAAACACCCCACACATGGCAAGCCGAAAGCCGGACACAACACCGTGCCAATTCTCGTCAGAAGACAAACTTCGACAAAGTCCAGATCCCATCCGGAAAGGCACATCACAGAAACGACCACCAAAGGTCTCGCTGGCACTCAGCTCTCGCCACGCTCCAGCCCCAACAACCAGCATCTTCTGTCTCTGAAAAGACCATCCACTGGTCGCCAAATACACGTCAACGGGAAACCTCCACCGGCCCAACAGGCACGATCCAATTCACAGCAGGCCATCCGCTGACTCACACATAGACCGATGCCACATCTCGAGCTACACTCCTCTCGGACTCCGCATCCGAGCTCGATCATCGCGCCAACTCGACCCTCTCGGGGAGCACGACGAAACCAAATGACAGAACATGGCGTCTTCAGTCATCACCTCACGGGACTCAGACTTATAGGGAACCACCCCATGCTAATCACCAAACCAGGGATAACCTTGCGACACCAACGTCCTATCAAGGACCACCAACCGACGCTAATCTCACAGAAGGCCTCCGCCCACAAGCGTCACTCTTACGTCTGGTCTCATCAAATCCTTCGATCAATCCAAGTGGACACCTGCCAATCCCGATTCCGCCCTTACCACAGAGCCACGGGACACCACCTGAACAGTGCTCACGGGTCCCTAAGCAATAACCATCTCACCGTCACAATCCGACAAGATCGTAGAACCAACAGGAACCCACAGCCTGGCAGAGACCACATCCTCAAAGCACGATCTCAACCGAGGACACGATTGGGAACACAAGTCGGGCGCCAAGCCACCGACTCTGACCAACACGTCCTCGACCATCGTCAGGCGACATCCTCAACAACCCCATCCAGGTCCAACACCGACGCCTGACACGGCTTCCAACACAGGAACATGGTACTCATGCGGCGCACTAGCCAGCACTTTTCCCAACACTCCATCCTGCCAGTGCCAAGAACCATAACTTCTCGGGCAACGGCACGGCAACAACACGTTTCACACCGAGGAACCCATCCTCCGATGCTCAACGCAAACTCAGGAATCCGCCCGTAGCAACCAACGCTACGATCCTGAACTAGTGGGTCACAAGCCCACCACGCTTCCGCTGCGCACTCTGATCCACGCGCGCACAGCCGAGAAAGCAAACACCGCCCAACCAGCACTCGTCCTTCCGGAACAGCGCCAGCACACCCTCACACGACAAGGGAATGGGCACAACTTCTCACAGACAACCACCTTGCCAAAACAAGGAGCACGTCTCGCACGGACTTCATGGCACACAAGGCCAACCAATCCGGGCACACAATGCAAGACGGCAAACCTTAACCCAACACAATCTCTCCAACCAAAGGGGAGACCAAACGCACTTCCGACCAACGGAAGAACTCCACGCTCGACCTGACCTCGAACCTCGCGCACGCTGGAAACAGCACCATCCAGCACCAAGGAAAACCATCGCTTCCATCAGGTCAGCGCCTCCGACACACTCGACGAGTGTCACGTCGGACCACCATCACAGCATCTCTCGATGCACCACCGCTGCAATTCCTCGAACTGCAACACGGCATGCCAAGAGCCGCCACACGAGCCATAACCGACAACCGCCGATGCTCACCCTCGAGTCCCGAAACTCACCGCGGAGCCTTCACATCTCAAGCCAACTCCAGGGCGAACACAACCCATCCACTGACAGAAGCACAGGAGCAAAGACTTAACGGGACATCTCTGCCAAATCCTGCCTCGAAATCAGCAGAACGATCAGGACCGACACGTCATTTCTGACGCAACAGAGCACGACAAAACATCAGGCTCGACGAAACAGCAACCCACCGAGAAGATCCTCCGCTCACCCGAGCACACTTCTCGATCAGGACACCTCAGGAGCTGGACAAACCTCAAGCTGGAGTGACCGAAAACCGACAACAGCTCCCTCAGAGCACGCTCACGGCCACTTAACCAAGAACAGTCCGCACCAGCCACCTGACCACGCTGCAGGTTCCTCGAACGCAGCACCGCGAACTCACGCCTGCCAGCAACCTCTGCCCAACGCAGCACAACCAGGGCCACCACCGATGAGGGAGAAGGCTCTCGACCTCGATCCTTAGACCCCATGTTGGCACGAAAGCCGCGGGCAGCAACCACCTTCACAGCGCCGCACAGCGCACCCAAGCGAGAAACAAGGCGGGAAGCGAACACAAAACCCTAAGCCAGCTGCCGACTGTACTGGACCTTACGGACTCTGATCACTGCAATGTTTCGAATTCCTAAGTACGCCCACAACCACCGCTCTGATACCAGCTGTAACGACCCGAGAATCCGATTACCGGGAAGGCCCGATAACCCGAGACTCGCACCGCCGCCCACGAGCCAGGAGGGCTCGGAAGGGCTAAAAGGAGTGTGGAGGCACAAAGAAATAGGAAATAAAGCAGGACAACCAACAACTACAACAGAGTCCAGTCCAACCGAAAGTACAGTCTAAAGCAGTAAAACGTACCACGTGCCAAGTGAACACTCGGCCCGGCAAGCTGGCAACAGAGAACCTCCGCTCCGCACCCTCGAACCACGAGGAAGAACCGCTACACCTGAAAAGCAGGGAATGAGTCTCCAAAACAGAGACTCAGCAGGGATCCCGCGGAACCCCAACCGGAAACAACGGCGGTAGCGGAAAGGAGAGCTACAACTACAGCAGGAACAGCAAACCGGTGGCCGGTCAAAAACTCGGCACTACAGCTACTCCTACTGCACCGGAAGGTACACCTCGGTCACGCAGACGAAGCTACCGAACCACACTAGTACCACCTACCGAAGCAAGAACACACGGCAACCACGCCGTAGAGGCCTGTCCCTCGGACACAGCCGACCTGGACACGCTGTCCAAGGTGCGACCCCGACCATCCGATCGCGGGTACCGCACAACAAGACCCAACCTCGGTAAAGCCACTAGCATTAGACCCTTGGCGCGAAAACCAACACACGCGCCACGGCGAAACAACCGAACTCAACGGTCAACACGACCGAAAACCCGAAGGTCGAAATCACGGAAACTGATAGTCTGTCACTCCGTACTCGACAGGAGTACCACCCACCAGAAGCACAGCCGGTAGCGTCCCCTGACGTCTTACACCGCACCGCGAGTGAACTGCCTGACGTGGTAGCTCCTACCCGAGGCACGAACACCGTACAAGTAACCACAAACAAGTGACTAGCTGGGGTCACGCCCGTCGACGTGGGTCCAACCGCCCCCAACCACGTGTGCACACACAGACCGCGCGTCCCTGGTCTGGTCCTCTGACCGGTTTTCCCCTCAGCCGGACTCTGGCTGCAAGACGTGGGGCCCGACGGCAACCGGTCCACAAACCGCCTCTAAGGGTAAGCCCGTACACCACTCCCTGGTGCGACTAGCACACGCGTACTAGTAGGCTACGACTAGTGGAGGGTCACTGAAGGAGTAGACTCTCAAGTCAACGGAAAACAACGTCCGCATCCGACAAAGTACGGGGACCATCCCACGTACTAGCACCGTCGCACGATGACCACAGTCGGAGAAGAAACGGGACTCACAGTCCACAGCCGCGCACACACCCTGCGCGAGAGTCGAGAAAACCCAAGTGACGCTAAGTCACTGGGCTCTGGACAGTCCTCTAGACGCCCTACACCCAACGGTCCTTGAGTCACAAGACTCGGGGTCAAGACCGTTGCACGCAACAGCACAAGGCCGTCAATCTAGTCCAAGCTCTAGGTCTAAAACCACTGTAGCATGAATACCGAGGCAGCTCACGAGCCGCCGAAACCATTCCCTTGGGAAGGGAACTCACAGGACTAAGGCCACACACACGGCCCACGCGGAAAGCACAGAAGCACGATTCCCAAGGCAACTTGCACACCACCAAGCTGTGGCCCAACTCAAGGAAAAGAGGGAAGCCTCCAGCTCCAGACTGGACAACTGGGCTCGCAGCCCAAGGCCTCACACAGGACCCACTCGGGGATCGCTTTTCGGAGAAACCGATGACACACGTCAACGCACGGTGACACGAGTCGAGAACTCTACACCCGGGACTACAACGTACCACGACACCTGGCCCCGACGACGTGCACAACATCCGTCAGGCCACCGGTCGGCACGTGGTTCGAGAACCACACACCCGGGACTCGAATCAGTCAAAACGGAAACACCGGGTTAGACTGGCACATGTGCGGTTCACCCTGGGCCGCTCAAGGGATGTGCGGCTAGGGTACAGCCGCTCAAAAGACATGCGGTCAGGCAGGAGCCGCACAAGGCTCTAATCGGACTAACCCCAAATGGAGGATGGACGGTTAGGGCTGGACCGCCCAAGGGGATGTGCGGCCAAGGATCGTCCGCACAACCTAACCGACCTACTCCAGTGCCGGTCAAAACGGTTTTGACCAAACCGCACAACCCAACCGACACAAAACTGTTGACCAAGGGTCAACTGGGATATGCGGTCAGCTCCTGGCCGCACAAGCCCACGGAAGGACAGACGGCTGGGTACCAACCGTCCATGGGGGAGACATGCGGTTCTCACCTGGCCGCACATCAAATGTGCGGTCTATCGTGCGACCGCACAACCCCAAAACCAAGAGAAAATGAACGGGCCAAAGGCAACCGCCCTCGCGATGGACGGGCCCGGTTCGACCGCCCAACCATCACGGCGGGTAAACCCAGGGGGTCTCCCGATCGTAGCCTTTCCACGCCCCGTTCGTGCCGAAACGAAGGGGATACAACCACAACCACCCTGGCAATCACATGGACTCCGACCGGAGTCAAAACGACGCACGAATCGCGAGAAACGAGCGATTCTACCGAAGTTACCCAAAAAGGGTTACCGAGCTTCTCGGAGCTCTACCGGTCCAACGGGACCACCAATCGAGACGAAATCAGGGGGAAAAGAACGCTCTCGCCCCAAGGAATCCGTTGACAGTAACCGATCTGGAAACCGTCGCCGTTTCCCGACCGACCCTACGAAACCCACAAAACCACGGTTTCGCTAGAACGGACCCAAACACAGCTGTTTCCGCGCCGAACGACGTGCAATGGCAGGGGAAACGAGCAGAACGCAGTGGTGTTCCGTCACCCTACCTCCACCGAAGAAACCGTGCGCCGAAGCGACTAATCCACGCCGAAAACCGCCCGGAACACGAACGACGCCATCTCGGAATCCACCGAGGGATCGCGCCCGCCTCCGCCTCGATCCTCATCCATCCTCGCCCGCGCCTCGCCCGCGCCGTCCCCGCCTCGCCCGTACTCCGCCCCGTCGGCCGCCGGAGAGAGAGGGAGAGAGGAGAGAGCGTGAGAAGAGAGAGGGAGAGAAATGAGAAATGAGAGGGGAGAGAGAGAGAGAAAAGCTATTTATAGGGAAATCCGGAAAATCGGAAAAATCCAGAAAAATAGAAAATCACACCCTCGCGATCCTCGGAACGCACCGATCGCAACGGTACCACTCGCGCCCTGGTGAACGGCCCGGTTCACCCGCAACGAGGTTCCGAAGGGAAAGCCGAAACCCACGCCGGGAATCGGAAAAACACACGCGGGAAAAGCCGCGGAACGCCTCCGGGCCTCCGAAACGACTCCGGATCGCACCGATCCGAACACGAAAGATGCCCGAAACGAAATTTCAGACAAAACAGAGTTGGACAATCCGAGAAACCAGATCCGGAGCCCACGAAAAGGATCCGAAGAATCCGGGGCATTACATGCTGCCTGTCTCCCCCCTTCACCTTCGCGACTATACCATGACACATATGATACAGAGGGCCCTGGATGCCGAGCCTCTCCAAGGCTGTCGAAGTAGAGACCCCCTCTTCGGTCGACGTCCCGCCGGATGGCCCAGATCGAGCCGTGGCTTCGTTCGCCCCTCGTGCCTTGGTCGGTCGGGGCTGCGTCACCTTTTCTTGCGACCCCCCAGCCTGGACCGGTTCGACACCTGCACCGCCACTTGGAGCGTCGCCCGCCTCCGTCAACGCCCCAACCTCGGCCGTGGTCCCAGCGTCACCTGCCTCATCTACGGCCCCCTCGGCTCCTACCGAGGGGAGAGCCGGGCCAGCACCGCTGCCAATTGCAGAAGCAGCCTCGGCCCCCTCGGCTCCGGCCGAAGGGGGAGCCGAGCTAGCATCGTCACCGATAGCAGGAGCAGTCCCAGCCTCCTCAGCCCCCTCTTGCTCGGCGGGTGGGAGAGCTCACCCAGTAGGGTCGGCCCCATCATGCTCGATGGAGGGGTGAGCCGCGGCAAGGTCACCTCCGACTGCGAGAACGACCCCGGCCTTCTTGGCCCGCTTCCTGACCTTCACGGCGGGCCGGATCATGCCCTCCATGGGATCTTTGCGCTTGGACCCCCGCGGCCCGGAAGATTCACCCTGGGCCACCCGCTTGCCCTTATCTCTGGCTCGGGAGCGACCCGTGGGAGCACCAAACTCATCGGCAGCCGAGTCATCGCCGAGATCGATCACCTCTGCGGCCTCCTCCAAAGCCGGCCGCCTGGTGTCTGCACAGAAGAAAGATATGATCAGGAAAAGGAGATGGTCTCAACATCCGAAGAAGAAACTGATTCGTGGCGACCGAACCTGCCGGCTGCAGCCGCGCAAGAAGACATCGCTCGATGTTCTCCGGAGTGACCAGCTCCTCCGTGGACTGACGATGCTTTAGCAAAATGATCGCGTACTCCTCCACGTTCGGAGAAAACTCATCCTGCCTCGGAGGAATGTTTAGATGAAAATTGGGGATTATGAGACATCTCCAAGTCTCCTCCACCGAGAGGATCCCCACCCAGAAGAACTGAGTCTCCCACCCCTTGTGCAAAGAATTTTTCACGGCCAAGGAAATACAGCTCCTATTCCGCCTCGCCTGGATGAAATAGAAGCCCTTTCCAGCCGAGGGATGCGCCTTCAACTCAAAAAAATAGTGAAAGAGGTCCAAGGAAGGAGGAACTCCGCATTGACAGCAGAGGATGTGAAAGGCGGAAAGAAGAAGATAAGAGTTGGCTACCAACTATACGGGCGCCAACTGAAAGAAATTGAGAAGTTTGAGAATAAAGGGCTCGAAGGGAAGGCGGAACCCACCCTTCCACGACAGTAGGAAGGTGCAGATGTGGCCCGTACGAGAATCCAAGCTCGACTCATGCAGGGCAGACGAAACTGGTTCTCCAGCTATTTCCCCTCTGCCTCCCCCAGTTCGCTACAGTTTGGAGCCGCCGCCCTCACCGCAGGCTCGCCCTCCCACTCTTCGATATCCAGATGCTGATCTGCCATGGAATCCGGAGAGGAACTTGAAGAAAGATACCCCTGGGACCCCGAAGACTTTGGAGGAAGAGGAAGATGTCGGACTGCCTCTGCAGTTATCTCCGCCAACTCCACGAATGCCGCTGCAAGTCTCTGCTCTTCCGTCGTGTCTTCACGACGCATCAAAAAGCCCCAAAAGTAAGCATGAAGGAGAGCCAAACCCTAAAAACGGGGGGAGTCTGGAGCAATGGCAAGCGCACAACACCTATATTCCCACGCGGAAGGTGGCGCGTCGTTCCGACCTCCGAGAAAAGGGGGCCCCTTCAGTTCAAATCAGTCAGGATCATCATTATTAAGGGCCCAGGTGACCACGACACGTGACTTACTAACACCGCCCGATCTCCACCCACCCAAGCCACGCTGGTCCAAAACCCTAAACAACTACTCTTCCGAGCTTACTAAAGCTCGGGAGTAGGAGGGGGACTTCTGTAGCCCATCTACGAGCAGCCGAACTAGGTCCGTCAGGACCAAACGAGGCCCATCTCATCCAAGTGATAGCCCCATAGGGCCCACATAGGATAAAAAGCCCAATAAGATTACTTGGGATCAAACCCTTCCTCGGCGGCCGTTAGGCTCGGAAGGCCCGAACGTCAGTCAGAAAGGAGGAAGATCCATGCCCAAGTTATCCCCTCACTGGGATAGAGGCAAGCGCTCAGCGCCCACTCCAACCTATCTTCATCCGAGCTATGCCTATCACCCGGATAGGGTTGGCACCCTTCATGCTTGGGTTTGACCGACGATTGCTTATCCACGTTGCCGTTGAGAGCCCTTTATGAGCAGGAGTTTTTGAGGATGTAAAGAGCCCATAATGAGGACGTAACTCCCGCCTGAAACTCCTCAGCTTACGGGACTCATGAGGATTACGCACTATTTAAACCTGGGACTCCCTCCGGTAGAAGGTAAGGGCCAACACACGCCTAAAATTCCTTGAGCAGGAACCACTTCACCACCTTGGTGGAGAGGGATCTTGTGCCTCTCTTTTCCTCCTCCCTTCATAGCTTCCACCATTGCTCTACTGACTTAGGCATCGGAGGGTTTACCCCAGGGAACCATCCCTAGGCCCCCTGATCCGTTTTCCTTCCTTGTAGTTCACTATTCGGTGATCTTCCCCCCAGCTTAGGTCCAACGCGAGATCACGCCTCTTCATGCGTGACTACCCCACGAACCACATAGCGCACGGTCAAGAAGCCATTATCACAATAATGTCAGATATTATCTTGGAGATTAGTGGGCGTCGACTGGTGACCGACGCTCCCACACCTCCTATAAGGCGGAAGACTAGGGCTGCCCATGACCCCATTATCCTAGACAACCGTGCCTCTGGTAAGTCAGAAGAGGGGGACGACAAGATGTGCTTAAGGGGAAGACCCTATAAGCAGTACCCTGGCTAGACAGCCAGGGGGTAAGCGCTTTAAGCCTACAACACGTTTTCCTCCACTTTTTCATCCAAGCACTTCTTCCCACTCCTGAGCACTCTTCTGACTTAAGCATCATAGGCTTGTCCCATGGGATCACACCCGGGACTCCTTCTAATGTATTTCCCTTTGCTCGCAGGCTTCCCTCTCGGAAGACTTCCTCTCTTCCCCGATAAATGAATCTCAAAGGTGCAACGCGTGATTCGAAGGACCAACTTTTGATTTCTACACTTCTTGGCGCTGTTTGTGAGAAGTGAACGAAAAGCCATGGCCCTTTGAGGGAATTACTGCAACGTGAGCAACCACCGGAATGAGGCTGTCTCCTGAAGGACATCCCAGGATGGCCCAAAGAGTGACTGCCATTCTCATGGGCTTGTCAACAACCTTTGGCAGACCCTGCGGGAGAGGAGTTGGCCACGATGCGAGAGAAACTCCAATTCCTGATAGAGGCCTACCAGGACCTCCTGAAGTGACAGGTGGAGTAGCATCGTGCCACGTTAGATCCCCCACCCAATGGGAAAAGTAAGTCAACGACATATGCCTATCGTGAATGGGCTCCATTGGTGGTGTCTGCTGACGCACCCCGTGCCCTCTAGATAAGTCTCTTCATAGCCAAGGAAGCCCACTCCATTCCAACCGGCCTGGGATGGTGAGGCGACTTTGGCAGTATGACGATGTCGGATGCGAGTTGGAGGGGAAGGCGTGCTACTTGGACGAGATCATCTAGTGGACCAAGATGAAGGGATTGGTCAACAATGAGGTCAATTTTTAGGCTCCCTTCACACGGGAAATCCTAGAAGCACCGATTCCCCTGAAGCTACAGCTACCGTTGTTTACACCTTACGATAGCACCACTGACCTGGCCAATCACTTGTACAACTTTGAGTCCAACCTGTTCTTCCTTCAAGCTTCGGACACTATGAAGTGTTTGGCCTTCACTACTACCCTCCAAGAAAACACTCGAGCATGGTTCGAGTCTCTTCCAATGGGATCCATATCCTCCTTCCAACAGATGAAGAGAATATGCAGAGAGAACTTCCTAGGTAGTAAGAAGGAGGTGAAAACTATCGTCAGCCTCCTTGTCTATGGCAAGGACGCGATAATCCCTTATGGGATTTCGTCACGTGCTTCGACAAGGAGGCACTCGCATCCCATGCTTGGACGTCAGCATTGCGACAGCTGTGCTGACGCAAGGCACATGGGATACCATTTTTCGGTGGACCCTGGGAGTCCAAGCTCCTACAACGCTCCTAGAGCTTTTGGCGCTGGCCCAGAAGCATGCCAGTTGTGAGGAGATTGCTACAACACTGAGTTAAGTGGCAGGAGGTGACTATTTCAACAGAAAGTGATCAACCAAGCACCTAGGGTGTGATCACGGCAAGAGGGAGCCCCATGACCGCAACGCGCCGTGAGGGGGAGCTGCCTATAAGCAGTATACCCCCCTAATAGCTTCCTTGGATCAGATCCCCGTGGAGATATAGGATGAGCCATTTCTGCGGTGGCCTGAGAAGCTGAAGACTCAACCGAAGAGGAGAAACCTGAAGAAGTATTGCCACTTTCATCGTGATCACGACCACAACACTGAGGATTACATCTAGCTCAATGATGTGATTGAGGACCTCATTCAACGGTGTCTCCTTGACTAGTTCGTCGCCAAGGTGGTGGAGCGACAGTAGAGGATGGCAGACACCCCTCCTCCCATTGATAATAGGCCTGGTGGGAGAGAGATCATGATGATCTCTAGTGGGGCAGCCTCATGGGAGAGAGACTTGAGAGGAGACAGCTCTAGTAGGCGCTGCTCATATGCTAGGCGGGTGAGCCAGGTTGAGTGTAGTGATCCTAGTTGTCGCAACTCACCCTCGAGGACCCCCGCAAAGGAGCGTTTCAAAGGGCCCATTGTGTTCTTGTACGAGGACCTAGAGGGCATGACCACTCCCTACATCGATGCCCTAATTGTTTCGGCTACCATAAATCAATGTACTATGCATCATGTATTGTTCGAAAACGGAAGTGGTCCGGAGGTGATTTCCTATGACTGTCTATTTTTGATGAGTATGGATGCTTCTTGCCTCAACCCAATTCGTACTTCGTTGTTTGGATTCTCTGGGTCCATTATTTATCTCAAAGGCAGATTTCCCTGTCAATCATCTTAGGCACTGCTTCGTGGCAGATCACTTCCATGGTCGAATTCACGGTTGTGAGGGGAATGCCCAGGTATAATGCCATCATTAACCACGGTACCCATGGAATACTGAAGGGAGTTCCCTCCTCGTATCACCAGAAGCTCAAGTTCCCTACTCCATACAAGGTGGAAGAGGTTAAAGGTGATCAGAGGGAGTCTCGACGGTGCTACTTGCTTTTAACTAGGGAGAAGATGACCGACGCGCCTCCCCCGGAGAAGAAGGCAAACATGGATAAGCCTGGAACTAGCGGAGGAATACCCGACTGAGGACCTCTATCTCATTCCAATTGGGAAGGACCCTAACCAAGTTTTGAGGATTGGTTCCCTCCTACCAGAAAATGAAAGGAGGGAATTCCAATGCTTCTTGGAAGTCAATGAGGATGTGTTCGCAAGGTCTGAGGATGACTTCCACGTCATTCCTCCTGAGGTTATCACCCACCGACTTAACCTGGACCTCCACTGCTGTCTAATCTAATAGCGGAGATGTCACGCTGCAACATGGAATGAAAGGGCATCATCAGGAACACCTGATCAACAAGTTACGCTCTGGATTACTTAGGCCTAAATATCCCCAATGGGTCTCCAATGTAGTCCTTATTTTGAAGAGTAACGAGAAGTGGCGAATGTGTGTTGACTACAAGGACCTCAATAAGGCCACCCCGAAAGGTAGCTTTTCCATGCTGCGCATTGACCAACTAGCCTAGCTCTACTGCCTATTTTACATAAGGACCCATCAACATAGAGGTCCACTCTGGTTCTTTGTTGGCTAGTAGAGGTTAGTATCCTCAAGAGGATCATAATAACACTCTTTTATGAAGTTAGCTAGCAGCCTAGCACCTAGGCTTTGATGGTCATCCAAGGTATAAAAGATATGTCAAATTCACCTAGTTCTACAGCCCATTTGAGAAGATGCTTAGATGGGATGGGCATGGAAGTAGGACCTTAACCATCAGGCAGAGGTTATGATTGTGAGGGCCAATTTTTCAATAGCTGGGTATCTGCGTTTGTGACCTTGTAAGACTTTGCTCACATAGTAAATAGGAAGCTAGGTCCCATTATCTTTTTTAATGAAGACCGAGCTAATAGAACACACCCATTTGGTGCCCTGACCCCTCCGGTATGTGCACTACGTCTTCTATTTACCATGTCATATGCGGGCTCCATAACCATCACCCCCACCTACAGTTGCAGAAATTATGGTCTCCTTATGTTCCGATCAAGCTCTCAATCCTTGTGTGGCGTATCATCAATAATGGTCTGCCCATGGACGATAGGATTCGTAAGATTGGGGTTTCACTCTGCTCCAAATGCTACTGCTGCTCGTCCTTCTACCAGGAATCGCTGGATCATCTCTTCTTTGAGAGCGAATGGGCTTGTGTAGTATGGTCTTTCCTATCTACGTTTGGTGTTGCTATGGCTGGAAACTCTTCGAGGCTAAACTTCTTTGCCTTCCTAAGCTCAATCTTCACCAATTCGATGCACGTCTTGTTTTTACTGGCTGTTGTATGCATTTCCCTCTGGGAAATTTGGCGGGCCTAGAATTTGGTACGATATGAAGGCTCCAAATGCACTGCTAATCAACTGAAATGCAAGATTATTTTCTACACCCAACAGGTTTTGCATAATGTCCACTTGCCAGAGTGGGACCGCGACAAGAGCTAGTGGCTACGTTTGTTTGGCTTCCCTGTTCTTCCTGTTCCACCTGCTACTTTGAAGATTGTTTGCTGGCAATTCCCTCCTTGGCTAGCCATTAAACTTAACACCGATGGTGCCTGTAAGGTGTCCAAAATTTTAGGAGGGGGGGGGGGGGGGCGTTCTCCGGAGTAGCAATGGTGATGTTCTGCTTGGCTTCTCACACTTCTACAATAGGTGCATCAGTCTGATTGCTAAAGCTCGGGCGCTCCTTGATGGCATGCGATACATTTGGAAAGATTAAATAGTGCTCCTTGATGGCATGCAATACATTTGGAAAGATTAAATAGTGCTCCTTGATGGCATGCGATAACATAAGGCTTGTCCTGCTTGTTTCATTAGCGTGCAAGTGACTTTTTTTCTAATAGTGCACATGAACTTTAAAAAGATTCTTAGATCAGTTTTCCATGGCTAGATTAAATAATCTTCCATCATCCTTATCTAGTCATTTCTATTCCAGAATTACTTTCAATGGAAGCATGGATCATGAAACTCAAAATGGGTTGAAAAAAAAATGAGGTTGTATATGAATGCATGTGCAACATGATTTCGTTGTATATGAATGCATGTGCAACATGATTTCCATCCCCCCAACTTAAATGACATTGTCCTCAATGGCATGAACAATATGGAATAATAGAACAATGTAGACATGATATGTTTGGGAAAGAACGGGACAACCTGATGTGTACTTCTACGGCCGTGGTGTTTGAGAGGCGGTACTTGGCTTTGAAAATCGGAGCAACAGAGTAAGCAATCAGCTCTCTCCCCCCAACTTATCCTTTATTCAAATCTGCAAAATAAACACAAAACCACAATAAAAACTTGGGTTGCCTCCCAAGAAGCTATTTATTCTCACACAGACTATGAAAGGTTTGGGTTGCCTCCCAAAAAGCGCTACGTTTAACATCGTCAGCCAGACGCATTGCAGTTCACTAACCAACGTGTGGCATTCAGAATGAGCCACCAAGTGATCTTATCCTCTGATAAATTCCAGCTTTTGGACCATTTCAGGAAAAGATTATATGCATGTGCATGTGGGCTAGAAACATCCCAAGGTGGGTCTAGGAATTCGGATGGACCCCCTCGGTCAGAGAATGGTGGAGGAATTATCATATCTTCAATCACAAAATATTCCTCTGTACACTGAAGGTCTTTATAAGTGTTAAACACATCAATGCGAACCTTAATGTCCCTTAACTTTTCTCCTTCATCCTCAATTGAAAAATTGTCAAGCACAATTTTGAGGTGAGGAAGAGTAGGAGTGGGAGGAGTTTCGAAGGATTCCACGAAAGGGATAGCATTGAGAAGACAAGGGGTAGTGAAAGAGACGTGCTCCTCAACACACGGATGATCATGAAGCTCAAGTGGAATCGTCCGATCGGCTAGTTGCAGGATGTAAGGGATTTGTATAGAAGTGCCGAGGTCAGGAACAGGTAAAATATCAAGATCCTCCCCAAAATCAAGAGATACCCAATCAGAGTAAATTTCAAGTGGAGCACCCGGTTCCTCAATCATAAGAAAAGAAGGCCTTATGGTGACACTCAATTCTCTCTCCTCACGCACATTCTCTTCTCCATTTACTTGGAAGATGGACTCATCAAAGTCAGGATGGGCAAGTAAAGGAATTTGAACATTTACTGGACAATCATCTTCCTCTTCTTCTCCCCTCGACGATGCAAGATCATCATAATCCTCTTCACAAATGGAATGAGTTTTAGGCTTCTCAGGCTGCTCTTCCTTTACGTCCTCCTCATAAGACTCTTCCATGATCCCCTCAAAATCAACAATGATATGAGTGATAGATTGGGGAATCATAGGTTGAACATATGGACTTTCATCGTTATCACATCCATCAAATCCAGGAAGTTGGTCTTCAAATATTGGATCCACTTCCATGTCTATGATGTTTTTAGTAACCCTACTCACTTGAGCCTCAAAGTTTTGTAGTTGTTCCTGGAAGGCTTGTTGTTGAGTTTGGAAGAGTCGTATCAATTGATCAAACATCTCCTCCTTATTCAAAGTGGGCTGAAAGTCAGATTGAGATGGATAGTAATTTGGAGGGCACTCAGTCTGAGAATGAGGTGGTGGAGAGTGTATGGGTTGTCCTCCATAATAGGGTTGATCATAAGAATCATTTGGGTATGGACCCCAATTTGGAAAATCTTGTTCTTGAGGACTTTGGCCTTGATCCTGGTAAGACTCCCAAGACGAATTATGTTGATCTCTCCAATCAGAATTAAAGGTATGTGGACATGGGTCAAAATAAGGTGTGGAGAGGTCTTGAGGTATTGGGGCTTGCCCTGCTTGGTCCATCCAAGAGATTGTTGGTTGATCATCCCAACTCGAGTTATAAGTATCGGAAGATGAATCATATTTGGGCTGAGAAAACCGTTGGACATATTGAGCGTGCTCCGGGATGAAAGGTAGATCATGGTGCCCTTGGAAGAAATGAGTGGTTGGAGCCTGGTTTTGGGTAAATGAGGGAAATTGGGCCATCATAGGTGATTGGAGATCATTTTGGGCTGACCACGAGTATGGACTCTCATAATAGATCGGACTGTTTTGGGTGAGAAATGAGTTTTGGTTTGGATATCCACCTTCATAATGGGCCGGGTTAGCCCACATGTGATCATTGTCGTGGCAACTAGGTGGTATGAATGGGTCTTGATCCATGGCTAGAAATTGATCAAATTTATGAGCCAATTTGGTTAATCTTGTCGAAATTGTGTGCTCAATCCATGAATGAAAATTATGCTCTCACCATTTTTTGTATATTTTTTATTAAATTATCAAACAAAGTCCAACTCAGATTCACTATCAAACTTGTCCACCGGCCAGGTAACAGGTGGAGAAGTGGGAGGCTCCCCTTGCTTTCACAAGGTCCTAATTAAGTAACCACTTTCCCGCTTATAGCGTTTGCCGTTGACCTCTAGCCTTAGACACCAGTTTCAAAGATGATAGTAAGTCCAAATTATGCCTTTTTTGTGTTTTTGATTTTCTATTTTTTTTAGTTAGTGAACTGAGCTAGTCCACCATATTTTTGTATTTCTTCTTTTTTTATTTTTTTAAGAACATTTCTAAGCATGAAAACTAATTACATATTGAAAGTAAAAACAAAGAAACTAAATCTATAGAAAGAGGGTAAGAGTTCTAACCTTAATCGCATTCCCTCGTTCTTTATTGGACAAATGAAAAATAACAAGATTAAAAGATAAAGAAGACTTACCTCGAGGAGACATAACATTTATTTTTGGCATTTTCAAAATTTGTTATTTTTTATGCTTTTGTGGATCCTTTTATTTTTCTGCAAAAATAAGAGTGGGCACCAATATAGATATACAAAATAAAACACAAAGTTATCAACTTCCAATTCAACCCCTCCCCGGCAGCGGCGCCAAAATTTGATGCGCGGAAAACGCACGTCGTTAATACGTCCTGCTACCAAATTAAAATATCCGGCTCACAAATTAAATAAACAGAATAGTTAAGTGGTGAGACCGAGTCGAATCCACAGGGAGAAGTAGATTTAAAAGTTGAAAACCTTGAGTTTTTAAGATTTAAAAAATCATGAGAATTGAATTGAAACCGTCTTAGGGTGTGTGAAGGATGTAAAGAAAGGGAAGTGGATGAAAGAACTACGAAAAGAAAATTATAATGAAACTAGGGTGACATTAGAATGAAAATAACTTTTAAACCAGCGAGAATTAGAAGAAGTGACAGAAGACAAAGTTAAAGATCCGAGGATTAGGAATAACTTTTATGAAGAGTGTAGAGACAGCAAATGAAAGGAAGAAGGTGAAAAATATGAAATACTAAGATCTATCCGCGCGGGTGAATAGTAAACACGTAAAAGACAGAATCTTGGAAAATTAAATATAACTTAAAAACGGTGAAGAATTAGAGGAAGTGGTAGAAGAATAAAATTTATATCTATAAGAGAGGAACACCTTTTATGAAGAACTCAGAATGAAACAAGGAATGGAAAGGCTTCAAAATGGAGAAATGGCATAAGGTATCAACTTGGATGAATAGTAATCGACCAGGACAAAACTTAGAAAAATATGTAATAACATAAAAACGGAGAGGAATTAGAGAAAATGGTAAAAAGAGCAAATGTAGAGAATTAAAATATGAACAACTTTGAAGAAGATAAGAAATTGAAATGACAATCATAAAAGCATGTAAATGGCTAAGATATGACAAAAATCTTAAAATTTGCACTAACAATGACTTAAACTTACAAAAGCCAAAATTTCTAATAATTTAAAATGGATAACAAAGTGAAAGAAATTAGAACCTGAAGGGGCCTCCTGCCCCTCTCTCTCCTCTTCTTCTACACAAAAACACCAACAGAAATTCAAAACTCTCTCAATAACAAAAGAACTAAAAATGATATTACAAGCTTTCCTCCTTAAACCACACCCCAACACCTTTTATAGGCTTGGAACTAGCCACGTTTCTCTGTTCTTTGCTCTCTCTATTCTTTGCCAAAATTGCAGTGTGAAGCCGCGTCTGCCGAAGTCCATCGTGAGTAGCCGATCGATGGCCCCTACGTGTTGAGGCCACATGCACATGGAGAAGTTGCATGAGCCTCCTGGGTGGACTTCTACCTTGGCCGACTTGGCCTTTGCTAAGCCTCGCCAGCGTTGGGCTTCCGCGTGAGAGCCCACTCGTGCTGCCTGCATGAAGAGTCCACGTCGCATGCTGTATGTGAAGTCACGTTGCTTTGTGACTTTTGAAGCCTTGCACGTGAAGCCTTTTGCCTTGGAGCCCATAGTGAGCCCCCATACATGAAAGCTTTAAAGCCTTTGGTTGCTCTATAATGTGAAGGGCCCATGTGCTCTGTGTTACAAACATGCAAATAAACATTTAGATATGTAATATAGATATAGTAGGAGGGTTGCAATATGTTATATATATATTATATAATATCTTTATATGTGAGATATATGTATAGATGTGTTATTTATAGGTGTATATTTATATATATAAATCTATATATCTAACATATATCTATATATATATATCTAATATATATATATCAATATATATCTAATATATACTATCTATATCCTATATAAAGAATTATTTTACTTTTCTCCCTCTCTTTTTTTTTTATTTTTCTTTTATTTTATTTGGATTAAGATTAGGCTTGGTCGGTATAGGCTTTGGCTCATTCTTGAGTAGACTTGTGAGCGCCTATAAAATAACATATTTATTGCTTAAATTATAATAATTTCATCAAACTAAGTATTTTGATTGAAAATTGATATTAAGTGTGATAAGTGCATACTTATTAACATTAAAGCTCATAAAAAGTGTGGATATCATAAATTAACTCGTACAAATGCACACTTATCAGCTCCTTGATGGCATGCGATACCTTTGGACGATGCATTGGGTGACAGTTCTCATTGAGGGTGACTCTAAAGTGTTGGCTGATGTTGTTAATAGAAGGGTGGCATGTACTTGGAAAATTTTGCCTTATGTTCAGGAAATTTGGAGTATTCTTCCGCCATCTGTGATGATCGTGCACGTCTACAAGGAAGCCAATCAACCTGCAGATCAGCTTGCCACTTTTGCTTGTCTTTCTAGATGTAATCATTCCTTCTCCTCTTGGTAGTCCTTGCCAGCTATTGTCAAAGGTGCTACCCGACTAGAAAAATTGGCGATGCCTAATATCCACTTGTAAATATTTTTCTATTATTAATAAAGTCTGCGTCCTAGGGTGCGATGGTGGAGTAAGTGTAAGGTTCTGACCAGAATGCGCAGCGGAAATCATCGAAACCGTAGATTGTATATCGTTGCTGATTTTTCAAAATCGAACTAGATCGGTAAACCCGCAATGTGAAGAACAATTCTTTACCTTTGCGGGGTTGAGAATCTCCCAAAACCTCGAAGACGAACGAGAGGAAGATCCTGGAGTCGTGATCCGTTCAAGTGTCTGGCCTCTAGACGCATCCACACGAGTAGTGGAAGCAGACGGGATCTTCTCCATGATTTTCACGCGCCGACCCGATCTCAATACCACCATCCACCGTGGAGGAAGGAGAGAGAAGGAGGGGGGCGCCCCTTGGAGAGAGAGAGAGAGGAGAGAGGGTGACCAGGGTCAACCTTGTAGCTTGGCCAGGGTTTCTCCCAACAGCATATATTTATAGACCTTTGGCATTTTTCACAAAAACCCAATAATAGTCTATATAGTCCAACCATCCCGGTCTGTCCAATACTCTATTGTGTGTGACCCTTTAGGCCCAATAGTCTGTTTGATTTTCCAGCCCATTAAGTAAAGAACTCCTTCTCAACTTAATAAATTCTATCCATTAACTCTTAATGGAATCAGCGGGCTTTCCGATCATGAAAAGCACCAAGCAACGCCTCGTGATCCCAAATGACATTGGAGATAAGCAACCCACTCAGGAACCTTTATGTCTACAGATTCCACACAGCTATAGATCCTCATTCATCCAATGCCCCACCAGGACTAGGGTATGGTCAAACTGTCAAACCCTATTGAGTCTCGGCTCGACTAAATCTTGTACTCCAAACTGGTTCATTAAAAAAACTCCTTTTTCATAATGAACTTCCGTACCCTGGCTAGAGGATTTCCCGAGTACAGATCCGTAGGGCATTCTCTCTTATATGTCATACTGAGAGTGAATGATCCCATGTTGTCAAACTAATTACCTTCGCACGAGTTCCACTAAGTCCGAATAACTAACTATACAAGACCACTTTACAGAAGTCTATAAGGCAGTAATCAAATACTCATCATCCCTTATACAAGACATCTTTAGTGACTCAGGTCCAAGATCCAACTGTGCTACTGAGACATGGAATACCCTGATTGATAGTCAGTATGATTACCATTCAGGGATTCTAGATTGGGTCAGTTCAGTGAACTCATTCCACTAATGAGCACCCACACACGTACTTCAGTGTCTCCACACTGATGACTATGAGAACAATCACACCCATCACATGAGTAAGTATCATGTGTGCCAGTCTATCTGGATCTTCAATGTCCCTTCTTGAAGATCCTATGACTGGGAACATCTAGAACATGTGCATCTGAATGACTGATCTCACTATCATAATCTCATTATGATCCAGCCATCATCGCACATGTTCATGGACTTCATCACATTCAAGCCACAAACATAAATTAAATGCAATGAATAAATACCATTATTATAAATATGAATAAGATATTACATGAAATGAAGTCATCACATCTCTTGTGATTGGCTTGTAGGGCATACATTTCTATCAATCTCCCACTTGCACTAAAGTCAATCACCCACATGTTTGACCTAGGTGACGCTCAAAAACACTTTGAGTCAACGGCTTAGTTAGTGGATCTGTGATGTTATCACTGGAAGATACTCTATCAATTACAACATCTCCTCTAGCTATTATCTCTCTGATCAGGTGGTAGCGCCGCAGAATATGCTTCGATTTTTGATGTGACCTCGGCTCTTTTGCTTGTGCAATTACCCCATTATTATCACATAATAAGGGGACAGAATCAGAGATGCTTTGGACAACTCCAAGCTCATCGATGAACTTCTTCATCCATACCGCTTCTTTGGCCGCCTCAGTAGCAGCAATGTACTCAGCTTTGGTCGTAGAATCAGCAGTGGTTTCTTGTTTGGAACTTTTCCAACTCATTGCCCCACCATTCAGGGTAAACACATACCCCGAAGTTGACTTGCTGTCATCTTTATCGGACTGAAAACTTGAGTCAGTGTAACCTTGAAGTCTTAAGTCCTCTCCTTCATAAACCAGAAACATATCCTTAGTTCTTCGAAGTACTTGAGGATACACTTCACAACTATCCAGTGTTGCTCACCTGGATCCGCCTGAAACCTGCTTATAACACTTAGAGCATATGCAACATCGGGCCTTGTACATAACATGGCATACATGATGGACCTTATGGCAGAAGCATAAGGCACCCTACTCATGCGCCCCCTCTCTTCAGGAGTCTTAGGGGACATATCCTTAGAGAGGTAAACTCCATGTCTCATCGGTATGAGACCTCTCTTGGAGTTTTCCATGCCAAACCTTTTGACAATGGAATCTATGTACATAGATTCAGACAAGCCTAGCATCCTATTTGATCTATCTCTATAGATCCTAACCCCCAATACATAGGATGCTTCACCCAAATCTTCATAGAGAAGTGCTTAGACAGCCAGGCTTTAACTGATGACAACATACCTACATCATTCCCAATGAATAATATGTCATCAACATATAGGGTCAGGAATGTGATTGCACAGCCACATATTTTCTTATACACACACGGCTCATCTTCATTCTTAACGAAGTCATAAGACTTGATGCCTTCATCAAATCTTAAATTCCAACTGCGGGATGCTTGCTTCAATTCATAAATGGATCTTAGCAACCTACATACCTTATCTGGGTGCTCTTTGGATATGAATCCCTCAGGCTGTATCATATACACCTATTCCTCAAGGTATCCATTGAGGAAAGTAGTCTTTACATCCATCTGCCAGATCTCATAATCATGATACGCAGCGATAGTAAGTAAAATTCTGATGGATTTAGTCATGGCAACTGGTGAGAAGGTCTCGTCATAGTCAACTCCTTATCTTTGACGATATCCCTTCGCAACCAACCTTGCCTTATATGTATCAATCATTCCATCTGCTCCAACTTTTCTTTTAAAGATCCACTTGCATCCAATGGGTACTATACCCTCAGGTGGATCTACCAAGTTCCAAACTTGGTTGGAGTACATGGAGTCCATCTCCTATTTCATGGCCTCTTGCCATCTTCAGGAGTCAATACCACTTATTGCCTCCTCATAGGTCTTAGGATCATCATCCTCATCATAATGCGCTCTGTCCCCACCATCAGAGATATGTCCCACATATCTCTCTGGTTGAACAGGTACACGGGTAGACCTACGCACAGTTTGAGTGCCATCCTAAACTGGTTCCTGAGACGATGCAGTTCTAGTTTGTGGTTCTAGAACCTCTTCTAGCTCTACCAAGCTCCCACTGTTTCCTTTAAGGATATACTCATCCTCTAGTAACACAGCTCGCTTAGCTACAAACACTCTTTGATCGCTAGGCTGGTAGAAATAATATCCATAAGTTTTCTTAGGATATCCCACAAACCTACATCTTTCAGTCTTGTATGCCAGTTTATCAGGATTATGTCTCTTAACATGGGCAGGACAACCCCAGACCTTAACATACTTAAGGTTTGGTTTCTTTCCTTTCCATATCTCATATGGAGTGGAAGACACTGACTTAGAAAGAACTTTATTTTATAAGTGAGCAGCAGTGTCTAAGGCATAGCCCCAGAGCGACAAGGGCAATCCAACAAAGCACATCATGGATCGCACCATATCTAATAAGGTACGATTCCTCATTTCAGCCACACCATTCAGCTGAGGTGTGTAAGGAGGAGTCCACTGAGATAATATACCATTATCCTTTAAGTATTGTGTGAATTCTGTACTCAAGTATTCCCCTCCTCGATCAGATCGAAGAGTTTTAATACTCTTTCCTATTTGTTTCTCTACTTCATTTTTGAACTCCACAAATTTCTCAAAGGCTTCGGATTTGTACTTCATCAAGTACACATATCCATACCTAGAGAAATCATCAGTGAAAGTAATGAAGTATGAGTAACCCCCTTTGCCTTAGGTGGACATAGGTCCACATACATCAGAATGTATGAGTTCTAACAACTCTCCAGCTCTCTCTCTATGTCCAGTAAATGGAGAGTTGGTCATTTTTCCCATGCGGCAAGATTCACAGGTTGCAAATGATTCATAATCAAATAGATCAACATATCCATCTTTACACAACCTTTTCAATCTTTCCTCACTAATATGACCAAGCTTACAATGCCAAAGGTATGCTTGATTCACATCATTCTTCCTCCTCTTAAGAGGTCCATCCACACACAAAATAGGAGTATCCACATCTAATAAAAATAAACTATTAATTAAGCTCCCATTGGCAAACAATTCATCATTTAATAATAAAGAACATGTTTTATTACCAAAGCTCACAACAAATCCATATTTGTTCAAGCATGAAAGGGAAATAATGTCCTTAATTATGGAAGGAACATAATTACAGTCTGTCAACTCTAATGTAGCTCCTGAAGGAAGCTTGAGGTTCACACTCTCGACTGCAAGTGTAGCAACTCTTGCTCCATTCCCCAGTCGTAGATCAACCTCTCCTTTGTTCAATCGCCTGCTACTTGTCAGAACCTGCAAATCATTGTAGATATGAGATGCACATCCAGTATCTGATACCCATGATGTGGATCTATATGACAAGTTTAGGTCAATCATGAACATACCTGAAGCTTCTCCAAGCTTCTGCTTTACTCTCTCTGCAAGATACAACTTGCAGTTCCTCTTCCAATGGCCATCTTTATGACAATGGAAGCACTGGCCCTTATCCTTGCTAGCCTCTTCTTTCTTAGCAGCCTTTACCTATTTGTCCTTCTTCTTTGCCTTGCCTTTCTTAAAGGCCTGTTGAAAATTTCTCTTCTTGTTGGTCTTACCAACAAGTATCACAGGAGCTTTCCCATTGTTCATAGTGCTCTCAGCAGTCTTCAACATGTTTAGAAGCTCTGCCATAGAGCATTCTATTTTGTTCATGTTGAAATTGACAATGAACTGGGAAAAAGAACTAGGGAGAGATTGCAGAATTATATCAACACAAAGATCCTTATTAATGTCGAAACCCAATTCTGCCAACCTTTCGATCCACTCAATCATCTTGAGAACATGTGTCTGCACAGATGTTCCCTCCGACATTCTTGCCCCGAACATACTCTTAGATATCTCATATCTTTCTGTTCGACTTTGAGCTCCAAAGAGCTCCTCAAGGTGAAACACAATGGATCTAGCATCCATCTTTTCATGTTGTCTCTGGAACTCATTTGTCATAGAGGCAAGCATGTGGCATTGGACAAGTGTGGCATCATCCTTATGCTTCTCGCAAGCAATGATCTCTCCCTCTTCAGCATCATCGGCAGGAAGGGGAGGTACAGGCCGATCAAGAACATAGGCTATCTTCTCAGCAGTGAGAACAATTCTCAAGTTCCTGAGCCAGTCACTATAGTTAGGACCAGTAAGCCTGTTGGCATCAAGTATGCCACGTAACGGATGGTTAGCCATAGAAGTCTACAAGAGAAGATTTTTAATAATTAGATAACATGCAGATATTCATTTAAAATTAAGATATGGTCTTTAATCCTAATTTATGACTCCCACTAATTTTTGACAAATTTGTACAACCCTCATTTTGCAAAGACGGGATACTCCAGTGGTATCCTAGTGGGACCAGAATCCTATTAACATTATGGTAGTGGCCTTGTGGCAGCACAACAAATCACCCCATACTTAATGGGTAGGCAACTCTTGACAATTGCAACTCCTTGCAACTCCTAGTATATTCAGACTCCAGACCTTTGTGACCTTGTGGTAGCACAACAAATCATAAATTATGGTTAGGTTAGACCCGTTGTTACGTTATGATAGTGGGTTCAGAACATGACCCTTGTGGCAGCACAACAAAGCCATGCCGGCACCCATCCCAAAGTTTGGCCCAAGCCTTAATCTAAGTCTCTGCCCCCTTGCTGTGAGGGCCTTGTGGCAGCACAACAAACCCACACAGTCTAAGAGCAGCTCACTTAGACTATAACAACGGAAGGCTACGTGGGTCATTCTTAATGTCTCACGTTTACAACCTAATATGAGATCGAGTGGTTTTGATTAAATTTTGGTCTCATCAATATAGGTGCTACATACATATAATAATTTGGAGTATCATATATACCCTAAATATATATATATATATGTGATAAGTAGCACATCCACATATATCATATATATGCATTAATACCGATGGATGATCATGGATCTTAAGCTCCTAAAATACATTACCAGAGCCAGTTGGTAATGCACACAATCATGGTAAATAGAAAAACATGAAGCATCCAATGCTCCCACTAGATGTGAAGAATCTCTCGAGGGCCTCGCAACCAATCTCTTTCTTAGTCTCCATCCGCTTCTCATTATTACAAGTAAATTTGTAATTGGGCACGCAAGCCCACAAATATACATCAGATAATAATAAGAAATCTTGAACTAGTCAAGGGGAGTACAACACAGGAGGGAGATAGAATGTATAACCCGGATTAATAAGAGAGAGAGAAGGAGGCACGCAGGCCCCATTAATCACATCACATAGAACCATTCACCATAAAGAGTATCATCACATGATATCTAAGTCCATGATCATCCATCCACACACAAGACACATCACATGCATCAAATAGTAATTATCACATAATTACAGTGAGATATAACGATAATTTCAAAATATAATAATTAATTTTGAAATTACGCATATTAACATTTAACTAAACAATTAAGTTAATGCAAATAAGTCTAAACAACTTTAGACCTCCGTCATTCATATTCACTGCATGCGCTCAATAATAATTTGTAGTTAATTAACCTCATAAGGTATCACATTCTTATAGTAATTAACTTTAGTTAATTAGATAATAGGAAATACTTAAAACTATTTTAAAATTCCCATTAACTAATTAACCAAGGGTCAAACAATGAAAAATAAATTAATAAGTTACCAAAACAATTTCAAAACTCATTAAAATATTTTTCATAATTTTCTGAATTTTTTTTGAAATTTCATGCTTTTAAACAATTTAAAATGTATATATATATATATATATATATATATATATATATATATATATATATATATATATATATATATATATATATATATATATATATATATATATAGGGGGCCGATCGGGTTCAGATCCGACGCAGGTCGGATCTGACCCGCCTGCGATCGCCAGCGGCCCGCGGGGGGTCACCCCCTCCGCCCGTTAGCGGGGCGGCTAGGGCAAAACCCTAGCCGCCGCCGCAACGCAGGCGAAGGGGGATTTCCCCTCCCTGGTCCGCCGCCCTTACCACCGGTCCCTGCCGGTCACCCCGCCACTGACGCCGTCTAGCTCGTCGGTCACGTCCGCCGAATAAGCCCGCGATGGCACAGCCATCGGCCTCCCAGGCCGCCGGACGCCCCCGGACAGTCGCGGATCGCCGTGGAGGACCGTCGCCGGCCCTGCTAGCCCCATGGGCGCCTTCAGTCAAGGATTTTCGGCCATAAACGGCCTCATCCCCACGCAATGAATGCCGACCGCGGCGGAGAAGGGGTGAACGATTCGCACTCCCCGGTGGGTCAATCAACGCACCGAAATGTGCGTTTTGATCTTCTTGATCCCGGGAACGATTCCCTGGCATCAATCGACCGTTGCTCATCCCATGAGCGACCCAATCAAGCGACGAACATTGAGCCCGATACATGAATGAGAACGACGAAAAATAATAAAATAATGCCGATTTTGATCAAACTAGCAACCTGGCTCTGATACCACTGTAAGGTTCCGACCAGAATGCGCAGCGAAAATCATCGAAACCTTAGATTGTATATCATTGCCGGTTTTTCAAAATCAAACTAGATCGGTAAACCCGCAATGTGAAGAACGATTCTTTACCTTTGCGGGGTTGATAATCTCCCAAAACCTCGAAGATGAACGAGAGGAAGATCCCGGAGTCGCGAGCCATTCAAGTGTCTGGCCTCTAGACGTATCCACACGAGCAGTGGAAGCAGACGGGATCTCCTCCACGATCTCTACGCGCCGACCCGATCTCCACACCACCATCTACCGTAGAGAAAGGAGAGAGAAGGAAGGGGGGGCACCCCTTGGAGACAGAGAGAGAGAGAGGAGAGAGGGCGGCCAGGGTTCAACCTTGTAACTTGGCTAGGGTTTCTCCCAACAACGTATATTTATAGACCTTTGGCATTTTTCACAAAAACCCAATAATAGTCTATATAGTCCACCCATCCCGGTCTGTCCAATACTCTATTGTGTGTGACCCTCTAGGCCCAATAGTCTGTTTGATTTTCCAGCCCATTAAGTAAAGAACTCCTTCTTAACTTAATAAATTCTATCCATTAACTCTTAATGGAATCAACGGGCTTTCCGATCACGAATAGCACCAAGCAACGCCTCGTGATCCCAAATGACATTGGGGATAAGCAACCCACTCAGAAACCTTTCCGTCTACAGATTCCATACAGCTATAGATCCTCATTCATTCAATGCCCCACCAGGACTAAGGTATGGTCAAACTGTCAAACCCTATTGAGTCCCGGCTCGCTTGAATCTTGTACTCCAATCTGGTTCATTAAAAAAACTCATTTTTCATAATGAACTCCCGTACCCTGGCCAGGGGATTCCCCGAGTACAGATTTGTAAGGCATTCTCTCTCATATGTCATACTGAGAGTGAATGATCCCATGTTGTCAAACTAATTACCTTCGCACGAGTTCCACTGAGTCCGAATAACTAACTGTACAAGACCACTTTACAGAAATCTATAAGTTAGTAATGAAATACTTAGCATCCCTTATGCAAGACATCTTTAGTGACTCAGGTCCAAGATCCAACTGTGCTACTGAGACATAGAATACCCTAATTGACAGTCAGTATGATTACCATTCAGGGATTCTAGATCGGGTTAGTTCAGTGAACTCATTCCACTAATGAGCACCCACACACGTACTTCAGTGTCTCCACACTGATGACTATGAGAACAATCACACCCATTACATGAGTAAGTATCATGTGTGCCAGTCTATCCGGATCTTCAATGTCCCTTCTTGAAGATCCTATGACTGGGAACATCTAGAACATGTGCATCTGAATGACTGATCTCATTATCATAATCTCATTATGATCCAGCCATCATCGCATATATTCAGGGACTTCATCACATTCAAATCATAAACATAAATTAAATGCAATGAATAAATGCCATTATTATAAATATGAATAAGATATTACAAGAAATGATGTCATCACATCTCATGTGATTGGCTTGTAGGGCATATATTTCTATCAGTGAGCACACTCCCTCCCTATGGGAGAGGGTGCACTCTCCTGTCCGCCCTAGCTTAGGCCTTTCTTATAAAAAAAAAGAGCTAATAGAACACTTAGTGATAGCCAAGTACAAGAATAGGGTTTCATCCAGAATTTGGCTCGAGAGTGCAGGGACTAACTCGAGGTAAGTTTTGAGCTCCTAAAAGGCAGCCTGGCACTCCTCATTTCATTTGAACCGTCCCTTCTTGTGTGGAGGATGTGGAAGAAGGAGAGGCTTCTTTCGATTGACCAATTGAGGAATTGGCCGAGGGAGGCGATTTGACCATTGAAGCACCAAACACCCTTGATTGAGTGGGGTGGCTCCATGTCAAGGATGACCTTGATCTTTTGCGAGTTGCCCTTGATCTCTCTTTTGCTGATGATGAAGCTGAGGAACTTTTCTACTCCTATGCTGAATATGCATTTCTCCAGGTTGAGCTTCAATTGGTACTATCGAAGTGTTGAGATGGTCTCCACTATGTCGGAGAGGTGATCTGATGCTCAAGGGCTCTTGATGAGTATGTTGTCGATTCAGACATCCTTGATCATTTGATTTTGCTCGTGGACATCCGATTGATGAGTCTCTAGTGGTAGGTTACTCTTGCATTTTTTAGACCAAAGGGCATACTAGTATAGCAGTATGTACCTAGGTTGTTGATGAATATAGTCTTCTCTTCATCACTCGGATACATTCAGATTAGTGGTATCTAGAGTAGGCGTTGAGAAAGTTCCGAAGCTTGTTGCTGATGGTGAAATTAACGAGTTGGTCCATGCAAGGAAAAGGGAAGCAATCCTTCGGGCAAGCACTTTTAAGGTCAGTGAAGTCCACGCACTTAATCTAGCTTCTGTTAGGCTTCTACTTGCTCTGAAGTGTCTCTATGCTCGGTTTGTACGGGAGGGATGAATGGAATTCACATAACTAGGGTTGTCAATGGCCTGGCCAACCTAATAAACCCGCGAGCTTGTCCTGATTTCAGGCCGGGCCACAAGGCCATTTCGGACCGACCCGCGGGCCCTTAGTTGGGCCTAAAAACTCGGCCGGACTAGACCCACGGGCCGGGCTTGGGCTTTGAGTTCGACCCGCGGGCCGGCCTGACCCGTTCTCTTTTTTTTCTCTCTTCAAATTTTAAAAAATACTTAGTTAAAATTATGTTATTTTACTTAATTAAAAAAAATTAAAAAATCTCTTTTCCAAAAAATTAACTAATTAACATCAAAATTATAATTAATTTAGTGAGATTATAAGTTTTGTATTATTAAATATATTATTTTTTATGTTTTATTATTTTTTATTTAAATTTTTAGACCGGATCGGGCTTTAGTTGGGCTTTATAGTTTTTTAATAGTGTCGGACCCGGCCCGTCACGGCCCGACATAACTCGGGCCCGGGTCAACCTCGCGCTTTAATTTTGAGGAGTCGGGCCCAGGTCGGGCCAGATAGCACGAAGAGTGAGCTAGAAAGGGGGGATGAATAGATCACTCCCCAATTTAAAGCGATTCGAATTGTGAGTGATGAAATCCTAGTTGCAGTAAGTGAATCTTTCAGAACAGCCCACAAAGAGAGACACTAAGTAGAAACTAAACAAGAATGAATTGAAATAGAACAGTGATCGAACATCAGACATGCTTGAACCACAATGAAAGGTCAGCGAAATGAACCAGACAGAAGCAATCGATCAAGCACCCAACCACAAAGGAGACAAAGAGTTTTTAGGTGGTTCGATTGCGAACATCAATCTACGTCCACCCCTTACTCCACAAGAGTAAGGCTTCCTTGCACTAAGCAATATAAGGCACAACAGACTCAATCTGCAGACATCCACTATCGTACATCTTGCCACACGGGAACAAATCCCTCAACACCGATCCTGCTACCTAGAGGATCTGAACCTGACCTTGCTCCAGCAAGATCATAACTGGAGGACCAACTTCCCTTCCTCTAAACCAGAGGGAACACACGAGCGAAATGCCTTCACTCGCAACTGGAGAACCAATCTCCCTTCCTCTAAGAACACTTAGAGGGTAACAAATAGTATATAAGAAATTGGTGAAACAACTTGAAAAATGAAGAAAATGAAAAGAAAACAGTCACTAAAAACATCAAAAGTATAACTTCCAACGAAGTTGTAAGGCCCCAGAATTTTATAAATTATTTTTGGTATATTTAATTATTTTCTGGGAATTTTAAAGACCCAAAATGGATTAATAAATGAATATTAGATTGAATAAATCATTATAAGGCCCAATTGTGTTAAATAATTAACCTAGCCTATTTAAATAAAATCCAAAAGGTTTAAGGACCAAGCACATTCAGTTTGGCCTATATTCTAGAAGGTTATTTAGCCTATTTACGTATTTTAAGGATAAACTACCATTTTTATGGATAATAATATGGATAATTAACAAAAGAGTTTGATTTATGTTGAATTCTGTGCACGTTGGATGTAGCGGTCTATCGTGTGACCGCCACAGTCACGTAACGCACCTAGACTGATGCGTTACACCCTGATAGTTCCGTAAATGGAAGAACGAGTAGAAAGATTGGATCTTTGGGATCCTATCTACAAGAGACCCAATTGGAAGAACTTGTAAGGTTACTAGGAACTCTTAGGGATCAGGTTCTGGCAAATTAAGGACTCTAGAATCGATCTAATCCTCAAACCCTAGTCAAAACCCTATAAATAGGACCTAGTTTTGACCTGAGCAACCCTTACTTTTGCTCGTGAAGAAACAAGGTAAGGAGTCACAATTTCGGGTAAGTTCTTTAGAAGATTTTGTTTATAATACTTAGGTCTAATAACTCTCCAAATTTCGTGCGAGGAGATCAAGTAACCAAGAAGATAGGGGCTTCTAAAGTCGCTAATTCAGTCATAGCAGCCCAGAATTCAGAGCAAAAGATCACTGAAGATTAAGAGATTAGGACGTCTAAACGAGGTAATTAGAGTTCCATCCTTTAGAACTTTTTGTTCACCTTAGTTTCATCTTTTTACCCTCAAAATTTCACATCTTTAGGTCAAGAGGTCGTGGAGTTAGAGCAGCGAAAAATTGCTGGAAAATCACTAGAAAAGGAGAACTACGGCACGATTTTCAGACTCAAATTAGAAGCTTAAAGCCTAGTTAAGAGGTAGGTCATCTCATGATTGGCAAAAACATCTTGCTAGGGATAAAAGCCCTCTAGTTTTGATTGATTTCATGCATCATAGATCATGAATTTCATGTTTTAGTAGGTCATGCATACATGTATACTCTTAACCCTAACTAAGTTAAAAAGGAACTCTCTTGTCAAATTCAAAGAAACCCATGCATACTAGTAGGTTAGCCTTCATTCTATCATATGGAAGTTTATATATGATTTCCAGACATGATGTAAGTTGAAACCTTAGATTTTTTTTATCTTTTCTGCCAGCAGACGATCTGACGTATCAAGGTAAGACCATCACAATGATCTAACGGCCTTACGACAAGCCGTCACACCTTCTATTGTTTTTAAATTTCTCTGTTATCTCTGATGGCCTAGACTCAGTGCGTTATAACACTGTAACGGTCCCACGATAACTGTCACAATCACTGTGACGCCCCCATTCTCGACCGTCAGAGTAACTGTAGACAGAATTGAAGAATAGTCACATTAACTTATAAATATGCCTAGTTATCTAAGTTTTGACATGTTGATATGACTTTAAATTTATAAATGGGTTCATGATAAGTATCGCATGTTAAAGGCATCCTGAATTATTTTAAGGATATGTTAATTTCAGGCCAAAGCACTATAGTTTGTATTAACTCCATGATTTTAAATGATGTATTGACGAAGTTTTATCATGATTTCATATTGTTACACATTCTCTCTATCAATAGAGTCATTTTCTTTAAGTACATGGCACATATTCCGGTATGTTATCCATTAGTTCACACTTTGCACTATAGGAATATTATTCTTGGACATGAGGACCTCTCTATTAGATATTTCTTCCAATAGACTAGGAAATCTTATTTCAAAGCCTCCATAATTCTCCGCGAGCCAAGGATTCCCACTAGGACGCTGAGTTGGTTGTACCATTAAAGCCCATTTAGTAGATTACACTATCGATGTTTCTGGTTCTAGCATTGTAACGGATCTATACTGGACCGTCAGAAGCATCTAACGGCCAATATAAGACCGTCACATTTCACTAAGTCTACTTTCTTTGTTCGGGATTCAGACCATTGTAACGGCCCAATCCTGGAGCGTCACATCATGTAACGGCCCAGTCCTTGAACGTCACATTGTTTGAGTGCTTAACCCAAGGTTTGACCCAAGGGTTGATGTTTCAAAGTTTCTAGATGGATTATTGATGATCTAGAACTTGCCATATTATCCAAAGTGGCTTAATATAATAAAATAAAAGTTAAAGAAATGTACCGTTATACTGCTGATTTATTTCCATAAGCATAACCTTATTTAAATCATTCTTGACTCTCGCATTATTAAATTGAAGCGTTCATTCATTGAATAGTGTTATCATGAAACTTATTGAATTGTACATTCTTGGCCATACTTTATTGTTACATGCGTGGAAGTAGCTTGATTTATACTTGAAGATGCGATCGAGCACTGATTGTGTTCAAGGGTTCTATGCTAGTCCCCTTGACTGATTATCGGAAACATACTATTATAAACCATGGGGTATGATGCTACTGGCGTCGCATTGCGCTAGGAGTACTTTCTCTATAAATAAGTGAAGATCCACGGCACGACATGACTATCTTGTACATGACTTGATATTCCACAGAAATTCACGAAGTACTTGCTCATAAGCAAAAGATACTGGAGTGATGATTATGTGGCTTGCTAGTACATTCTCGTTACATTCTTGTTCTTGAAGGGCCATAACATGTTCTTGTTACATTCTTACTAGTTCATACTTGCTCTCATTCTATCTTAAACGATCATCTTTGTTACTTTGGGTATTCGCATGATTGATCGCATTCGCATGATTTTACCTTATTTCTTTAGAGCTAAAATATTAATTACTTTAATGATGCCTTCATGTTGATGCGAAGATACCTACTGGGCAAGTGTGCTCATTACCTATTTTCATTCTTTTCAGGAAATGGAAGTGATTCGAATTCGGATTCGGGTTATACAAGTAGCGAGTCCGAGAGCGAATGAAAGTATTGTCAAAGATGAGAGTGAAGACTTAGGAAAGTCTATATTGTTTAGATTGAGTCTATGTAATTTTCCTATTTCTTGAGTCTGATAGATTGGAAAGAAGTTGAAAGTTATTGTATTTGAATATTGATTATCAATGAAATAAGTTGGAGTTTAATTAAAATAGTGTGCCATTACATTTATGTGTGTGATTGTCTTACGCTCTGACTATTCTTGTTTGCAAGAGGCTTACCATACCGGTTGTTTACGTTTCTCGAGCGAGTCTTCCGCTGTCATAAAGGCTCGGGGCGTGACAGTTAAGTTGGTATCAGAGCCTAAGTCGCAGGACTTAGGAAGAAGAGTCATGTCATAAGATAAGTCCAAGGTTTAAGGACCCCTACCTATGAACTAAGGAAGAAATTTCCACACCCATGTGAGAATTGGGTAGAACTCGGGATAAGATAGTTAATTAATTTTAAGATTGATTTTCCTTCCAGTTTCACGAGAAATAACAAGTTGTTATTTTTCTCTCAGGTACCCTATTATTACTATGGCTCATCGCGTAGATTGGAATGGTATGCAACAAACTGTTGCTGGCCTTACACAGGCATTACAAACCATGGCGCAAGTTGGCGCAGGAGCAAGGGCTGGCGATTTGCATCGTAACTTTTGGAGCTTAAACCCTCCGCGTTTCTTCGGTTCTTCTAATCCTGATGAGGTAGAGAAGTGGATAGATGAAATGAATCGTATCTTTGATGTTATCCAATGCACCGATCAAGAGAAGGTGCATCTCGCAACCTTTCAACTCAACAAAGATGCCCGCACATGGTGGAAGTCAGTTCCGGCACCTCCGGCCGATGCCCCTCATACCTGGGATGGTTTTCTTACCCTATTCCGTGCCAAGTAGTTTTCTGAGCATGTAAAAGAGAGAAAGGCTATGGAGTTCGCCGCTCTTCGGCAAGGAATGATGACGGTTGCCGAATATGAACTGCAATTCTCAAGGCTTGCACCTTACGCACCGCATCTTATCAGCACCGATTTATTGAAGGTAAATCGGTTCATGGACGGGTTACGGCCCGGTTTCATTCAGTAGCTCGGGACCCAAAACATCCGTACTTATGCGGAAATGGTTCAACGAGCGTATTTGTGCGAAAGGACCTTAGAGAAGGTCAAAAATTTAAAAGGGAATAGAGAAGAATCTATTGGGACCGATGCGATGGATTCAGAGGGGGGTGAATGAATCCCCTTCAAAAACTTGTTCTAAAACTGAGTAATTGAAACTTAAATCAGATGACTATTGCAGAAGCAGAAACTAATAGACTTAGTTAACAACTTGACTCTCTGAATAAAAGACTGGCATCCTAACGTGATGCTTAGAGGTAAATGATCAGATAGCACACGTGCAACTGAATTGCAACCATATCACGAGTCACTCGATAGACATGCAATCCGATCACGATCCTAGTCAAGCATCTAGCAGAATCAAAATAACATGCAAACCACTGCACAAAAGATTTTTAAGTGGTTCGGTCCTCCAGACCTACGTCCACCCCACACTCAATCTAGAGTGTGGATTACTGCTGACTAACAGCTTGAAAACCGCTGGGTGACACAGCTTGCCTACAAACCACTGACTAACAGCTTGACCGCTGGGCATTACAGCTTTGCCAACCGCTGGGGACTACAGCTTAACCCGTCCAGAGGAATCCTCCTTTGCCCACTAAGCGTCACAACTTGCTCTACTGACAAACAGCTTGAAACAAAGGTAAAAGAAAAACAAAATACGGAAAGAACACAGTAACAGAAAGCTGTATACGGTAAAGCACAAAACAGCTCTCAAAAGCTCTCTCTCTCTTTCTTTCTTCCTCTTCTTCTCTCTTTCTCTTTCGAACACTCTCCTCCTCTGCTCTTCTTCTTTTTTCTTCTCTCTGGATCGTGCAGGCTCTCTCTCTCTCTCTGCTTATGCTCTTTCAGATGGGCTCCCCTACTTCGATCACTCTGCTCACGATCTCCACACATTTCACTCGAAGAAGACGCTTCCTTTTTATAGTAGCAGCAGGTAGGTGGGCGTGTGTCTTCCATGAATTCCCGCCCTAGCACCTGGACCGCATGGCAGCATGTCAGCCTGCTGGATTACACGTGTCACGATCCTGAGCCATCTTCATTCTTGGATCACGTGTCCTTATTAATCTCCTCGAGCAGCAGTCCTGTTAGAACAGACTTGTTATCAGTGTGAATTAATCTGAAAGGAAAGAAAGGATGCATCGAATAAGTTTGATATTCAACAACGATGTATAGACTTGCTGGTGTGATGATGCATGAACTTGAACACTCATACCAGCAGCGGTATGCACACATGCACAATGAACATGGATTGCACTGACTAAGCCATGAGCTGAGCTAACAGATGTATAGACTTGCTCAGTTATCAGCGAATGGATGTATAGACTTTCTGTGCCTACGACAAGACGATGTACAGACTTTGTGTATGCGTGAAGCACAACGATGCAAGAATGTATAGACTTGCTAAGTCATCAGGGCACCTGTGTGCAGACTTAGTATTCATGCACGAACATTAGGTGTGCAACAGAATGTATAGACTTTGAATGCCGGGTGAAGAATGTACAGACTTTGCATGCATGTGACAAGACGATGAACAGACTTGCTGATGAAATGATGCATGGACTTAAACATTCATACCAGCAACGGTTGTACAAACCTGTGAAGCAGTGCACGGACTATGTGTATATGTGAAACAAAGCAATGCACTGAAATCATCTTCCAAACAACATGGTATGTACCGATGCCATTATGCCTTATCACTAACATTGCACATACTATTGTGTACAAGCTACAGTTAATGCACCGACTATATATATGCATGACTTAAGACGATGCACTGAGTATGTCGAGAGTAGTAACATGGGATGCATGAACATTAAGTGGTGACTCATTGATTTGCCATCTTATGTGGTGACTCCTTGAGTTGCCATCATCAAAACAACAACACCCTATCATCAAAGCACAAGGGGCACAACAATCTCCCCCTTTTTGATGATGTCAACATAATGAGTCACACAGACTCAGCAAATAATTCTCCCCCTTTGACATAAACAAAAAGGAGATGGTTTGCGAGTGAAATGAAAGACATGTATGAAATCTGATACCAATACTCCCCCATAGAAACATGCAAAATGAGCACTGAAGAATAAAATATAAGAACTCCCCCTATCAACATGAATGTTTGACTACTCTCCCCTTAAATGCAGATGACCCAGAACTCCCCCTGAAGTGCAGGAACGAACTCTGGTTAACCAATAAAGCAATCTGAAATCTACCATTACAAGCAATATGAACTCTGGTTGAGGCACCTCACATATGCATGGACAGAATGAAACATGTGGAAAGTCCACAGAACCAGAACTGGTTACAAAGCAAGATGGAAGATTCTAACAGTGTGGAGAGCGAGATAATGCTGTAAATGAAATAGATGTAGCTAATGGTAGGAGTAAAAAACATCAAGCAAGGCACAAGATTTTCAACAGGTGAGTTGACATGATGAATAAGTTGTCACATGTGAACTTGATCAGAGGAAAATGTATTGCAGGTACCACAGTAATAAGTCTTCATAAGGAGAGACTCTCCTATTATAGAGGATTATGAATTAATCGACATGACCCAACTGATTTAACCATGATGTATACCAAATTTGTCAATTAAATTCAATACTCATATCTGAAGGTAGGTTTTAATAAAGGTGAACCAATTAGTCAAGCAATACTCAAGAACAACCATCTTCCATCTTACTCAAATGAACTCGATGACTCCTTTGAGAGTCACATAGAGCAGTATTGAGATTAGACACCCTTACAAGAACAAGAGTTGACTGTTTTTGCACGATGTTCACTTTTTAATCAACACATCATTTTTCCTGAGCAATTTAAGTTGATCAACACCTTTCAACATGAGGCACAACACGTCTTAGGTGAGGTGACCCATTTACTTAGACTTTCATTGCCTCTCAACTTCGAGAGTAGAGTTAGCAATAGAAGTATCTTTTTACATGAGGAGACACCTTGATTAGAGGCCAGACTCCCCAGTTACTCAACACATATATGCTATTGCTCTGTCAGATTTTTCAATAACTTTTCACCAGAGATAACTATGGCACTTCATGACATAGAATTACTCTATTTTATTGATAGATTATCCAGTTTCTTAGTGACCAAGTCATTGCTCTGAATACAATTTCCTTTTAGTCAACATTTTTCAGGTTAATGTTTAACAACAATACTCACTCTATAAGTCTCTACCAATGTAGTCTAGAAGAAACATTTTCAGATTTCAGATGAGTGATTCCAGGGTATCCATGACATAGTTGGTTAAAATTTATTAAAACTCATCATTCAGATACTTTCAATACATTTGAATGCAAATCTGAGAACACATTAAACTTATATCAGTCTGAATCAGTAGACATTCTTGAACCTATATGATAGGAATGTCTTTTAAGAAATCAGACTAAAATATGGTACACAGCATAAGGATCTCAGATCAGTCCAATCAATGCTACTGAACAACTTATCATACCTGGAACAAGAACTAGATTAATCAGACCAGCCTGAAAGGATGTGAGTGTTTGATAAGTACAAGCTGGTAGAGCAAATAACAGTGGGAGAGAAGAGTATCAAATATATGCAGAGCAGAATCAATTTCAGTAGCTGAGTCTAGAATGCAGACAGATCAGCTTGTCTAGAGGAGAATAGCAAAAAATTCAGGTTATCCACAAGAGAGCAGTAGAGTGATTCAAATAACTAAACAGAAGGGATTCAGGAAGTGAGGGACAAATGAATCTGACAAATCTCCCCCTGTCTAGATGCAGTGAAGCTAATCATGAGCATCAATAACATCAAACTAAACCAGTCAAACTCCCCCTGACAAAGTGCATGATATACAGTGAAAGTATAGCACTTCAGAGGATTTCAATTAAGCATAAATCAATTCAACATGAAATTCAAACCTATTAAACTCACACATTCAGATGATGGAATTTAAACAGAGTGTTCAGAACTGACCTGAATCATAGGATCCGGGGTTTTCATTTTGAGTGCTTTGGCTTATTAACCCCCTTTCATTCGTTCCAAGGCACACATGCAGCACATTAATCATTTTGATCCTGCAGGGACCCAAACAGCCTTGGGTCCTGCGTTAGCCCTGACAGGTGTTCTGAACAGTCTCTTAGCAACATTATCATCATAATCCATCAGGTAACAACTATCCATGGAGTGACCAGATTTTCCACAATATCTACATGAAACAACATATTTTCTGGTCCTATGATGCATATCAACAGCAGTATGAGACCCATGAACATAATCATAAAATGTTCTATTGTATGCATGGACAGTTTGATTCTTATTGCCTGACAACCAACAGTTTGCATACTTGTGACCTGGCTTACCACAGTTGAAGCATGAAGTATTTACAGGTCTCGTTCTAGAGAATTTAGCAGATTTGGAATTAACGTGATTTTCCTGATTATGCCAACATTCAGCAACAATGTGGCCAGTTTTGTCGCAATGAAAATATTGAAGTTTCTTTTTATGAGTTGCATGATTTTTAGCATGGAACAGTTTATCATGCACTCCAACAGCAGACATGTCATCTATTTTCATTAGCCTACATTCACGCATGAGATGACATATTTTATGACAATAAAAGCATTGAGGCCTTTTGGTTTGAACAGAAGAGGGTTTCTTCATATTAGAATTTCTAGTATGAATTCTATCAGATTTCAATTTATCATTCTTCATGATAAAACAATCAACCATCTCATGGCCAAACTTTCCACAGTAAAAGCATTCAATGTTCTTGACAATAGATTTGTTGGTCTGAACTTTCTTAGCATGCTGATTGTTATCATTCTTTTTCAATATTTTCCTTTTCTGTTTTGTTTTCTTATTTTCTTGAGCAGTAGTTTGTTTAGGGGATGAGGTGGAAGTGCTAGCTATGTCTGAGCTACGCACAAAAGTTGTATGTAGCTGGTTTCTAGGAATTTCCTTAATATCAGAACTACAACTTATCCCCCTTCTTGAATTATCATCCTCTCCTTTCATGACAACTTTCATTTTTCCTTTATTTTTAGCGGACTCGGATGCTGAGTTTTCCAGATCATGAATTTTGTCTTCCAAAGAAGTAATGTGAAGTTCATAACTGGCTATCTCTTGTTCACTGCAATTAACACATTCGCTTAGAACTTTTTTTGCAGTTTTATACTTCTCAATTTCTTGTTCCAGATTATTCAAAATTTGTGATTCTTCATCACGGATAGTTTTTCCTTTTTCTATGGTGAGAAGTTTTTCAGACAAACCAGTGTTTAACCACTTTAAATTTTCAACTTCAGCTTTCAGTTCAGTGTTTTCTTTGGTCAGCTTCTTAACATCTTCATCACATTTTTCATTACTGGACATCAACTCCAGTTTCTCAGTTTGTTCCTCTTTTCTTTCTTCTACTTTAATTTTCTCAGCAAGCAAATTTTTGTGATCCTCTTTAAGTGAGGCAATTTGTTTATTCAACCATTCATTTTCACTGTAGAGTTCCTCATTACGTTCTCGCAGAATCGAGCATTTGTTGCAGCTTGACTCTACAGAGGAAATATGTACAGCTTCCTTTTGAAAATTTGTTTTAACAGAATCACATTCATTGCATGAATTTTCACTTATTTTCAGGCTTCCTTTTAGGTTGGCGTTTTCACATTTCAACTTTCTAATTTCATGCAACATGGCCTTTTTCATCTCTTTCATTTCACGTTTATAAGATCTATAACTGTTAAGCAAATTATCGTGCATCTCAATCAGTTCATCCAATGAATTTTGTTCTGGTTCGGAGTTTACCTTTGATGACGAGTCATCAGACTCATCACTGCTTTGATCCTTTGTCATAAGGCACTTATCGTTCTCTTCACCATATCTGAGGATCAGCTCATCCATCAACTCCTTTGCATTCCTGCACTTAGTCACACATGAGAGCACATCAGAATTTATCGCCCCTTTCAACATCTCCAGGGCTTTTCTATTTTCAGCACTCATCAACTCATGACTAATATTCCAGTCTTACTTATTTACTGGAATGTCATAAGGTCCATGCTCAATTAGAATAAGCAAATTCGAATCCACAGAATTCATGTAATCCCTAAATTCTCTATGCCAGTCAGAGAAACACAATCCATCAAACATTGGAACTTCAGGCACAGAATCCATGACAATTAAACGAGCTGCTAAACAATCTACACAATCAATCAAGGCACCGAAAATAGCAGGATCCACTACAGATCGTTGGATCTGATGAATCAGTGACCCGCTCTGATACCAATTGTTGGGACCGGTGCGATGGATTCAGAGGGGGGTGAATGAATCCCCTTCAAAAACTTGTTCTAAAACTGAGTAATTGAAACTTAAATCAGATGACTATTGCGGAAGCAGAAACTAATAGACTTAGTTAACAACTTGACTCTCTGGATAAAAGACTGGCATCCTAACGTGATGCTTAGAGGTAAATGATCAGATAGCACACGTGTAGCTGAACTGCAACCAGATCACGAGTCACTCGATAGACATGCAATCAGATCACGATCCTAGTCAAGCATCTAGCAGAATCAAAATAACATGCAAACCACTGCACAAAAGATTTTTAGGTGGTTCGGTCCTCCAGACCTACGTCCACCCCACACTCAATCTAGAGTGTGGATTACTGCTGACTAACAGCTTGAAAATCGCTGGGCAACACAGCTTGCCTACAAACCGCTGACTAACAGCTTGACCGCTGGGCATTACAGCTTTGCCAACCACTGGGGACTACAGCTTAACCCGTCCAGAGGAATCCTCCTCTGCCCGCTGAGCGTCACAGCTTGCTCTGCTGACAAACAGCTTGAAACAAAGGTAAAAGAAAAACAAAATACGGAAAGAACACAGCAACAGAAAGCTGTATACGGTAAAGCACAAAACAGCTCTCAAAAGCTCTCTCTCTCTTTCTTTCTTCCTCTTCTTTTCTCTTTCTCTTTCGAACACTCTCCTCCTCTGCTCTTCTTCTTTTTTCTTCTCTCTGGATCATGCAGGCTCTCTCTCTCTGCTTCTGCTCTTTCAGATGGGCTCCCCTACTTCGATCACTCTGCTCACGATCTCCACACATTTCACTCGAAGGAGATGCTTCCTTTTTATAGTAGCAGCAGGTAGGTGGGCGTGTGTCTTCCATGAATTCCCGCCCTAGCACCTGGACCGCGTGGCATCATTTCAGCCTGCTGGATTACACGTGTCACGATCCTGAGCCATCTTCATTCTTGGATCACGTGTCCTTATTAATCTCCTCGAGCAGCAGTCCTGTTAGAACAAACTTGTTATCAGTGTGAATTAATCTGAAAGGAAAGAAAGGATGCATCGAGTAAGTTTGATATTTGAACTGAGCTTGTACAAACTTGATGCACAAAATGCAGTGTGCATATAAGAAAGTATGTACAACGAGAATGAATGCACGGAAATGCCATCCACGAGTGTACAGACTTTGAATGCATGTAATGTATTTTGCATATGGAGAAGTATGCACATTGAAAGTGAATGTACAAACATGCCATCAACGAGTGTATAGACTTTGCGTGCAATGTACAAATGATGTACAGACTTTCTGTGCCTAACGCTTAAGCCTGAATGCATAATGTATAGACTTGCTAAGACATCAAGGTAGTCGTGTGCAGACTTAGTGTATGTGCGAGACAATTCAATGCAATATGCATATAGTAAAGTATGCACAATGAAGGTGAATGCACATGCATGCCATCAAGGAGTGTATGGACTTTGCGTGCATTCGACAACGATGTATAGACTTGCTGGTGTTATGATACATGAACTTGAACACTCATACCAGCAGCGGTATGCACACATGCACAATGAACATGGATTGCACTGACTAAGCCATGAGCTGAGCTAACAGATGTATAGACTTGCTCAATTATCAGCGAATGGATGTATAGACTTTCTGTGCCTACGACAAGACGATGTACAGACTTTGTGTATGCGTGAAGCACAACGATGCAAGAATGTATAGACTTGCTAAGTCATCAGGGCACCCGTGTGCAGACTTAGTATTCATGCACGAACATTAGTTGTGCAACAGAATGTATAGACTTTGGATGCCGGGTGAAGAATGTACAGACTTTGCATGCATGCGACAAAATGATGAACAGACTTGCTGATGAAATGATGCATGGACTTTAACATTCATATCAGCAACGGTTGTACAAACCTGTGAAGCAGTGCACGGACTATGTGTATATGTGAAACAAAGCAATGCACTGAAATCATCTTCCAAACAACGTGGTATGTACCGATGCCATTATGCCTTATCACTAACATTGCACATACTATGTGTGTGCAAGCTACAGTTAATGCACCGACTATATATATGCATGACTTAAGACGATGCACTGAGTATGTCGAGAGTAGTAACATGGGATGCACGAACATTAAGTGGTGACTCATTGATTTGGCATCTTATGTGGTGACTCCTTGAGTTGCCATCATCAAAACAACAACACCCTATCATCAAAGCACAAGGGGCACAACAAAATCCAGCCGACGCTCAGATCGGCGTTATAAGAAAGAAAAGTTCAGCATCACGGAGCCCTACAAAAGCCGTGATAGTAAGAAAAGATCCAGGAATGGGAATGGTGGAAGTTCCCATATGCAAAAGAAAGTCAAGGAAGAGAAGGAGCAAGTTGCTACAGCTTACACGTTTTGTGAAAAATTCGGCCATTTGGCTGAGGAATGCTGGAAGCGCCTCAGCGCTTGTTTACGTTGTGGAAGCAGGGAGCATCACATGCCAGATTGCCCCCTTATGAAAAACCAATCGTCTGGTGGAGGACGTAGGAGGCAGGCTCGCCTCAATGCCGTCTTAGAAGAAGAGGAAGCGCCCAAGGATGGTGAGCTTATGGAAGGTACTCTTCAAATTTGTGCTCGTCCTGCATTTGTGCTATTTGACACTGGTGCCTCTCATTCTTTTATCTCCACTGCTTTTGCAAAAACATTATCAATTGCATCAGTCCCCTTACCTTCAGATCTCGCTATTACCACACCCTTAGGTTTTGGAACAACGCTTACCGACTATTATCCTGATAGCAAAGTGAGAGTAGAAGGTCATAATCTCCCCGCAAACTTAGTATGCCTTGACATGAAAGGTTATGATGCCATTTTAGGGGTAGATTGGCTTGTTGATCATGATGCTTATATCAATTGTCGAAATAGGATTATATCCTTTCGAAAGCCCGATCTTCCAAGATTTTCCTTCCTTGGCATCAAGTACAAGAAGCATCATACTATCATATCTTCTCTTCACACTTGCAAACTTATCTCGCAAGGATGTGAAGCTTTTCTTGCTTCTGTCATTGTTACCGAATCTAAGGAGATTATCTTAGCAGACATTCCTATTGTAAATGAGTTCCCAGATGTATTCCCATCCAAATTACCTAGTTTACCACCCGAGAGGGAAGTAAACTTCACTATTGAACTCATTCCAGGAGCAACGCCTATATCTATAGCCCCTTACAGGATGTCCCCCACAGAACTCAAAGAACTAAGAAGCAGTTGCAGGAACTACTGGATAAGGGCATTATCAGACCTAGTACATCCCCTTGGGGTGCGCCGGTTCTATTTGTCAAAAAGAAGGATGGTTCTCTCAGGCTATGCATCGATTACCGGCGATTGAATCAACTTACAATCAAAAACAAGTATCCGTTGCCGCGTATTGATGAGCTCTTTGATCAGCTTTCGGAAGCAGAATATTTCTCCAAGATTGACCTCAGATCTGGTTATCATCAGCTTAGAATTAAAGAAGAAGACATTTATAAATCGGCTTTTTGAAGTCGTTATGGCCACTATAAATTCATGGTAATGCCGTTCGGGTTAACAAATGCCCCAGCAGCATTTATGCAACTTATGAACAGTGTTTTCTAGCCATATCTGTACCAATTCATCGTCGTCTTCATCGATGACATCTTGATATATTCCAAGACAAAGGAAGAACATGAAGAACATCTGAAGATAGCTTTGTAAACACTTAGAGAACATAAACTTTATGCCAAGCTTAAAAAGTGTGAATTCTGGCTCAAGGAAGTTTCATTCCTAGGCCACATTGTTTCAAAAGAAGGTATCGCTGTGGATCCTTCTAAGGTAGAAGCCTTTAAGAATTGGAGCCGGCCAACGACCGTATCGGAAGTACGAAGTTTTCTGGGTCTAGCTGGTTATTATAGAAGATTCATTAAAGATTTCTCAAAGATTACAGTTCCTTTAACTTGACTCACGAGAAAAGAAAATCCTTTTGTCTGGTCAGAGGAATGTGAAAAAAGTTTCCAAACTCTTAAAAATCATCTTACTACAGCTCCTATTCTAACACTACCGATGGATGGTGGTGGATTCGAAGTATATACGGATGCATCTGGTATTGGCCTAGGGTGTGTCCTCATGCAAAATGGAAAAGTAATCTGTTATTCTTCAAGACAATTGAAGCGTCACGAGAAAAATTATCTTGTGCATGATTTGGAATTAGCAGCTGTCATTTTCGCCTTGAAAATTTGGCATCATTATCTCTATGGAGAAAAGTTTACGGTCTACTCGGACCACAAAAGCTTGAAGTACTTATTTTCTCAAAAAGAGCTAAATATGAGGCAGAGGAGGTGGTTGGAATATCTCAAAGACTTTGATTTTGCTATTCAATATCATCTTGGCAAGGCTAATGCTGTAGCAGATGCACTCAGTAGAAAACTAATGGGTATGCTATCAAGTCTCATGATTAGTATGACTAATCTTATTCCTCAATTTGCTCAGTTGAACTTAGGTATTGATAGGAAGGAAGATTATTTCCTAGCTAATATTCAAGCTCAACCTACATTAATAGAAGATCTGGTCAAGCTGCAAAATGATGATCCTATATTATTGGAGATCAAGGCCAATGTTGAACAAAGGCCGGATTTTTCTATTAAGGATGGAGGATTGCTATTTAAAGACCGAATATGTGTACCGGATCATAAGGATACGAAGAAATTGATTCTAGAAGAAGCACATAAATTCAGGTATACCATTCACCCAGGTAGTACAAAAATGTATCAGGATCTCAAAAGAAATTTCTGGTGGCCCAACATGAAGAGGGAAATAGCGGATTTTGTGTCTCGCTGTGTCACTTGTCAACAAGTAAAGGCAAAGCATTTTAGACCCGCAGGTAAACTGCATCCCTTGAATATTTCGAATGGAAGTGGGAGAGTATAGGGATGTATTTCATTATGGGGTTACCTAAGACAAGAGGTGGACATGATGGTATATGGGTAATCATAGACCGATTAACTAAATCTGCACATTTCATACCAATCAAAAGTCGATGGTCTGTGGATATCCTGGCAGCATTATACATAAGAGAAATTGTTAAATTTCATGGTGTCCCAGTCACTATTATATCTGATAGAGATCCTCGATTCACATCACAGTTTTGGAAGGGTCTACAACAGTCACTAGGGACTAGATTGAATTTCAGCACAGTCTTTCATCCACAAACTGATGGTCAGACAGAAAGAACGAATCAAGTGGTAGAAGACATGCTCAGGGCTTGTGTTATTGATTTTGGAGGTAGTTGGCATGATCACTTGCCTCCAGTAGAATTTGCATATAACAACAGTTATTAGGCCAGCATACAAATGGCACCTTTTGAAGCTCTATATGGAAAAAGTTGTCGATCACCAATATGTTGGAATAAAATAGGGGAAAGACAATTCCTAGGCCCCGTTATTATCAGAGATTCTATAGAGAAGATCAAGCTTATTCAAGAGAGAATAAAGATGACACAAGATTGGCAGAAATCTTATGTTGATAATCGAAGACGCGACTTGGAATTTCAAATAGGAGACCATGTGTATCTTAAAGTTTCTCTAGGTCGTGGTATTCGAAGATTTGGCATTAAGGGCAAGCTAACTCCAAGGTTCATTGGCCCGTTTGAAATTCTTGAAAGGGTCGGTGAAGTGGCCTACAAACTGACTTTACCTCCATAATTAGTAGGAGTTCATGACGTATTTCACGTCTCTATGCTGAAGAAGTATGTATATGATCCTGACCATATTATCACTTATGACAATCTGGAGATTCAGAAGGATATGACGTACGAGCAAACGCCAATAAAGATTCTGAATGGGAAGTGCGTCAACTAAGAAATAAAGTTATTCCTATGGTCAAGATTCAATGGAAGAAAATATGGCCATATGAAGCAACATGGAAAACTGAAGCAGCCATGCAGAAAAGATTCTCAGAATTATTTTAACTATAAGTACAGTCTCCATAATCCATGTATTGAATTTGGGGACCAAATTCTCTCAAGTGGGAGAGGGTGTAAGGCCCCAGAATTTTATAAATTATTTTTGATATATTTAATTATTTTCTAGGAATTTTAAAGACCCAAAATAGATTAATAAATAAATATTAGATTAAATAAATCATTATAAGGCCCAATTGTGTTAAATAATTAACTTAGCCTATTTAAATAAAATCCCAAAGGTTTAAGGACCAAGCACATTCAGTTTGGCCCATATTCTAGAAGGTTATTTAGCCGATTTACGTATTTCAAGGATAAAATATCATTTTTATGGATAATAATATGGATAATTAACAAAAGAGTTTGATTTATGTTGAATTCTGTGCACGTTGGATGTAGCGGTCTATCGTGCAACCGCCACAGTCACGTAACGCACCTAGACTGATGCGTTACACCCTGATAGTTCCGTAAATAGAAGAACGAGTAGAAAGATTGGATCTTTGGGATCCTATCTACAAGAGACCTAATTGGAAGAACTTGTAAGGTTACTAGGGACTCTTAGGGATCAGGTTCTGGCAAATTAAGGACTCTAGAATCAATCTAATCTTCAAACCCTAGCCAAAACCCTATAAATAGGACCTAGTTTTGACCTGAGCAACCCTTACTTTTGCTCGTGAAGAAACAAGGTAAGGAGTCACAATTTCGGGTAAGTTCTTTAGAAGATTTTGTTTATAATACTAAGGTCTAATAACTCTCCAAATTTCATGCTAGGAGATCAAGTAACCAAGAAGATAGGGGCTTCTAAAGTCGCTGATTCAGTCATAGCAGCCCAGAATTTAGAGCAAAAGATCACTGAAGATCAAGAGATTAGGACGTCTAAACGAGATAATTAGAGTTCAATCTTTAGAACTTTTTGTTCACCTTAGTTTCATCTTTTTACCCTCAAAATTTCACATCTTTAGGTCAAGAGGTCGTGGAGTTAGACCAGCGGTAAATTACTGGAAAATGATTGGAAAAGTAGAACTATAGCACGGTTTTCAGACTCAAATTAGAAGCTTAAAGCCTAGTTAAGAGGTAGGGCATCTCATGATTGGTAAAAACATCTTGTTAGGGATAAAAGCCCTCTAGTTTTGATTGATTTCATGCATCATAGATCATGAATTTCATGTTTTAGTAGGTCATGCATACGTGTATACTCTTAACCCTAACTAAGTTAAAAAGGAACTCTCTTGTCAAATTCAAAGAAAACCCATGCATACTAGTAGGTTAGCCTTCATTCTATCATGTGGAAGTTTATATATGATTTCCAGACATGATGTAAGTTGAAACCTTAGATTTTTTTTTATCTTTTCTACCAGCAGACGATCTGACGCATCAAGGTAAGACCGTCACAATGATCTAACGGCCTTACGATAAGCCGTCACACCTTCTGTTATTTTTAAATTTCTCTATTATCTCTGACGGCCCAGACTCAGTGCGTTACAACACTGTAATGGTCCCACGATAAACCGTCACAATCATTATGACACCCCCATTCTCGACCGTCAGAGTAACTGTAGACATAATTGAAGAACAGTCACATTAACTTATAAATATGTCTAGTTATCTAAGTTTTGACCTGTTGATATGACTTTAAATTTATTAATGGGTTCATGATAAGTATCACATGTTAAAGGCATCTTGAATTATTTTAAGGATATGTTAATTTCATGCCAAAGCACTATAGTTTATATTAACTCCATGATTTTAAATGATGTATTGACGAAGTTTTATCATGATTTCATATTGTTACACATTCTCTCTATTAATAGAGTCATTTTCTTTAAGTACATAGCACATATTCCGGTATATTGTCCATTAGTTCACACTTTGCACTATAGGAACATTATTCTTGGACATGAGGACCTCTCTATTAGATATTCCTTCCAATGGACTAGAAAATCTTGTTTCAAGGCCTCCGTAATTCTCCGCTAGCCTAGGATTCCCAGTAGGACGCTGAGTTGGTTGTACCATTAAAGCCCATTTAGTAGATTACACTATCGATGTTTCTGGTTCTAGCAATGTAGCCTATCTATACTGGACCGTCAGAAGTATCTAACGGCCAATATAAGACCGTCACATTTCACTAAGTCTACTTTCTTTGTTCGGGATTCAGACCATTATAACGGCCCAATCTTGGAGCGTCACATCATGTAACGGCCCAGTGCTTGATCATCACATTGTTTGAGTGCTTAACCCGAGGTTTGACCCAAGGGTTGATGTTCCAAAGTTTCTAGATGGATTATTGATGATCTAGAACTTGCCATATTATCCAAAGAGGCTTAATATAATGAAATAAAAGTTAAAGAAATATACCGTTATGCTGCCGATTTATTTCCATAAGCATAGCCTTGTTTAAGTCATTCTTGACTCTCGCATTATTAAATTGAAGCATTCATTCATTGAATAGTGTTATCATGAAACTTATTGAATTGTACATTCTTGGCCATACTTTATTGTTACATGCGTGGAAGTAGCTTGATTTATACTTGAAGATGCGATCGAGCACTGATTGTGTTCAAGGGCTCTATGCTAGTCCCCTCGGCTGATTGCCAGAAACATACTATTATAAACCATGGGGTATGATGCTACTGGCATCGCATTGCGCTGGGAGTACTTTCTCTATAAATAAGTGAAGATCCACGGCACAACATGACTTTCTTGTACATGACTTGATATTCCACAGAAATTCACGAAATACTTGCTCATAAGCAAAAGATATTGGAGTGATGATTATGTGGCTTGCTAGTACATTCTCGTTACATTCTTGTTCTTGAAAGGCCATAACATGTTCTTGTTACATTCTTGCTAGTTCATACTTGCTCTCATTCTATCTTAAACGATCATCTTTGTTACTTTGGGTATTCGTATGATTGATCGTATTTGCATAATTTTACCTTATTTATTTAGAGCTAAAATGTTAATTACTTTAATGATGCCTTCATGTTAATGCGAAGATACCTACTGGGCAAGTGTGCTCATTACCTATTTTCATTCTTTTCAAGAAATTAAAGTGATTCGAATTCAGATTTGGGTTATACAAGTAGCGGGTCCGAGAGCGAATGAAAGTATTGTTAAAGATGAGAGTGAAGACTTAGGAAAGTCTATATTGTTTAGATTGAGTCTATGTAATTTTCCTATTTCTTAAGTCTGATAGAATGGAAAGAAGTTGAAAGTTATTATATTTGAATATTGATTATCAATGAAATAAGTTTGAGTTTGATTAAAATAGTGTGCAATTACATTTATGTGTGTGATTATCTTGCGCTCTGATCATTCTTGCTTGCAAGAGACTTACCGTGTCTATTGTTCACGTTTCTCGAGTGAGTCTTCCACTGTCATAAAGGCTCGGGGCATGACAGAAGCAATCTTCCAATCTCTAAAAACCCAACAATGATCACTCAAACACTTCAAGCTCTTCTCTCGTATAGGGAAATTCTTTAGTGGCTGCAGATGCTCTCTTTCTTTTTCTATTCTCCAGCAGCGTTCTCTTGAAGCCTTCAACCTCTTTTATAGCTAGAAGGTGGCACGTGGTTAACACGATTCCCGTCCATTCCTTCTGGCAGAGCTGATCCCTTTTTGATTCCTTGTGACAGGATCATCCTTTCTTTTTGTTCCCTTGGATCACGAGCCCTTAGACCTAGTACATTGACTTCCACGTGGAGTACCCTCACTTGTTTTGGGTTCGCCGAACACCTGCTCGACCAGGTGACAGACCTGTCAAGCAAGAGAAGACATTAGTGGAAGCTACACTGATCACGAGCATGCACAGACCTTGATTGAGCATAAGCCAAGACATGCACAGGCCTTACGTGCGTGCATGAACAAGGGTTGCACCGACCTTATGCAGCCCAATGCAAAGATTGCACGGGTATTATTGCACAAGACAAAACAAAGCACGGACACTAACATGCCTTCTATAAGAAAAACTACACCAACGATGAGATGCACCAAGATAGAAATTGCACCTAGTTCTGGTGCCCTAATGCAAAGAATACACAGACTGTGATGTGCATAATAGAAGATATGCAAGACAAGAGGATGTGCACTGACCTGTTTAGCACAAAATGAACCCTGCACCGACTTAGTATGGGTAAGATAATGTAAGACTTGCACAGACTTAAAATGCTTCGTAACACAAACATGCACGGACATAATTGCTCAGGACTGGAATAGTGCACAGACTCAAATCATGCCTAAGATAAGAAATTGCACCAACGTTGATCATGCATAAATGACATTTGCACTGACCTTATGTGTGTGTAGACATCGAATGCACTGACTTGATGCGTGCAGAGTATGCACCGACCAGTGCGAGCCAAAGCTTGCACCGAGGTTATACCTATAGCTTCTTATGCACGGACTAGGCAAGAAAGAATGCACAGACTTTAAATGTGCACGGACTTTATGTGCATGGTGCGAGAATTGCACCGACTTGACTATTGCATGGACAGACAATGCAGCGACTTAGTCGCGTGCAGCAACTAAGATTGCACCGACTCGATCCTTGTATGCACAGACTCTACTCAGTTGAAAAAGTAGCATATGCACGGACGTAATGCAGAATGTACTAAGTATGCACGGACTATCTGAGTAGAACTAGAGAATGCAGTATCTGAAAAAAATGAATAAGTGGAATGTATTGATATAGATTATCAAGATTGACTTATAGTGAGACATCATCAAAACTGTAGGAGTGCAACAATCTCCCCCTTTTTGATGATGGCAACACTATGAGTCAATTTATGTCAATACAATTAAAATAGACTGATCAAGCAGTAAACACACTAAAGACTGCCAATGCAAGACACTCTCTCCACCATATGACTCTTCCTCCTGTCTCTCCCCCCTCAGATGCCAAACCTATCGCTCCCTATCATGACTCTCTCCCCCTTAAACTTGACTCACCCTCACCCTCTCCCCTTTAAACTTGACTCACCCTCTCCCCCTTTGACATCATCAAAAGGAGATGAAAGAGATATGCAACCGTTAGAGAGTGGAGAGAAAAATCAGTATGTTCACAGTGAGAATGACCCATGATTATATCTTAAAAGATTAAGTGGGGCACTAAAACAAGTGTAGATTCTTCAAAGCAAGTTATCAAGAAAGACTTAGAAGAGAAAGTGAAGTTTATATGCGTACAGAAGATATGATGAGGAAGCAAGAGTGTACAGATATGCCAAGAAAGATTTGATCAAAACTATACGAGATAGACTGCAAGCGACTGATCCTCAGAAATAGGTACTTGAAGTATTGAGGACAAACAATCCACAAAATCGCACAACATGAGGAATAATAGTAAACCATATTTTTATTTAAGAAGCAGTATATAGAGCACTGAGTAAATTGGTAAATCACATCTTTGACATTAAGGAGACACCTTGATCAGAGGCTGGACTCCCCAGTTACTCAATGTGAAAACCGTATTACCTCTCTTTTTAGAGAACAAGTTAGTAATTGTGGCTTTTTACGTGAGGAGAGACCTTGATCAGAGGTCAGACTCCCCAGTTACTCACCATTTAATTACCATTGCTCTGTCATTAGCAAAAATTTTCACTTCTTAACAGAGATAATCTGACACCTCATGACTAAGGAAAGTTTTATTTCTCTTTGATGAAACACTCAGTTTCTCAGTGATCAGACCATTGCTCTGAGCAAGTAAATTTTTGTTTTATTTTTATCCCTTGATTTTTTTTTTTAATATGAAGTGTTTGAAACCAATACCTACCAGAAACACTGATTCTTAAGGAATGAGATCCTTGAGGTCTAGGTTTCAAGTTTCTAGCAGAGTTCATGACATATTAGTTTAACTTGTTCCAAGATCATGAAATGTGTAAGGAGATATACTTCAAACACCTTATCCAAGTCTTTGCTAAGTTACGAGACAAATGATTCTAGCTGAGCTTTAGTGGTTCAGACTTAAGAATTTAAGACACGCATGAGATTCTACTTACTATGAATGAACTGTATTAAGTCTTTCATAAGAAACAACAGCAACATACATCTCCCAAGTGCTTCTGAATCAGTCAACCTTCACATTCTAATCAGCTACCCCTCACTAAATGCAACAATTTATGAGAGCAAACACTCCTTCTCAGAGACAACTCCCCCTTACTCAATGATATGTTATTCATATATGGCTCATGCAATATATGCAAATGCACAGACCCCTCAGCTAGTGTATGCACATAGACAGGAATCCCCCTCACATTATGACATGATAAGCAGACATACTCATGCTGAGTGGTTAAGAGCTTAGAGAAAAAACAAATTTTATTCATGGAAGCAAAGCATTTGATTCAGGAGAGTGTAAGTGTAAGTCAAAAACATGAGGGCACTTTATTCATGAAGCTAAGATTTAAAAATGCCTAACTCTCTTCTCAAGGAAGTGAATTTTTCATTATCTAGTGGCTTAGTGAAGATGTCAGCGATTTGGTTTGCAATGCCTACATGGATTAATTCAAATGTTCCTTGGGAAACCTCATCTCTAATAAAATGATGTCTTATCTCTATGTGTTTGGTTCAAGAGTGCAGAACTGGATTCTTGACAAGATTAATGGCACTAGTATTGTCACAGTAAATAGGTGTACACCCCAAGTCTACTTGGTAGTCCTGAAGTTGGTGTTTGATCCAAATGACTTGTGTACCACAACTCCCTGCAGCTACGTACTCAGCCTCTGCAGTAGAGAGGGCCACTGGGTGTTACTTCTTGAAACCCCAAGAGACTAAACACCCACCTAGAAATTCACAATGTCCACTAGTACTTTTTCTATCCAACTTACACCCAGCATAGTCAGCATCTGTATATGCAACAAGATCTAAAGTGTGTGATGCAGGAAACCATAAGCCTAGGGTGTGAGTAGCAGATAAGTATCTGAAAATTATTTTTATAGCAGCTAAGTGTAATTCAGTGGGTCTAGATTGATACCTAGCACATATTCCTATATTGAATTGTATATCAGGTCTCGAAGTAGTTAAGTAGAGCAAAGATCCAATCATATCTCAGTATAGCTTTGCATCAACTTCTTTACCTGATTCGTCTACATCAAATGAAGTATTGGTACCCATTGGTGTTGTGATATCCTTCAAATTGTTCATGCCAAACCTCTTGAGAATGTTCAATGTGTACTTGGTCTGGTTGATGAAGCATCCATCCTCCAGCTGCTGTACCTGTAAGCCAAGAAAGTATTTTAATTCACCTACCAAACTCATCTCAAACTCAGCAGACATCAATTGAGAAAATTCATTGCATAGTTCAGTACTTGTTGAGCTGAAGATAATATCATCTACATAAACCTGAACTATGATGATGTCTTTATTTGAACTCTTGGTGAATAAGGTTTGATCCACCTTACCTCTGTGGTAGCCCTTGCTGATCAGAAATTATGTCAACCTTTCATACCATGCTCAAGGAGCCTGTTTTAGAACGTACAGGGCTTTATTCAACCAGAAAACTTGGTTAGGTTGAGGGGAAAATTGAAATCCGGGAGGTTGTTCAACAAAAACTTCTTCTTTGATAATTCCATTTAAAAATGCACTCTTAATGTCCATTTGTTTAAGTTTTATATTTTTAGAGCAAGCGAAAGGCAGTAAAATCCTAATAGCTTCCATCCTAGCAACATGTGCATAGGATTCATCGAAATCAACACCAAATTCTTGACAGTAGCCCTTGACTACTAGTCTAGCTTTTTTTCTAGAGATAATCACATCTTCATTCATTTTATTCTTAAACACCCACTTAGTTCCTATGACATTAGTATTTTCTGGTCTTGGAACTAGCTCCCACACATTGTTTCGTTCAAACTGTCCTAGTTCCTCGTTCATTGCATTAACCCAACCTTCATCTTTTAAAGCTTCTTCAACATTTTTGGGTTCTATTTATGAGACCAAGGCAACTAGGTCTTGATTTTGAATATTTCTAAAATGAGATCTTGTCCTAGGGGAATCATTCAAATCTCCTATGATGTTTTGGACAGGATGGTCTTTTAGAAATCTAACATTTATTGAAGACTCACATGGTTCAGCTGGTGTTACTTGGTTGGGAGCATCTAGTGTTTCATTAGGCTGAATCTCCTCTTCTTCTTTATCTTCTAGGAATTCTCCGTCATGCTTGGAATCCCTGTCAGCATCTTCAAGGTTAGTAGCACCTTTTGCTTCATCAAAAATGATATGTGGAGACTCTTCAATTTTTTGTTCAGTAATGTTAAAGACCCTATATGCTCTCGACACTTCAGAGTATCCTAAAAATATTCCAGGATAACTTTTAGCATCAAATTTATCTAGGTCCTTCTTGTCATTATTATGGATAAAACATTTAGCACCAAAAATCTTGAAATGAGCCAAGTTTGGTTTCTTACCTTTCAATAGCTCATAAGGAGTTTTCTTGTGAACTGGTCTTACCATGGCCCTATTGATTGTATAAGTTGCTGTATTGGCCGCCTTTGCCCAAAACTTCCTTGGTAGCTGACTCTCGATCAGCATAGTTCGGGCCATTTCCATAATGGTCCGATTTCTTTTCTCTACAATTCCATTCTGCTCCGGTGTCCTGGGAGAAGAAAACTTGTGCGTTAGTCCCTTAGTTTCACAAAGATCAGAAAATATGGAGTTTTCAAATTCACCTCCATGGTCAGATTGAATTGAACAAATTTTATGTTTTCCTTCTTGTTTGACCTTATTGAAAAATTGTTTGAATTTTTGAAAAGCATCATTTTTGTTAACTAAGAAAAGGATCCATGAAAATTTAGAGTGGTCATTAATAATCACATAACCAAACCTACTTCCATTAAGACTCTGAGTTCTAGTAGGACCGAAGAGGTCCATATGAAGAAGTTCCATTGGTCTGGAAGATAATGGCTCAGATCTTAGTTTAAAAGACTTTCGAGTCTGTTTGCCTAGAGCACATGCATTATAAATTTTTAATTTTGAGTTGAAATTTATTTTAGGTAAACTCCTAACCAGATCAAATTTCACCAATTTATTTAAGGTAGTGTAGCTAGCATGACCTAAGTGCCTATGCCAACTAAAAGCATTATTTTCAAAATCAGCAGACAAATAGAGATTTAACTCAGATTTATCATCTAAGTCCACAATGTAGACGTTATTGACCCTATTGGCTACAAACTTCACATTATCAGAATTTATTTCCAGAATTTTGCATGAATCATTATCAAACACAACTCTGTGACCCTTGTCACATAGCTGACTAATACTGATCAAGTTGTGTTGTAGACCTTCCACTAGAAGAACTTTCTCAATAGAGGTTGTGGGGGACTTACCAACTGTTCCAATGCCAACTCTTTTACCTCTGTTCTTTCCCCAGAACTTGACCAGACCCCCTACCTTCATCTCCAGCTTGCTGAATTTGGATCGGTCACCTGTCATGTGCCTGGAGCAGCTGCTATCTAGATACCACTTGTTGTTCTCGGCTGCTAGGCAAACCTGCATGGAGCAAATTAAGCAAAGTGGTTTGGAACCCAAGATAGGTTGGGTCCAAAAACATTATTCAATTCTCTAAGCAAGCACTTTGGAATCCATACTTGTCTCATGGTGTTTTTCGTTTGAACTCTATTTGCAGTTTTATTGAAGTTATGACTCAAGTTCTATCCACTTGATTTATTGATGTTGAACTTGTTCCTGTTGGTGGACTGAACATTCCTCGGGTATCTACTGTACCCAAACTGTCTAGAGGAGTTTGGTTTATTAAAGAATTTCTGTGAATATGCAAGACCTCCCCAGTTTGTTTTGTACTGACCCATTATGTTATAGAAGTTGAAGTTTCTGTTTTGAATCACATAGCTTGACCTGTTCTTGTTCTGGGGAATGGGCATAGTAGGTTGCTTCACGAAGTTCATTCCTATTTTAGATTGTCGTCCAACATTGTTTCTTGAGTTTTCCTTTGGATGTTGAACATTTTGAACATTGTTAGAACTGGATGGTGTGTCCAATTTTTCTTTCCCTTTAGCTGGGCAAAATGCTGTAGTTTTGAATTCAAATGGTCTTTTCTGTGCCGGATTGTAGCCCAATTCCTCTTTGTTGAAATTAACTCTAGTACCCAACAGAGTTTCTAAGTTCGACTTTCCCTGAACAAATTTTTCTAGAGTTTTTTGTTTTTCTTCCAGCTCTTCCTACAATTTTTCACAATTTTTCAGGAGTTCAGAATTCACTTTCTTAATAGCTTTGTTCTTCTCAATGTTTAAGTTGTTTTCACTTTGACTCTCTTGAAGCTTTGATTTAAGTTCATCATTTTCTTTTCTGAGAGTGTTCAATTCTTCTAAATCTTCCTTGGCCTTTTTATTTTCTTCGTTAGTTTGGATCTGTTCTTCAGTGACAACAGTCAGTTTTCTCTTTACCATCCTCTGCTCTTTACTTAAGGCATTAAACTTAGCTAGCAATTCGGCATAAGAATCTTCCCAATCATCAATTGTAAAGTTCTCAAAAATATTTGTTACCTCTTCATCGCTTTTGGCCATGAGGCATATTCCTTCTTTGTATTCCTCTGACGAGTTGGCCTCTGGGTCTTCCTCCTCATCACTCCACGTGCAGACCATAACTTGAGGTTTCTTCTTCTGCACCTTGGAGGGCTTCTTCTGGAGATCAGGACATTCACCCTTTATATGTCCTATCTTCCTGCAATGATAACATGTAATCTTCTTAGCACTCCTATTTTTATCATTGTTAAAATCAAACTTCTTACTAGAGGGATACGACCCTTTCCTTCTAAAAGTTTTTCTATTCGTTCTCAAAAACTTTCAAAACTGACGAGTGAGCATAGCCTGCTCCTCTTGATCAAGGTTTGACAAGCCGTCAGACTCCCCACTGCTACTACCACTCCTGTTGCTAGCTTTACTGCTGGACACCTTGAGGGCAATGTTCTTGCCCTTCTTCTCACTTCCTTCACCGTTCCTTTTGAAGTTCATCTCGTAGGTCATTAGGGATCCTATCAGTTCAGTGACTGTCATTTTCGACAGGTCCCTAGACTCTTCTATCACTATGGCCTTAGTGTGCCAAGCGGGGGATAGCAACCTAAGAACTGTCCTTACAATGTCCCCCTCTGAAATTTGTTTCCCAAGCCCATTAAGACTATTAGTAATCAAAGACAACCGTGCATACATTTCAGTGATCGTCTCCTCAGATTTCATTTTAAGTAATTCATATTCTGAGGTAAGCATGTTTACCTTAGTGGCCTTCACTTGGGATGTACCTTTGTAGATCAGCTCCAATTCATCCCACATCTTTTTGGCAGTCTTGCAGGCTGAAATCCGGGCGTATTCATCAGGGTGAACCGCGCACTGTATGATGTTCAGGGCGGACCAGTTTATGGTTGAAAGTTTGACGTGATCATCCGTCCACGCATCTTCATTCGGTTGAAGGTCATAAGGCCCTACGGTGATCACTCTCCATAGCTTGTGGCTTTGGGCTCTCATAAACACCTCCATCCTATTCTTCCAGTAGAAGTAGTTAGTACCTTCGAAGAAAGGGGGGTGACTAATAGATTGTCCCTCAGCCATGAAGCTTCGAGGACCGCTAGATCCAAGATTACCCTAGCCATTGGACCACATGATGGGTAACCTGCTCTGATACCAATTGATAGCACGAAGAGTGAGCTAGAAGGGGGGATGAATAGATCACTCCCCAATTTAAAGCGATTCGAATTATGAGCGATGAAATCCTAGTTTCAGTAAGTGAATCTTTCAGAACAGCCCACAAAGAGAGACACTAAGTAGAAACTAAACAAGAATGAATTGAAATAGAACAGTGATCGAACAGTAGACGTGCTTGAACCATAATAAAAGGTCAGCGAAACGAACCACATAGAAGCAATCAATCAAGCACCCAACCACAAAGGAGACAAAGAGTTTTTAGGTGGTTCGATTGCGAACAACAATCTACGTCCACCCCTTACTCCATAGGAGTAAGGCTTCCTTGCACTAAGCAATATAAGACATAGTAGACTCAGTCTGCAGGCATCCGTTGTCGCACATCTTGCCACAAGGGAACAAATCCCTCAACACCGATCTTGCTACCCACAGGATCTGAACCTGACCTTGCCCCAGCAAGATCAGAACCGGAGGACCAACCTCCCTTCCTCTAAACCAGAGGGAACACACGAGCGAAATGCCTTCACTCGCAACTAGAGAACCAATCTCCCTTCCTCTAAGAACACTTTGAGGGTAACAAAATAGTATATAAGAAATTGGTGAAACAACTCGAAAAATGAAGAAAATGAAAAGAAAATAGTCACTCAAAACATCGAAAATATAGCTTCCAGAGAAGCAATCTTCCAAGCTCTAAAAACCCAACAATGATCACTCAAACACTTCAGGCTCTTCTCTCGTATAGGGAAATTCTTCAATGGTTGTAGATGCTCTCTTTCTTTTTCTATTCTTCAGCAGCATTCTCTTGCAGCCTTCAAACTCTTTTATAGCTAGAAGGTGGCACGTGGTTAACACGATTCCCGCCCATTCCTTCTGGCAGAGCTGATCCCTTTTCGATTCCTCGTGGCAGGATCATCCTTTCTTTTTGTTCCTTTGGATCACGAGCCCTTAGACCTGGTACATTGACTTCCACGTGGAGTACCCTCACTGGTTTTGGGTTCGCCGAACACCTGCTCGACCAGGTGACAGACCTGCCAAGCAAGAGAAGACATTAGTGGAAGCTACACTGATCATGAGCATGCACAGACCTTGATTGAGCATAAGCCAAGACATGCACAGGCCTTACGTGCGTGCATGAACAAGGGTTGCACCGACCTTATGCAGCCCAATGCAAAGATTGCACGGGTATTATTGCACAAGACAAAACAAAGCACATGCACTAACATGTCTTCTACAAGAAAAACTACACCAACGATGAGATGCACCGAGATAGAAATTGCACCTAGTTCAGGTGCCCTAATGCAAAGAATACACAGACTGTGATGTGCATAATAGAAGATATGCAAGACAAGAGGATGTGCACTGACCTGTTTAGCACAAAATGAACCCTGCACCGACTTAGTATGGGTAAGATAATGTAAGACTTGCACAGACTTAAAATGCTTCGTAACACAAACATGCACGGACATAATTGCTCAGGACTGGAATAGTGCACAGACTCAAATCATGCCTAAGACAAGAAATTGCACCGACGTTGATCATGCATAAATGACATTTGCACCGACCTTATGTGTGTGCAGACATTGAATGCACTGACTTGATGCGTGTAGAGTATGCACCGACCAGTGCGAGCCAAAGCTTGCACCGAGGTTATACCTATAGCTTCTTATGCACGGACTAGGCAAGAAAGAATGCACATACTTTAAATGTGCATAGACTTTATGTGCATGGTGCGAGAATTGCACCGACTTGACTATTGCATGAACAGACAATGCAGCGACTTAGTCGCGTGCAGCAACTAAGATTGCACCGACTCGATGCTGGTATGCACAGACTCTACTCAATTGAAAAAGCAGCATATGCACGGACGCAATGCAGGATGTACTAAGTATGCACGGACTATCTGAGTAGAACTAGAGAATGCAGTATCTAAAAAAAAATGAATAAGTGGAATGTATTGATATAGATTATCAAGATTGACTTATAGTGTGAGACATCATCAAAACTGTAGGAGTGCAACAGGGCCGACCTAAGCCTGGCCCGGGCCCGGGCCATTGACAATCCTACACATAACACCTCCGATCTTTGGCCTAATTTCCATGAACCTCGCCTACACTATAGTGGGTTAATAACTTCAGCTTTTGGTGATATGTTGATGTAACACCATGGACACGGTTGAGTATTCCCTGGACTATAATGGCATTGTATGTAGAGAGTAGTCGAACAATAATGAAATCAACCAAGCGGCCAACTTGTCGAGGGAGGGTGCCGGGTGTAATGTTGAGCTTGATAGTCCCTATGGAGCCTATAGGCTACCTATTAAACCAATACAAAGCTGTATGGATGGGCTAGCTGGCACCCTGAGCTATAAAAAGCAATCATAATAAATAATGTTTGAGGCACTTTCATGAACAAGAAGGATCCTTTTTACATTATAGCCATTAGCTTTGACCAAGATAACTAGAAAATCATCATAAAGGGTCTTGATTCCTTCCATATCCTCCTCTAAGAATGTGATGACTCCCCTTGGCTTGGGCTGGTCTTATGCCCTGATGATGAGGACCTCCTAAGCATTGGCCTTCCTCTTCCGACTACTATTGCCAACTTTGGCATTCCGACAAAAGATGCTTGTGATGACCCCCCCTGAGTTTCTACGGCTGGGGGTCTTCGGCCTCTGGCTCTATTTGCTGCATTGGATGCTTCCTCCGATCATTGACTAGACCCGAGTTGAGGTATCCTTATAGAATCAGCCATTGGATCTCCTAGTAGAGGGCGGCACATTGGTCAATGGTGTGACAAAGATCCCGATAGAACTCACAGTACTTAGTTTTATCTCAATGGTTTGGGTTGTAGGGCATCCAAGTGCGTGGCTTGAGGTAGGGCTTGTCCTGAATCTCCATTAGGATCTAGTTGCGGGGAAGACCGAGGCAATAAAAATCCTCCCACTTTTACTGCTAATCATCTCTTCTATCATTACACAGGGGGTGCTTGTCATCATGTCCCTCGATGGGCCTCTGCTGCCCCTCCTGGGTTGGGCTTCCTCTTGCATAAGAGAAGAGATTATCTTACTTATTGTTGTACCTCTGGGCTTTGGCCATTAGTGCTAGGAAGGAAGTTGGGGCTTCTTGGCCAGGGAGCCTCGGACGTCGAGGTCGGTGGTTCCACCAAGCATCACAATTATTTCCCTCGAGACATCTAACTGTCTGGATTTGGAGAGCCTCGGTGTGGAATTGTACCAAATAAGACCTGAGGCTCTGTCCCTTCCTTTGCTTTAGATCCATGAGGCAAGTGGAGGTCTTTATAGGCTAGGCATACCCAGCAAAGTGGGAGTTGTAGGCTCCGCCAAGCTGGTGTGAGGTGGACATGGAGCCTATTAATGTGAGCGTCTTGAACTAGGCTGCAGCTCCCTTCTCTAAGGTGAGTGTTGCGGGTTTTTTTTCTTTTTTTGTCGATGACCGGGGTGAAGGTAGGAATACAGTTGGGAGAGAAAAATATGGGAGTTTGGTATCTCTCGGGTATTCTCCCTTACGGTCGTATGCCTCTCACAGCAGTACCGGGCACTCTCCTTTTACGGAAAGCCGAGAAGGATCGAATGGCATGGAAATGTAGGGGCATAGGTTAGCCGGACAGGGTGCGGGCATGCCAGTCGATTTCTCGACAATCACCTATGGAACTAAGGGTTGACCGGGGAAGCACCACCAGGATGCGACACGTGGGCTCGAGAGGTCGGGCGACACATGGATCGAGGGGGTTCCATGGGTGCGAGTGCACATGCGATTGTGGGAATCGTGTACTGGACGTCTTTCCCCACCGACCGCAAGCGATCGATGTTTATTTACATCGGATTAAATCCGAACACCTTCGTTCTATGCTGAAGAGAAGCCTGTATATGCCTGAAGCCTTAGGTGGAGGGTCGAGAGCATTTCACAGCTGTGGGCGTGCTTTTGTCTGAGGGGTGATGGCTGAGGTCAGAGTATGTTAGGCACGTGTGCCGAGTGGTGTAGGTAGAAACTGGGGCCCTCATACGGGCGAAGCATTCGACTGGTTTTATGCTATATGAGAGCCACATAGGCTTTACAAGGGGGTCGAAGAGGCCAGAGTACAACTGTCGCAAGCCATGGGACAATTCTAATGTGTGAGTCGATCCCCGGGTCAATGCGTGGTATGGTGGGTATCTGCGTGTTTTACAGAGGCTCCCTATGGGGAGATTGAGACATGCCCGACTGCCTAGATGGCGGGGGTGGTTTTGGGCTGGCGTCTGACAAAGGTAGGATGTGGCTCAAGGTGAGCGGTCGGGTCCGGGCCTCGAAGGCAAGCGGTAGTCATGCGGTTTCGTGCCGATCGTAGGTGCGGCATCGGGTCATGAGCGTGGCCATAGTGAGTTATCATGCAAGGGCAGACCTGAGGTGCGGGTGTGTTCGCCGTTGTCATAATGCCTCACGTGCAACGGGAGCGGACTTGTGTATGATGGCTAGACGCCATATGAGGGGAGTATGGACATACCCTCGGTGTGTGCAAGCCGATCTACAAGCCACCCATACGCGCGTCTTGCTCCTTGCGTCCCCGACCCTTGCCGAAGGCCACGGAAGTCCGAGGGTGCTATAGCTAGGTCGGGTTCGTCCGTCCATGCGTCTGCTTATGCCTATCTTGCTTGTTTGTGCGCACTTGTGAATGCATGCCCCTTGAGCTTCTAAGGGGTGGAATTTATAGGAAGTTGAAGGGGCAGGGTTTAGGCGGACCAAGTTGAGGGTTCAACTTGATCTGGGTAAACCCTAAAAAATATATTTTTTATTTTACGGAGTGGGGGAGGGGGGTTTAGGCGGACCAACCCCTTGGGCTGGTCTGGTCCGCCTAAACCCCTCTTCGGAGAGTTATTTTTGTTAAAAAAACTTTTTTTTAATTTTTGATGGGGTTTAGGCGGACCAGCCTGAGGGGGCAGGCTGGTCTGCCTAAACCCCCTCCCACAGGGGGTTTAAGTGGACCAGCCTAGTCCGCCTAAACCCTCCCCCAAGGGGGGTTTAGGCAGGCTAGGCATGGGGTTTTTTCCCTTTAATTTTTTTTTATTATACAAGGGGTTTAGGCGGACCATCCTGGGGGGTCAGGCTGGTCCGCCTAAACCCTCCCCCGGGGGGGTTTAGGTGGACTAGAGTGGAGGGAGAGAGAGGGGCGGTCCCACCCTCTATAAAATCTGGATTTTTGTTATTTTTAGCCCCACTTTGACTCAACTTGACTGTGAGAAGACAAAGGATACGGGCTTGAACTGGTTGATTGGCCGCTTGCGCGTATAGGACGGGGGGATTGAATTGTGCGACTCCACGTGGTCTCGGGGCTTCGTTTCGTGAATCCTTCCACGCACGGGTACGTAAATCGATCCTGGTTGAAGCTGAGAGATACTAGGACTCGAGAATGGCCGTGGGGCCATTGGGCTGGGAGGAGGGCACGGCCCCCGGGGAGTTCGCCCTCCCTGGGTGCGCGGCCGCGCCCTGGGGCGAACTGGCCTAGGGCGAGCTGCAACCCCGGGGGATGGCCCCAGGGGGTATTCATACATCATTTTAGGGTGTCCTTTGAAGGACACGGGGTTCCAGGATGCTGGGGTTAGCCCATGGGGGGCTGTTGTTGTGGAGTCGTAGTTGCCGCTCGCGAGGTGCTCGGGTAAATGCCCGACACACCCCGGGTTGTCGAACGGGCCAAGTAGGTTACCGGCGGGCCTTGGATTTGGCCTTGGGCTGAGAATATGAGCTTGTGGGAGCTGCAAGGAGGCATCTTGGGCCTGCGGGCCCAGCCTCATGATGTGTACCGCACTACACAGCGGGTTGGCAGGGTAGCCTCGGGTTGGCCCGAGAGCTAAGTATGAGCGGCTCTTCACCACGTGACTGAGGGTTGGGGGTGGCCTCGACCTATTGGAGGGTTGCTGTAGAACCCGACTGGCGTGCTGGAGCCGTGGGTTGGCCCACAGTTTGTTGTAGAAGGGCTGGAACATACGCACCCACAAGGTGTTCCGGGAAAAGCCCGACACCCGTGTATGAGCCGTATACACATGCAGCGGGCCTCCAAAGCCTGTGGTTGACTTATTTGGGTCTCCCTTTGACCTTAGAGGGTTGAAATAAGGCATCCCGAGGTAGGCCCTTGGCTTCTTTTCCAAGTGCCACGTGGCGTGGCTTGTAGTCGGGGCGCCCTCGGGTTGGCCCGGGTGGTCGTATAGAACGCGGATAAAGTCCGCCGCTGAGGGGTCAGGAGTGATCCCGGTTAATTGTTAATGCTGCCGTATATCCTGGCTAGCGGGTTGGGGCCATTGGTCGGGCCCACTGGGTTACCGAAGGGGCCTGATAGCCCATGCCAGAAAGTTGTTGGGAGAAATTCTCGAACCCTTGTTCTTTGGTATTTTGCTGGGGAAATTATCCGAGTACAACAAATGCCCCCCACGGGTCGTGCGTCGGAGGCGGAGACGAGGGCGTGCGGCCCGTGAACTCCTCTTTCTGGATGATTATAGTTGCACTTTGACACTTCATATGTCTTTGTCTCGTTGCATTGTGTATATTGACTTTCTGGTGTGCTGACTATCTTTGTGTATTTTGTCTTGCAGCTATGGCACGATTCGGCAGAGAAGAGAGGGTCTCGAGGCAAGTAGCTTGGGAGGAGGATTGCTGGGTGAGGAGGACAGAGCGGCCTATGCCTCCCTTGGGCGTGCCGGTCATCATTGTGGCTAGCGTGGAGCAGATCGATTCGGGGCATACAACAGTAGCCGAGGGCCCCATTGGCGAGCATGGCAGCGGAGTTGGGGTGGTAGAGTTGGCCTGGGTCTCGGAGGCGGGCAGGATCTACACCTATGGCCGCAGTGGGGGCTATCTGGTGGAGTTTCCCTTGGACCTCCACTTGTTCGAGTTCATGAGGAGCTTCGTCCCGCCTGGCATAAAGGAGGGAGATTCCCAGATCATTGGAGCACGCCGCTGATTGGGGCGGGCGATTTTGACGGGAAGGGACAGCCTGCAGGGGATTGTTCTCTTTGGCTTTTCGAGCTTTTCCAGAGACTATTGGCGACAGTGTCAGTTTCCCAGTGCCAAGTGCCCGGGCTTTTTCAGCGGAGCGAATCAGTTTGGAGTCGGGGTCAGACCGATGGGTCCCACTTCTTGGGACCTACATGGCCATCATCGGGCACAGACAGAAGGCAGTACGGGGCTCGTGCTAGAGCCATTAGGGATGCAGTATGATGGGGAGGGCTTCGATGATCATAGTCTCTTGTCTGAAATTATGCGATAGACTGCTGCGAGTTGGTATGGTCGCTGGGCGGTGATTCCTTCGCACCGGTACCGCCAGGGACCTACCGAGTGGCTGATGGGCATAGTACACCATTACAGGGTGCTGCTAGACTGGGCTGACATCAGATATGCTGTGACTACGGCCTTATATGGATATCCCTGCTACACGGTGCTTTTGTAGGCTTTGGCAGAGAGCTTCAACCGTCGGTGGAACACAGTAGCGACGGCTGAGGGAGAGACCTCGCTCGACTTTTGGTCCTTGTTCAGGATTTCTTGGCTGCCGATCAGCAGCGAAGGATGTGAGGAGGTTGTGCTGGATGATCTTCACCGCTGTCACACAGATGGACATGGCAGATACCGGGTCCCTTACAGCTATCGGTACTTGCTGAAGACCTGGAGGGACTTAGCCCTGGCTGGGAGAGAGAGAGCCGCGCAGACTCCTGGGGTGCCACTGAATGTATGGGTTCACCACTTCTACAACGGGCCCTTCTACTTTTACCAGGAGTTTGAAAGGGATCAGACTCCGTGGGAGGAGTACACCGAGGTAGAGCTACGGTTTAGGACATACACGAGGTACATTTATGAGCCACAGGAGGGGTGAAATCCCCATAAATTGCCGGACGTGACCCATCTAGCCACGTACTTGGCATACTGGTTGGTGACGTTTGTGGTTCCGCACGGGGAGGATGGCCTACTGAGGGTGGAGTTGCTGTGGCCGGCGTGCCAACGGGCAGAGGGGCGGAGACTAGCCTTAGCCCCGGCGGCTCTCGCCAACGTCTATCAGGGACTGGGGGTGTTGGCGGTGCACTCGTCGCCACGTAAGAGGAGCCTGCTTCTACTGACCCACTACCTTAATGTGTGGGCTGGCTTGCTGTTTCCGGGGCTAGTGGCCCGAGGGTCAGTGGCGAACTAGGCGACACCCTTGCTGTTTAGCTTCACCGTGCTGCCAGATGGAGATGCCGTTGCGCAGTTGGAGGGGGCCAGAAGAGTTTTGTCCTACTTGCCCAGCAGGGGCAAGGAGGGCTGCCTTTTGACAGTGCTGTCAGAGACTCTCAGTTGATTTTGGTGCCTTCAGATGGCGGGGCGGCCTGCGCCCTTCCTTATTTGCGGGAGCCAGATGCGGTGCTGTACACAGAGTGGGTGATGAGCACTCGGCCAGCGGTACTGACGCTGCACCGATCTGTGACGAGCATCCTGGAGCCATATTACCCGCACAGGTTCTCACAGAACTTTGGATACGACAAGGGGATCCCGCCGAACCAGGAGTTCCCTTTAGCGGGTTGACAGTACAAAGGCTGGGACACCCATTTGCTGGCTACAAGGTGGTGGGACTTTTACTATCATCGGGAGCCTGAGCGGCTACCGATGCCTGGGCCGAGACGCAGGGGATGATTCAATGTCCATTACGCCAGGTGGTGGTTCGAGCACAGTCACCTATATCGGCAGAAGGCCTCGTTCATTCAGAAAGCCGAGGAGGACCACCTTTTGAGGGAGGATCTGCCTCCCATTGAGTTGGACGATGAGTACTTGCGGTCTTGCCTTTCCCAGATTTGCCGGGAGGTAGAGCAGCTGGCACAGTAGGTGTCCCGGAGCAGCCGGGGTTCAACGTTGGTGGGACGAGGTGGCGGCGGGGCACTGAAGCCCCTTAGGCAGGCGCGACCGATGCCGGGAGGTACTGCAGCTGGGACATCCCGACTGAGGGCACCACGGAGTTGGTGGACTCAATTCCTGGCTGATGGCGGGTTCGGGAAGAAGGGCTCCCTGGATTGAGTGCTCCCTGAGGGGAGCTTTGCGAACACGGCGATCGATGACTGGAGGCGCCACATCGCCCATGCGATCGGGTCGGCCGGGCCCGTGGAGCTTGTGTCTCTCATTGAGTGCACCTGTACCCTGAGGGATGTGAAGGAGGCAATCATGAAGGCTGTATGAGTTGTGGGTTTGAAACCAGAGCAGCTGGTCCCTCTGTCGTTGACGCCCTTTACGGTCGCTGGTGAGACTTCTTCTTGAGTCTGTTACCTCTGCTTTGTTATTTTATATGACTGAGGCATTTTATGTGGTTGTTCATTGGCAGGTTCTCCAGCGGAAGGGGATCACCCTTCCACAGGGACATCTTCTGAGGACGGGAACAGAGATCTCCAGCCCCGACGAAAGCGTCCCCGGGTAGAAACTGGAGCAGGGGAGACTGGAGAGTCCTCTTAGGGACCCGTGGCTGGCAAGCATATTGAGGTAGAGCCGGCTTCGAGTGAGTGTCGTATTCGCCTCTCTTGTGTCTTGTTGGTTTAGCCATGATGATTGACTAACCTTGCGTTGCTGGGTTTATGCCTTGTAGCTCCGCTGGAGGCCCGGGTGGACATGGCTTTCTCGCAGCCCCAGGAGGTCGACCCATTGCCTGATGACGGGGTCGAGTGTGAGATAGACATGGATGAGTTCCTTCGTGTGATGGATGAGGACCTCCCCAATATCAATACTTTCTTCGACTTTGAGTCGTGGGAGGCCTCGGCGAGTGCCCTGCCAAGTAGGGATTTCTGGGATTAGACATACTCTGATTATAGCCGTGCTTTATTCTGGGGGCTGACATAGTTGCCGGTGTTGTGCAGAGGTGGCTAAGGTGTCAAGAACCGTGGCTCCTTCTGCGGTGCGGGGCCATGAGCCCCTGTTGGCTGGACGGTCAGAGCCAGCAGTGACCCGGGATGGCCCGAGTAAGCATCGAATTTCTATGGAGGGGGTTAGCCTCCCATTGTTGTATAGTAGTTGGACTGGAGTTGTTGACTATGCTTGTGTTGTTATTTAACAGGCGAGGACCCGACTGCTACTCTAGAGATGATTCAAGAGTTAGTCAGTGCTGGTCTGTCGGTGTCCCTTCCCTCTTTCGAGGTAGAGCCGGGGATTGCGGATGCTTCGGTCCCGTCTGCTACTAGGGACGCACCTGGCTTGTTGCCACAGCTACTGGCAGAGACACCCCTTGTTTCTTTACCGACCGTGGTGTCTGCTTGCACTATAGGGCTGGCCGGGTCCTCTAGCATGGGACTCTCAGGTATGTGACTGGGGACTTAGTCACTTATGACAAGCTTTTTGGTGTTGTCTATTGATGCTGAGGTGCTTTTTGATGTCGGCCACAGAGACTTCTTCGCCTATGGAGGAGGGTGAGATTCCCCACGGCACGAGTGCGGTAGTGGTAGAGAGACCCACTGCGGTGACTTTGGCTGGAGGCGACGAAGAGATCGTCGACATCGAGGGAGTCTCGGACGGGAGTGCTTCGGCTGGTGAGCCTTTTGTTTGAAACCCTTAGCTGGAGAGTCACTTTTATGCAAGGTTGGGCTGTGTCATGACCTTGTTTGCTCTGTTGGTTCATAGGGGCATCTAGTTTGGCCACCTTCAGGAATTCATCGGAGGCTTCGTCGAGCTCTTTGGGTGACAGTAGCTCGGCCATGGAGACAGAGGAGAGTTCGAGCTCGAGCTCTTCCTCTTATGGGGCCTCTTCTAGCGAGGCAGCTAAGGTTGGGACCACTTCCGGAGGTACATGGGGGTTCCCCCCCATTCCCCTTTTTCGTTTGTCTACTCTTAATAGCAGAGTGTTGACACTTTTGGGTTGCGTATAGCGTCGGGGTCAAGAGAGGATCACATACTGACTCCTGTTGAGAGCGGATAGGAGGAACCTCCCGCCTCGCCAGTGGATGCTGGAGATGATCGGGCCGTGGAGGAGTCACTGCCCACTCCCACCCTGGCGGGTGACCCCACCGAGATGGAGGAGAGATTGCCTTCCCCGACTCCGGTGGGAGACGCCACTGGCGCGGAGGGATTTGCCCTAGGTAAGGATGAAAACTTATCTTTTCTCAGGTTTTTCGCCTTACTTATCATAGGAAGTTTGGCATGTATTGCTCACTCCCTTTGATGTTTGCTAGGGTTATGCAGGTTCTACTGGAGTGCTAACTGCGTCGGGTGACCTCTCCCCGGATTTAGGGGTTGAGTGGCCTACTTCCACCTGTCTGCTAGAGCCACTGTTGGAGATGAGTGCAGGTGCCGCCCTGCTCCAGAGAGCCCGAGGTTACCTGCAGAGTGACCCTCTTCCTCCTCCAGAGGGTCTGAGGCAGCGATTGTGAGAGGGCACCCAGGGCTACCATGCGCTTGGCTTCCCACGCAAGCTCTGGATGTCCGAGTTAGCTGGGATCTGGGCCGAGTACCTGTAACTCCGCGATGCTCAGGAGCAGAGGACTTAGAGGTTGGCGGCGATCCGGGAGGCTTAGGAGCAACGGGCCTAGCTCGTGTTGGCTGTAGCTGAGCAGAGGGGCCATGCCGAGGCGACCGTGTTCGCGTCCCGGGATCACGCCGTGCAGTTGGGAGAAGCAGAGAGCCATGCTGAGATTTTGAAGAAGGCCTGGGAGGAGCAGTTGTTAGTTGTTGAGCACGCCCAAGTTGAGTGGCAGACGACCGAGGCTAGTGCTCAACTTTTGTTGACCCTGGAGGCGGAGTTTGCGGCTGCTGACTCTCGCCTTGCGGCACTAGAGGGGATCGAGCCCGGAGTTTGATTGTATTTCTTTCCCCCTTTTTGTTTTGTGTCATCCGGACTGCATGGATTTTGTCACCCCAAGGGCATGTCTTGGGCTCCTTTTACAGAGTATTAATGACAAACTTGCCAGATCTTTTGGTTGTTTACTGGGTTGTTCCTTCCCTTCTCCGGTGGAATGGTGTTGTGTGCATGGACTGGCGATCACTTGCTGTTAGCCGTGCTTGTTTCCCCCATTGTGCACTGATGCAAGAGACTTGGGACTAGATATACCCACTTTCGAGCGCCGGAGTAAAGGGGGTTGAGTATGGAGAATAGTGTAGCTGGATGGAGGGTACTGGGTTCCGGGGATAGAGTGTTAGAAACTGGAGGCTGAGTACTGGGTAGTAGGGTAGAATGACTGGGTGTTGGGGCGAATCCTCTTGAAGGATAAATGCTTGTGTAACATGGAGCCGACATGAACCCGCAGGGTATGATGGTCTACACAGTTTAGGACTATTGGGGTGATTTTGGGCTATATCGGTCACAAACAGAGTAATAGAGTATCGGCTATTAGCATGTTCGGTTGGAAATGTAGATTGCATTAGCCTAAAGACTGGGACTGAGCTGGCTGGGTGGCCTGGGGGACATAGCGGCCAAGACTGGGACGGGGGGGACTGGAGGTTGAAACTGGAATTATGACTGGAGATGGGGACCGGAGCTGGAGCTAGCCGGCTGGCCTATGAAGGCGTTGTAGCTGAGACTGGGACTAGGGGGCTGAGCAGCTGTCCTGTAAAGGCGTTACAGTCGGGACTGGAGCTAGGGCTGGCCTGCAAAGGCGTTGTAGCCGGGACTGGGGCTGGAGACTGGGCGGTTGGCCTATAAAGGCGTTGTAGCTGGGACTAGGGCTGGAGACTGGGCGGCTGGCCTGTAAAGGCATTGCAACCGGGACTGGAGTTGGGAGCTGGCGGCTGGCCTATAAAGGCGTTGTAGCTGAGACTGGAGCTGGGAGCTGGGCGGATGGCCTGTAAAGGTGTTGTAGTCGTGACTGGGGCTGGGAGCTGGAAACCGGGACTTGGAGTGACCGACCCTTGGGGGTGCAGTGGTCACCATTTTTATGGAGTGATGTTGAGCTTGCCATCGACGAGGGGTCGCAGTTGATGGCTTTCATCAACGAGGGATAGATAGAGAGAGAGAGTTTTTTTTCGCTTTACTAGCTCTACCGCCCTTGCAGGTTTTCGCTAGAGCTGGCCCCCTCTTGCTTTTTTCGGTGCCCCCTTGCGGGTTTTCACACCGAGGGGTTATCCAATTTTGCATGACGCGCCCTTTCGGGTTTTCACCTTAGCTGGGTTGGTGGCAAATTTTGCTCCCAGTCCCCTCTTTGTAACGAGGATGGCCAGGTCCGCCGGGGTATCTCTATTTTCAACCCCATTATATATATATATATATATATATATATACGTATATTCTTGAAATTACTATCCCTAGCATGCTGCTGTTAGAGGACATAATCTGGAACTGGAGGTTGTGAATGACCGGATTTTATTCCTCCTTTGATAGGGGTTTTCACAAGTTGCCAAGTCATGGTGATGGGGGTCATTTTGTTATGGCAGGATGTGATCGGAGTTATGGCTGGGAAGAGTCGGGGATTACTGGGAGGACTGGAATCATAATGAGACTGGGGAGCTCTAGATTTACGGAAGGGGTGGAATGCAGTGGTGTGGACTGGTAAGAATCTGGGGATAGGCTGGGACTGGGATTTGCTATTATGGCAACTAAGATGTCATACTACCATAGAAAGTTGTCGACCCCTTGCCTCGAAGCGAGGGCCGTAGGTGGCATAAGCCGAGCAAGGTGATGTAAGGTTAACTGGAGCTCATGGGGTTAGTGCTCTGGCGATGTGAGTTGATAGAAGGTTGATATTCGGTGGGGCTAATGATTTGCTGAGGAATGGGTGGAACGTCGCCCCGACTGGCGGGGATAGGGAGACTTTCTCGTTATCGGCTCTACCGCCCTTTCGGGTTTTCGCCAGAGCCGACCCCCTTTAGCTTTTTTTCGACGCTCCCTTGCGGATTTTCACGCCGAGGGGTTTCCCCATTTTTCATGAGGTGCCCTTTCAGGTTTTCACCTCAGCCGGGTTACTGGCCTTTTTGCTCCCAGCCACCTTCTTGAAAAAGAGGGCAACTGAGTCTATCAGGGTATCTCTATTTTTAACCCCATTATATATATATATATATATTGACTTACCTGGGAGCCTGACGGCTGGACTGGTGCTGGTGCAGAAGTGCCCTTGCTCTCGTGGTGACAAGAACAAGGGCAGGGGATTAGTCCCCAAGAATGCCTGGCGGCGGTTCTGGGGAGCTGGGCTAGGCCTACTGCTTGACTGGGAATTGAAGAATGGTGGAATTGGCTGGTCCAACCCTTCCCGGGGGAGGAGCGGCCTACACGCACCTTAGTCTGGCTGGCGCACGAACTCGTGTTCAGGTGCATAGTAGATCTTCATATGCTTGCCATTGAGAGGCGAGAAGGGTCGGTGACCTTTGTGGTCGACAACCATGTAGGCCCCACCCTCGTAGACGTTACGGATGATATATGGGCCTCGCCAATTCGGCTACAATTTTCCACTGGGGTGCCCTGCCATAACACCCTTTTCCTTGATCATGATGAGGTCACCTTGCTTGAAGGCTCGCTGCTTAACGAGCTTATCATAGGCTCGGACCCATACGGGCCTAGTATACTTGCAGGTGTTTGTAGGCTTCGAGTCGTTTGCCTTCTAGATCGTCCATATCCTCTAGCCTTCTCTGGTATTCATTTTCGTCTGGGTCGGCGAGGCCGGTGTGGATCGCCACACGATAAGAGGCTAGCTGGACTTCAATGGAGATAACGACTTCTACCCCATAGGCGAGGGAGAACGACGAACACCCCGTAGGAGTTTTGTAGACCGTCCGGTAAGCCCACAATGCTTCGAAGGCCTTCTCACCCCAGTCACGCTTCCAGTGGCTAACCATTTTTGCTAGGAGCTTGAAAAGGGTCTTGTTGAAGGCTTCCGCTAAGCCGTTGGCCTGGGGGTTGTAGACCGAAGAGGTTCTCCAGTCGATGTGAAACTTGGCCGCTAGCTGGTACACGGCCCTATTCTTGAACGGTGTCACATTGTCGGACACGATGCGATTGGGGGTACCTAACCGATAAATGATGTTGTGCCGGACGAATCTGGCAACTACCTCACCGGTGACCTCTCGCAAAGGGAGAGCCTCCACCTAGCGAGAGAAATAGTCAGTGGCGGCCAAGATGTATTTATGGCCCTTGGATGATGGCGGGAAAGGCCCCGCGATGTCCATGCCCCACTTAGCAAAAGGCCAGGTGGGGGCTATTAGACATAGTGGGTTAGGAGGTCTTTTGGGCACTGGGCCGAAAGCTTGGCACTGATGACATGTACGGGCGTACTGGACACAATCCACGTACATGGTTGGCCAGTAGAAGCCTTTGAGCTTGATGCTGTGCTTCATTCTATCTCCGGCCTGGCGTGCGCCGCACAATCCAGAGTGGACTTCCTGCATGATGGCTCGAGCCTCTACTGGAGAGACGCATCTCAAGAGAATTGACTTGTCCTTCTCATGGATGAGTCGATACAGGGAGTTGCCAATCAACTCATAGGATGTTGCTCGTGGAGTAGCTGAATCCTTTGAGCCCGGTTAGGAGGGAGCCACCCCTTCTTGAGTTTGATGACGGGCTCGCGCCAATCTTCTTCTTCTGAAGGAGTGTTCTGGTTGGGGTCGCAGACCTCGTAAATGGTGAGACCGGTGTTGTCTTCGAGTGAACTCGACATTAGTCTTCTATGTTTGATGACGATGTCGACCTCGCCCTCGGGCAGGAGTTTGATAGCCGCGGCCAATTTTGCCAGGGCGTCTGCCTGAGCATTGCTGCTTCGAGGACATGATCTATCTCAAAGAAATAGAACTTCTGGGTTAATCTCGTGACGACGCCATGGTACGGGACCAACTCCAGTTTTCTCACATCATAGATGCCCAGGACCTGCCGGACTATCAGCTGGGAGTCCACGTAGGCTTTGAGGCATTTGATGCCCATATGGAGAGCCATCTGGAGCCCAATGAGTAGAGCTTCATACTCGGCCTCATTATTGGTCAGGGATTTCATGAGGGCACATGAATTGTACAGAACTCCGCCCTGAGGAGTCAGGAAAACAATGCCGGCACCTGTCGTGGTGGCTAGATCCTAGTTGCTCCGGGTAATCCCTCGTGAAGCGTCGTCGAAGTAGAGCTCCCAACAAGGTACGCTGGTTGTGAGAGCGCTTTGCTGCCAATAATGCAAGACATCTCCGCTCTATTCAACTGGTTGTTGTGATTGAACAACACTGGTTGCAAGAGCGCTTTACTGCCAGTAATGCAAGACATCTTTGCTCTGTTCAACCCATGGTTGTGATTGAACAGCAAGGGAATCTTCGTTTGGGAGCTCCGAGCTGAAAGGCGAGTCGTCTGGCACTGGATGGGCTGCCAAGAATTCGGCCATACCCTGCCCCTTAATTGCTTTTCTGGGGACATGAGTAATGTCGTACTCCATCAACAAGAGAGCCCACCTTCCCAGTCTGCCTGAGAGGACGAGTTGTCGAAGGAGATATTTCAAAAGGTCGTGCAAGGATATAAGCTTGACTCGATGGGATAGGAGGTAATGTCGCAACTTTTTGACTGCGAAAACCAAGGCCAAGCAGACCTTCTCGATAGGGGAATGTCGGTGCTCGGCACCGATTAACTTCCGGCTGAGGTAATAGAGGGGCTGCTCTTTACCTTCCTCATTGACTTGTGCCAAGAGAGCTCCTAGGGAGGCATCCATGGCAGCACTATAGAGGATGAGGGGTTTGCCCTTAGCTGGGGCCCCCAGAACTGGAGGAGTAAGGAGGTACTCCTTGATTTGCTCGAAAGCCACCTGGTATTCTGAGTCCTATATAAACGGGGTGTCTTTCTTCATCAGCTTGCCGAAAGGCGCGCATTGACTGGAGAGGTTAGCGATAAACCTCTGAATGTAGGTCAGCCTCCCTTGGAAGGGCCTAAGCTCGGTGGTGTTGCTGGGTGGTGGAAGCTCCCGGATTGCTTTGATCTTGCTGGGGTCCACCTCAATTCCCCGGTATCGAACGATGAAGCTGAGAAACTTGCCACTGGATACGCCAAAGGCGCACTTCATGGGGTTCATGTTGAGCCTGTATTGCCGGAGACGCTCGAAGACTTGACGTAAATCACGTAAATGGTCTTCGCGTCTTTTAGTCTTGACGATGAGGTCGTCGACATTGCATTCAATGATTTTGTGCATCATCTCGTCGAATATTTTAGTCATGGCCTTTTGATAAGTAGCGCCGGCATTTTTCAAACTGAAGGGCATGCGCTTGTAGTTGAAAATCCCTTTGGGGGATCTGAAGGCCGTGTGGTTCTTGTCTTTGAGGGACACCCGGATCTAGTTATACCCAGACAACCCGTCCATAAAGGACAAGGCCTCATGTCCAGTGGTCATGTCGACCATCGTTTCTATGATTGGGACTGGGAAGTCGTCCTTCGGACAAGCTTTGTTAAGGTCCCGAAAGTCGATGCAGACGCGAACTTGACCATTTTTCTTCTTGACTGGGACTATGTTGGCGAGCCAGATCGGATAGATACACGGCTCAATGAAATCGACCTCTACCATTTTATTGACTTCGGTCGCAACCTGGAGCTCCAGCTCATGGCGCATGCGCCGCTGCGGCTGTTTGACTGGAGTGACCGAGGGAGAAATGGCTAGCTCATTGATGGGAATCGACATCGAGCACTAACATTTTATTTTTTTATTTGTGTCTTTTTAGTTTGCTTTTATATCCTTGGGAAAGTAGGTTTGCAATTGTAAGGCTTTATAAGTCAATTTGTTATTCCCTAAGGATCTTTGAGTTTTTATATAAAAGTTCAGTAGGTCCAGCAAGGGGGCCCTCACTCCTTCCCCATTGGTCCACCTAAGCCCTATAGGTCCATGTGGGGCTGGTCAAATGCCAAGGTGGCTTCTAGAAGGATTCTTTCCTTCTTGGATAAGTCAAGGGGACAATGAGTGAAAAATGTCCAAGATGCCTCCCCTTAAGTCAAGGGGGTGCCCCCCCATTAAAATGACATTTTGTATTTTCTTTTTTTAGGCTAATTGACCACATGGGAGAATAAAATGCTACCCCTCCCCTCTCTCCCACGAAATTCCAACCCCCTCCCCCTTCCTCCCCTTCTATATAAACCCATGTATAGTGTTTTATAAGGTTTAATGATGAAAAAAATTATGAATTTGCCTCCAAGGCCCAAAGGGTGCACCTCTCTCTCCTCTACTACTGTTCTTCTTCTTCCTATAGCCTTCTAGGGTGTGAAACCCATTCTACCTCCCCCATGAACCTCTGTATTCTTTCTCTGCCGCCGCCGCCGCCGTTCGTGCCGCCACTGCCTCTCCGTCGCCACGTCTTTGGAATCTGTCCATCCCTGGACAGAAGTTTATTGCGAGATTTTTAGCTCTCCATCAGGAGCTCAGATCGCGCCCAAAATTGGAGGGTGATCTCCCCATATTCCCCCCATCCTCCACAAAAAAATAAGGCCAGTAACCCATCGTTTAATATTTATCCCATATTTATTGTTCTCCCCCCTGTAATCTGCCATTCTGCAAATCCACGGGATAGAGTCACCTTGTCATATTTTCCCCACCCACTTAGAAATTTTGAAAAACATCTCAAAAATTCTCCAGTGTTCTCACGTCCTACCCTACATCACATAATGTTTTTAGTCCCTGAAAAAATCACTTACCCCTTGGTCAAAAATCATCTTCAGGCCGATCCCTGTCTGTCCTGAGTGTCTGTTCACAGATCCACAAAACAACACAGTGTTGCAGAGCCTCCCATTTCTCATCCTTTTTTTGATTGCATTGAAAAAACTATATGTTATAGATCTAGGAGTCCTCTTTCCAACGCCACCAGTCTCGCCTTGATCGGATTCCGGATCTGCGAGAATTAATTCTTTCCGCCGAGGCACGCAAATCTGTTCCCTGTGTAGGTCCGAAATAGCAGTCCGGGAGAAATTCACAAATAAATACCAAAAGTCAACTTCAGCGACCGCCACTTCAGGGAGTCGTTCAGGAACGTCCAGCCATCGTCCCAGCCAAGCAGTGCCTTCAGAAGATCTCAGGAAGATTACGTTCCTTTGGAGGCAACGGCTTGCTGCCCCGCGAGTCAAAACCGAGTCGGCGCAGCACCGAGTCGGTGCCGGACCGAGTCAGACCAGTAGGCTGAGTTGGCCCCGAGAACCCTCCCAGTTTACTGCCTGTCAACCCAGGGTCGGTCCTCCCGGGCTCCACTTGTAGCCCTTTACCTCCCTGCGTGAAGTGGGTAATATAATTTACTACTGTAATTAAAATTTTACCATTGTACCGGGAGTTACCGTAACTGGCCGGGGTCGTCTTCCCCACGCCCAGAGCGTGGAGGTAAACTCGCCACCCTCCTCGTAGGCTTTTCTTTGCTCGTATATTTTTTATATGCCGTTGCATGTGATAGAAAATTAGCTCGCTCAAATATTTATCACCGCTGCGAGAGAGAGAGCGAAACCGTCCCGTGACCCGATCCGGGCACAATAGTAAGTTGACCACCCTAGCTCTTGCCGGTTTCTCAACCGCGCACGATCATACGCTTCCCTCATTAGGGACGACAACAAGCTTGTCTAGAGTCCAAGGTCGGTATCCAACTTGGAGTCGAGTTTGCGCGTCTGTCCCGCATCAAATTGGTATCAGAGCGCCAGTTGAGTCTAGGGTTGTCATTGCATACAAAGGGGATAAAAAGAAGTGTCTTAAGTCTAGGAACATCATTGTATTAAAACAAAGAAAACAAAAAAAAGTGTTTTGGTTTGCATCCCAATACTCCAGTATATCAAAAGACGTTACTCGGAAGGTTAGGTTACGATCCGGAAGGTAGCCCCTCGCGTCGAGTCGGACCTTCGGGTTATTGCCTCCGCTGCGTACTGGAAATTGGGTTGTGTCTAGGTTGGTAGAGTGTCTAGGGTCGTGTCTAGTGTCTTGTCACCAAGTGTCGGCATGGCCATCCCATAGCTTCCCGTGTCCTATGGATTACCAAAAGCCCACATCCTATGCATGGTGGCGATACGCCCAAAGATGGGAAAACCAACCCGACCACCCCCGTAGGCCCGTAGCCCGGGACTTATATGGCTCCCAAAACCCGAGTGACTACCTAGAGTGGGAAGCCGTTATGACCAATACTTTGTGTTACATTATGTCTGGTCCCATGCAAGTCGACTTTGTCACAAGGTGACTTTTCTATGAAGCCGCCGAAACATGGAGGGACATAGAAGATTTGAGGGAGATTAGGAGGCAATGGCCCATCGAATCATGGTGGGACATGAAGAAAGAGCTTAGGAGGGTCTACCTCCCCCACCCATTTACCTCTAACCACGGGGGTCATGCCACCAGTCGACCCCCCCAAATCATCTCTAATCAAGTGGGCCACACCTCCAACCAACCCCACCCATTCACCCCCAACCAATCCCACCCAAGCACTTCAAGTCAGGTGGGTCTTAGTCGGAGGCAAGAAGCCCCACAGGTAGCCGAGCCTAGGCCCACCCCCAGGCCGAGAGACGAGGAGCGAGTCCACCACGAGGCCCCTACTCCAACCCGCACCTTTGATGAATTCATGAAAATATTTTCAAACTTTTTGGATAGGATGGATAGGTCGTGTGCTCCTAGTGACGGGCTCCTACCCGAGCCGGTCGGACAGCCTACCCCTCGGCCTCACTTACCTCCACCGGAGCTACCCGTACTTCTAACGGGGAAGCTACACATAACCGAGCCGCTTCTTAGTTGGCTCAGGATAGGCCTGGTCCCTAGACCATCTTGTTACACCTCCATGGACCCGGCCCTCCCAATAGTCCCCCTTAACTCCTTTCACACCACTTTCAGGTCCTTTTACTTCGTAGAAAGTGTAAAGGATCTACTACGGAGTTTCGAAAGTCAATGGGAGCTGACGTATACATTGGCATTAGGGTCTGACCAACCCTATACTCATCGCTTCATGCTCCCAGCTTTGGGGTCTATTACCTCGGTATACACCTTGGGTCCTATCACCACCGAGGTCTTATTGTTCTTCCCCATTCCTGATGAGCCAACCTTCATTCCATTCATCCCAAGGGAGGAACCATACCTCATACCCATGACCATCGTCCCACCTACTACCACGTAAGAAGGTGACCCTCAACACCTTCTAGAACCCTACACATGGGACCATGACATGGGGGAGTCCATCTCATGGAATGACCCCTTCCCTAGTGAACCTCCCGAGCTATCATATTCACTCCACTTCTTTCAAGGAGTTCACTATCACACAATTCCTCCATGGGTTAGTCACTCAGTTCATAGGGGTGATGCGAGTGATGCATTCAACTCTCCTGGCCCATCCAAACCTCTGGAGTCTTCCACACCCAAGTCCCATGGGAGTGCAATGCATGCTTGGTTTATGCTTGGATGTCTAGGGGTTCCACAAGACGTCAACCTTAGGTTACGTCAAATGCATGCATGGTACACATTCGGGTGTCCTGGTCCACTACTACATACGTATGGGTTGGACTAACTGTAGGTTTATGGTCATGTAAGAGTCTGTGTTTTCCTTTTTTTGTCCAGTATGTCATGAGTCTGTCGAGTCTGTCGTAAGCTCGCAATGTTTGTCCCTTTCGAGTACGAGGCAAGTCGGTCCTTATGCACATGTTGTGGACTTGCTAGCGTTGGGTTTAGCTCTTCTTAGTGTATCGAATCTAGTCACCAAAGGGACACCGCGGTGATTCCTAGTGAGTCATTTGGCCGTCTCCCTTCTTTGAGAGTGACCCCACCCCGGAGTGTCCACCACTAGCCTCATTCTCCGCAGCATAGCATATAGAATGCATACGGGATGAGCAGGTGCCGATCTCTAGGAGTGGAGCGTACTCCGCGCTACCTGGTGCGGTGACGGATCCGCCGGAGCGACACACGAGCAGCTACCCCTTACTCGATGGAGTCGAGTTCTTCCCACCAGAGGAGAATTGATGGGAATCGACACCGAGCACTGACATTTTATTTTTGTATTTGTGTCTTTTTAGTTTGCTTTTATATTCTTGGAAAAATAGGTTTGCAATTATAAGGCTTTATAAGCCAATTTGTTATTCCCTAAGGATCTTTGGGTTTTTGTGTAAAAGTTCAATAGGTCCAGTAAGGGGGCCCTCACTCCTTCCCCATTGGTCCACCTAAGCCCTAGGGGTCCATGTGGGACTGGTCAAATGCCAAGGTGACTTCTAGAAGGATTCTTTCCTTCTTGGACAAGTCAAGGGGACAATGGGTGAAAAATGTCTAAGATGCCTCTCCTTCAGTCAAGGGGGTGCCCCCCATTAAAATGACATTTTGTATTTTCTTTTTTTAGGCCAATTGACCACATGGGGGAAGAAAATGCTACCCCTCCCCTCTCTCCCACCAAATTCCAACCCCCTCCCCCTTCCTCCCCTTCTATATAAACCCAATGTATAGTGTTTTGTAAGGTTTAATGATGAAAAAAATTATGAATTTGCCTCCAAGGCCCAAAGGGTGCACCTCTCTCTCCTCTACTACTGTTCTTCTTCTTCCTCCAGCCTTCTAGGGTGTGAATCCCATTCTACCTCCCCTCTGAACCTCTGTATTCTTTCTTTGCCGCCGCCGCCGCCGTTCGTGCCGCCACCGCCTCTCCGTCGTCGCTTCTTCGGAATCTGTCCATCCCTGGATAGAAGCTTATTGCAAGATTTTTATCTCTCCATCAGGAGCTCAGATCATGCCCAAAATTGGAGGGTGATCTCCCCACATTCCCCCCATCCTCCACAAAAAAAAATAGGCCAGTAACCCATCGTTTAGTATTTATCCCATATTTATTGTTCTCCCCCCTGTAATCTGCCATTCTACAGATCCACGGGACAGAGTCACCTTGTCATATTTTTCCCACCCACTTAGAAATTTTAAAAAACATCACAAAAATTCTCCATGTTCGTCACGTCCTACCCTGTCTCACATAATTTTTTCAGTCCTTGAAAAAATTATTTACCCCTTGGTCAAAAATCATCTTCAGGCAGATCCCTGTCTGTCCTGAGTGTCTATTCACAGATCCACAAAAAAGCACAATGTTGCAGAGCCTCCCATTTGTCATCCTTTCTTTTGATTGAGCTGAAAATAATATATCTTGTAGATATGGGAGTCCTCTTTCCAACGCCGCCGGTCTCGTATCAATCTGATTCCAGATCTGAAATAATTAATTCTTGCCGCCAAGGCGTGAAAATATGTTCCCTGTGTAGGTCCGAAATAGCAGTCCGGGAGAAATTCACAAATAAATACCAAAAGTCAACTTCAGCGACCGCCACTTCAGGGAGTCATTCAGGGATGTCCAGCCATCGTCCCAGCCAATCAGCACCTTCAGAAGATCTCAGGAAGGCGACGTTCCTTTGGAGGCAACGGCTTGCTGCCCAGTGAGTCAGAACCGAGTCGGCGCCGGACCGAGTCGGACCAGCATGCCGAGTTCACCCCGAGAACCCTCCCAGTTTGCTGCCCGTCAACCCAGGGTCGGTCCTCCCGAACCCCACTTGTAGCCATTTACCTCTCCGCGTGGAGTGGGTAATATAACTTACTGCTGTAATTAAAATTTTACCATTGTACCGGGAGTTACCGTAACTGGCCGAGGTCGTCTTCCCCACACCCAGAGCGTGGAGGTAAACTAGCCACCCTCCTCGTAGGCTTTGCTTTGCTCGTATATTTTTTATATGCCGCTGCATGTGATAGAAAATTAGCCCGCTCAAATATTTATCACCGCTACGAGAGAGAGAGCGAAACCGTCCCGTCACCCCATCCGAGCACGATAGTGAGTTGACCACCCTAGCTCTTGCTGGTTTCTCAATCGCGAATGATCATACGCTTCCCTCGTTAGGGACGACAGCGAGCTTGTCTAGAGTCCAAGGTTGGTATCCAACTTGGAGTCGAGTCAGCGCGTCCGTCCCGCATCACTCGTGCTCCTCTACGGAGGGGTCTAGCCCTGGCATCTCCTTGTATGTCCAGGCAAAGCAATCTTTATACTCTAGTAAGATTTGCTTGTAATCCTGCCTCTCTGCCCTAGTGAGGAGAGAGCTGACGAATGTGGGCTGGGCGGCTTCATCTTCGCCTAGGTTGATTTCAACGAGATCATCCACGGTCACTTGGCCGCCATCCTCCAGTTCAGGTCGATGAAATCCTCATCGTCGGTGTCGGCTTCGTGCATTTCTTGATTCTCAAAGCCACTGGTTGACGTCGATGGGACTGGAGAGTGGTTGTCGCTGGAATCCACCGGGGATTGATATGGGCCGTCGACTTTTGGCCAGCGGTTGTCAACCGAGGCTACTGAGGTCTCCCCGAGGTTGCCTTGTAAAGCTGACAATCCTTCGCAACTAGTGTCATAGATCTCCCCCTCCTCAGGAGGGTTTGTTGAATTGGGTCCTTCGACTGGCTAGATGGCTGGAGAAGCTTCTTCGGCCCTGATGCCTTTGCAGGGTGGCGGGGAAGATTCCTCGATGACTTGGACTGGAGTGCTAGCTCTGACGGGGATCGGGATCAGGATCTCTTCTTCCTTATCCCCGGAGCTGTCGAATTTGGCTTCGACTCTAGCTCGGTCGTCGGCTGGTTGTGCCAAGCCTATGACGTTGACTGCATAGTGATAACGCGAAAGTTCGTCGTTTAAAACACGAGTATCAATCTTAAAATTTTAACTCGCACTATATGAAAGAAAGATGTAATAAGATGTCGAGAAGGGTCGAATCCACAGGGAAGAAGAGATTTTTAAATTTAAAACCTTGGAGTCCTTTGGAAAATATTTGTGATTTTTTGTAGCTCGAAGAGAATAATTCAACAAAGTATGGTTTTAACAATCAATTAAAAACGCCCATGATTATGAGCCTATGCTATAGAAAATAATTGCATAAAGTGGATAAGAAGAGGTAAAAGGAGGGAGAGAGGAAAGATGAATAAGATCTAGATCAAATGAACACTTCTTTCATTATCATAAAGAAACGAGTACATGAAGTGCAAGACAAGCTTACAACAAAGATGTGACGAGATTACACTACAGTAAAATGAAACTAAAGTAATAAAAATAAAAGGAGCATGAGGTGTGAAGATGGTAGCAGCAATGGTGATGATGACACCATCCTCTCTTGGCCTTGGATCATGAACCACCTTGTGGAAGATGTCGTCTACGCCAGGAGGAAGTCACCTTCGTCGTTGAAGCCGCTCTTGGAGGAGAATGTATGGGGTGAGGAGAGAGATCTAAGGAGAGGAATGGAGAGGTCAAGGTGAAGCTAAGGGAGATGGCAATGGTTTATAATAGAAGGGGATGGTGATGAAGGAGAGATTAACTAAGGTTACCTAGGTGAGATGGAAGAAGAAGAAGAAGGATTTGAAATGTGAATAGTAAAAATTAGAGATAGAGCTTTAAAACGTTGAACATATCTTGAAAAACAAAATGAATTGGAAGATAATACATAAGAAGAAGTTGTAGAGAACTTAAAAACAAATAACTTTCATAAAGAAGGCCAGAGGAGAAAAGGGACGGAGGAAGGAGAAAAAGAGGGAAGAACAGAGAAGAATGTAGTCTACAAATGTACAAGATAGAACAGTGAAAAATATAAAATAACTTGAAAATAAGAAGGAATTGAAAGATGATGTAGAATAAGAAGTTGTAGAGAAATTAAAAACAAAGAACTTTCGTGAAGAAAGCAAGAGGAGAAGAGGGACGAAAGGGGGAGAAAATGGACTGCCTAAGGTTCGGAGAGAAAGGGTGAAAATTGCCAAAAGAAGAACTCCCTTTCTCCTCCTAGACATGGGCTATTTATAGGGGAAATTGGGTCAATGGAGTGTGGAGATTATATCAAAAGGAGATAGATGCTGGAATTTAGTTAGAAGATGATGCATGGGGGAAAGAAAAAGGAGGTGGGCACCCCCTCCTTGGGTTTTTGGCAACTCCCTTCCCAAGACTCATCATTTATCTCTTTTATTTCAAACTTTGAATTCTCTTTTCCCTCCAACCAAAATATGTGCTTCTTCTCTTCTATTTCAAACTTTGAATTTTAATTTCTCTCCAATCAAAATATTTTGAATTCTCTTTTCCCTCCAACAAAAATATGTGCTTCTTTGTTTGACTTGGTCAAAATAGTGATGACAATTTTGCCCCCAACTTCTCTTATAATTACCTTTAGTGTCCTGCACACACATAATTATATTTTAATCCATCAAAATTATCACAATGTGCACAAATGCTCATGATTATGTAATGTAGAATTAATGCTCATGGTCCTCAACGTTACTTTACTAAATGATATCACCGAATTAATCAATTTACGTGAAATGCCCAATTTACATGTAAAGTTGAGATTAACGATGGGACATGCATAATTGCCTAATTATATGCTCATAAAATGGTGCATATGCAATGAATTATCATAGAAAATGGACACTTATCACACCCCCCAACTTGAACATTGCTAGCCCCTTAGCAATGCAAACAAATTAAGATTAGGGACCAACAAAAATTTGAAAGATTTCATGCCTCCAATCAAGACCCCCCTTCACAGAATCAACTATGGATTAGGAATTTGAAATTATTAAAACGTACTAGCCATAGGATTAGAACATGATGCTCTCATAGAACACTCCTAAAATCTCATAGCATTTGTGCTCATGAAATCTAAATCCACAATTAAGACAATTGTGTCCTCTAGATTGCCATCTTAGTTAGGTGTCTTTCAACTCTACCTCTCAGATCAGAGCTTTGATCATAGCAGCCTTCATTTTTTTTGATTAACACATGGTGCTGCACAACCCTTCACCGTTTGACGCGAACCTCAACTCTTGCCTTAGGAGAAGTAGGCCCGGTTACTAAGATCAGGGGTATTTTTCATGGTTTTTCTTTTCTTTTTTTTCAACACATGGTGCTGCACAACCCTTCACCGTTTGACGCGAACCTCGACTCTTGCATTAGGAGAAGCAGGCCTGGTTACTAAGATCTGGGGCATTTTCCTTGGTTTTTTTTATCTAACTCTTCACTAGGGAGGGCAGAGTATCAGACACCATACACCACAAGAAAAAGTGGGATTTCAGATGGACATTTCACACAGATTATTTCGTCTGAAATGACGTCTCAATTTCACACGAAATTCTAAAATATTCAATCCATGCGACAGATAGGTATTTCGTCATAATTTTTGTCTGTAATATCAGACGGAATTTTATCCGTCTGAAATGAGTGTGAAATTTCAGACGGAAAATGGTCCGTTTGAAATCCGTGTGAAATATTTTTTTCCAGTCATCGCAAACCCTTCCCCCCTTTCCCTCATTCACGAACCCTTGCCCCGCTCTCCCTCTCACTCTCTCTTTCGACCATCTCCCTGCCGAGGAGAGACTGCCGGTGCCACACTCATCGTCGCGGCTCGAGCCGTTGCCTTCGAAGCCGTCCTCATCGTCGGCGTTGCCCGTAGAGCCCACCTCGCCATCGCCGTCGAAGCCTTAGTCATCGTCGGCATCGCCGCCATAGCTGCCCTTGCCATCACCGTCCAAGCCTTCATCGTCGTCCCCGTCGAAGCCATCCTCGTCGTTGCCGCTGGTGTCCCTTGTCACCATCCTCCATGCCATCCTCTTGGTCTGGTAAGCCCCCTCCCTCTCCCTATGTCTGTAAAACTCTCCCTGCCCGCCGCGCCTCCACCATCGCCATTTTTAGCTTGGGGATCATCAGGGAGGGCGGGGGTTCTAGATCTGGGAGGGGGAGGTCCGTCTGGGAGGGGGAGGGGTTCCAGCATGGGTTTTGGGGGAGGAGGTTCAGAATCGGAGTGGGCCGGTGGGTGCTCTGGCAGAGGGCAGCTCAGTCGCGTAGGGGGGTCCGACAGGGAATCTGGGGTGGGGGCTGCGAGGTAGGAGGGTGGGGGGTTTTAATTCTGATGGGGGGTCAGGAGGAGGGTTCCGGTGGGTGTGGGGCTGCTCTGGGAGTGGGGATTTCAGGGAGTGGTCCTTCGGCTGGGGGTCCGGGGTGGCTGGGAGGGTGGGGGGGTGGTATGCATGATTCAGATCATAAATTCCCTTTCGTGAAAGGGTTCTTTTTAAGAAGAGCTGGTGGATTGGTTGCACACTTACAGATGTAGTCTCTGTTGATGGTGTTTGGACTCGAGGAGTTCATATGGGACTTCAAGTAGTCATACATGATGTGTGTGGCTGATTTACAGTGTGCTCCTATGCTCAATGACCAGCTCCAATGAAGGATACTCATAAATGATGGCTTTAGGCCGGAGTCTGGACCAGTGATGGACGCCATCCTTTCAGGTTATTCCCAATTGAGCCCACTTGGAAACTCAATAATGACAACAATGGATAGTTCTTTTTGAAGATAAATGATGTCTTTGAGCCTTGCCAGTGATTTAATGACAATGTCCCTTTCTGGAGACCTCAATAACTTGACCTCCTTTATGGAGGCCAGCTTGTTAAATTAGAAGTGCTGAGGAAATTGGGTTTCTTTGAGTGCTCTTAAGTTACAATTGTCTAAATTCCAAAGTTTTCCACCGTTGTCAATGCAAGTAGAGTTGTCTCCATTGGTTGCCACGAAGGAGGGAATTCTTTTAAACTTCTTGCATCTCCTTTTTTATTACCTTTAGAAACAATTACAGTGGGGGGGAGGGTTCCGAGTCATGGCTGCCGCTATGAAGGTAAGTGAGGTAGGTGCCACTCAATCGGTGTGGATGAGCAGCGCAACACGCTTTCCTCTCATCATCCGAAAGGGTAAAAGTAGATTAGATAGAAGTGGGACTTGCCAGTGTGTTGGTTCGAGTCAGCGGCATTGAAAAGTTTGATCTTGCCAAGACTTATTAATAATAATGCTCGTGGTCTATGGGTATGGGTACTACTCTTATCGGTGCTGCCAGCTTTGTTAAGATATGTTATCATCTATCTAGGTTCAAGCCATTTGTTTGTTGTTTCCTTGTTTGATTTTTGTAGATAGGTCTGTAAATTGTAGGGATAAACATTATGATGGTGATTGGCGGCATAATTCGCTAGTATGTATGTATGTTTCTTGTAGCCTGCTATCAACATGGAGAGACATGTGATGGAAGGCAGTCAGTCCCTTACTACTAGTTAAATTGAGACCTTTTGGATTTTGACAAAGATGGTAGGTAGAGATATAGATAGAATCGCATTGTGACTGAGACTACTAGCTCATTGCGTTGTAATCTTGTCCAAATCCCAAGTGAGGAGAGGAGAGATCCATCTCCTTTTATCACGACGAGATTATATTTCCCTTAATATGTTAACAACATGCTCGGATTCACAAGACCTCTCCCTTTTTAATCTATTTAACCTATTCGATTCTCGTTAAAATTTTGTGGAGCTCCAACATATAGAGGGCAGCGGTAGAGACCCGGGAAAAGTGGTCGTTAGAATCGCTATGTCGGTTGGATGATGACGATGTCTAGTGACTCCGGAGTTTTGTTTTCATATTCAAAGTAGATGTGAATTAAGTGATTGAAAGATATTCTCTAATAGACAGGTGTCTTGTCACAACTGATTAGAGTCCTAGAGTAATGTAGACTGTTCTATATGAGTCCTCTGATATATGTGTTAACTTTAAATTTGGTTGCTACCACACATTGTTTTTGGATAGCATGCGGTCTACATACATAAACTCCATAGTCCACAGGCTTTTGTGGAAATTTCAAGGACCTTCTTATCTCCAAATTTGATGATATGAGAAGTTAGTATGGTTGGCAATAACTCAATGGATGATATTCGTTTTCCAAAGAACATGTATGATATTTCTTTTTCAGTCAAGGACTAGTATCATGAAAGTTTGGAGAGGTTAAGACCATCTAGTTCTGGAAGAAAATTTGCAGTTTGCTCCAGAGAAATGATGTTTGGGAGGATGGTGACAAGTCTGTTACTTATAACTTTTGATATGACCTTGTAAACGATGTTACATAGACTAATAGGTCTATAGTCTGATATGTCTGTAGCAGTGCTAACTTTGGGAATTACAGCAATAAGAGAAGCAGTCAAGAACCTAGGCATCATATTACGAAATCTAAAAAATTCCTGAATAGCAGAGACCAACACACCTGCAGTAATATGATATGTAAATCTAGAGAAGATAGCTGAATTATGATATGAATCTTCAAGTATTTTTGAGATATCATATGAACAGAGTGAGAAGATGGAGAGAATAAACAACATTAACATCTACCACCAGCTGTTCTATTTGCTTTTCAGTTACAACACATGCACTTAATCATGTTAAATAAAGCAAAGAGCAATATAATGAAAATACATAGAATTGACTGAGTGGCCTATGAAGGTAAATAGGAATAAAAAATTAAAATACCTCTATACAAATAATGAAGTCCTGAACACTTGATTTGAATTGTAAGCCTTGAGCTATAGGGCTTTTGAACAGACCGAAAGAATATAAGATGGCAATAGCTACCCCCTACCACCAAGTTAAGAATACGAATGATTTAAACATAATAAACTTGGCCAATGGTTTTATATGTTCCAGTTCATCCTTCGTAGCTGCATAGAGCTGAAGCAAAATAGTATAAAGCCCACGATTGACTGAAATTGAGAACAACAGCCATGTATGGGTACCTACACAATTTTCAAAAACATGCTAGTCCATAACCTGCAGCTTCAGAGCTCATAGAATCAAAGTAATCCATGTGTTACAGCAGCCAAAAAAATTGTCATTATCATTATTTATGAGCAATAGAGAGCTGGATCCCATTAGTCCATTTTTTGACCCCAGAAGAGTTATGGCGATAATACCATCAGCATGGCAGCGTATCAATCGTAAAGGTCATTAAAAAATAGGCATCTGCCAGCATGTTGACAAAAGAAGATACTAGTTACAAACTGTCTGAAAGAACATGTAAAGGGAGATAGTTCCATTACCAACAGGATATAAAGATTTTGCTAGACTCATGGATATGAGACCAGTGCATTTTTTGAATCAGGTAACAAGTATTAGTTACCCGCATGTCCATTTAAACTCTCCTTCACAATAAACCCCAAAGGCTTCTAGAAACACTGTTAAGAGGGCAGAAAAAAGTCTTTGTTATCATATAAACTAATTCGAATATGAGATTATAAAAGTCCCACTTGCGATGAGTCCTTCCCAGCTTTTAATTTTGAAAGACCGTTAGAACCCTTCCCAAATTTAGTTGGAGTAATTCGAATATGAGATTCTGAGTATAAACTAGAATGGTTACGTCGAATCCCAATATTTCTGCTTGTGATTTTAAACTTTGCGGATTTTAATTGCAAAGAAATGTGTTTTTAAATCTGATTTTAATAGAAATTTGATGTTGTTCTGACTAAAAATGTGGATTATTTAGCTTTGATGTTCTGAATTTGAATATTTTTTGTGGAATGGATGTTATTTAATTTGATGTATGCATAATGATAAATTATGGACCTATTTAATTTTTTGTTATATAAATACATTGGGTATTTACTGTGAACTGAGGTGGGTGGGTGCGACCTAACATTACACGCACCTTAGGAGAGCGTGTTAAAACCGTGTCAATGAACCTTCCCATTCAAGACTTTGCGATTGATGTGTATGTTCTTATTTTTTTATGAGAAGGTATATATCTACCTCAAAGTCTTGAATTGTCCGTTTGGATAGTCTGTGAATGTTTGATCGCACTTAGGCAATCATTTACTATATGTGTTTGTATGGTTTGTTGAGAATTTCGATTGCGTCTCCTCACTCTTCTCTGATATACCATTATTGATTTTGAAGTGTTTTCTTAACCACTTACTTATAAGTGTTTAAGAAAATGTCAAAATTAATAAATATTTTTGGTATATCGGAGAAGTGTAGGGAGATGCTGCCGAAATTTTCAGTAAATCGTGCAACACATATAGTAAGTGATTGTGCGATCAAACCTTCATGGATGGGTTAACAAGTTAAAATCTAATTAATAGTCCTCTTTCAAATGTAAATGGTCAATGGCGAACGATGTGAGGAAAGGGTCGGGTTTATTTTTGGGAGTAACGATTTCAAAGTTAGGATGTGTATTAACATTTATTGGGTGCAGATAAAATATTTACAGATCGTTCATGGATGTATCGTAGAATAGTTGACCGGGTGGTGTCGGCTGACTTTAAGTATGGAGTTGAGAGTTTCATTCAATTTGCATTGGAAAATCCCAATGCAGCAAGGGACTCGAACGGTCACATTCGATGCCCTTGTTCAAGTTGTAGAAATTTGAGGTGGCGGAGATGTGCAACATCATTTGTACATGAAAGGGTTCGTGGATGGTTATACGAAGTGGACGTGCCATGGTGAGGAATTCTTGAGGTATGCAACCGATAACATTGCAGGCATAAGTGGGTACGTGGATATGGTTGTAGATGCTGCTGGTCCTAATTTTAATGTTCATGAGGAGCAAGCATACACGGAAGAACCGCCGAATAAGACAGCCGGAAGATTTTATCAACTTCTTAGGGATGCTGATGAGCCGCTTTGGGATGGTTGTGAAAACCACACTCGGTTGTCTGCAGTGTCACAGTTGTTGAACTTGAAATCAGAATTTCACATCAGTGAGACTTGTTTTGACCGTCTCCTCCTCTTGATCAAGAGTATGTTGCCTCGAGACGAGAAGTTGCCAGAAACGTTTTATCATGCAAAAAAGATGGTCAATGAGCTAGGGCTTGGATATGTGAAAATTGATGCATGCCCGAATCATTGTATGTTATATTACAAAGATGATGCAGATAAGATATCATGTTCTATTTGTGGCCATGACAGATTCAAACCTAAGGTCGGGGTCAATTCAAAGCCAAAAGATGTACCTTACAAGGTATTACGATATTTCCCTCTTGTCCCTAGGCTGCAGCGACTGTATATGTCCTCAAAGACGGCTTGACATATGACATGGCACACCGAAAGAGTACGCCATGCTGATGATATAATAAGTCATCCTGTCGATGGTGAAGCTTGGTCCCACTTTAGTCATACTCATCTTGCTTTCTCAAAGGAGCCACGTAATGTTAGGCTGGGTTTATGCACAGATGGTTTTAATCTATTCGGTGGTTCAGTTGCATCCTTTTCTTGTTAGCCAGTGTTCATGACACCGTACAACCTTCCGCCGGACATGTGCATGAAGCGTGAAATTATATTTTTGTCCTTACTAATTCCTGGTCCAAAAAGTCCCAAAAAAATTTGGACATATACCTTAGGCCGTTGATTGATGAGCTCAAATTTTTATGGACTGATGGAGTTGTTACTTATGATGCATGTAGGAAATAAAATTTTATTATGAAGGCTGCATTGATTTGGACAATAAGGGACTTCCATGCATATGGAATGTTATCTGGTTGGAGCACACATGGGAGGTTAGCATGTCCTTACTGTATGGAAGATATCAAATCATTTGTATTGAAACATGGTGGGAAACCATGTTGGTTTGATTGCTATCGGCGATTGCTACCAAGTGGCCATCCTTTTCGAAGGCAGAAAGATTCGTTAAAAAAATACTGTTGAAATGGATGAAGCTGACTTGCAACGGGTGTCGGGCCGACATATAATGACATGGGTGCAAAATTTACCAGATGTAGTATAATTGGGAGGTAACTCACGACAACTCCCTGGCTTTGGAAAGGATCACAATTGGAACAAGAGAAGCATTTTTTTGGGAATTGCCTTATTGGTCAACCTGCTTGTACGGCACAATCTGGATGACATGCATATCGAGAAGAATGTTTTTGATAATGTGTTCAATACAATCATGAATGTCAAAGGTAAAATAAAGGACAATGTCAAAGCGCGCATGAACTTAAAGATGCTTTGTAAACGTCCAGAACTGGAACTACAGAACGTAAGTGGGAAAACTGTGTAGCCTAAAGCAACTTATGTGCTTAATGATACACAGATGAAGGCAGTCTACTAGTGGTTGAAACAATTGAGATTCCCAGATGGATATGCATCCAACATAGCCCGCTGTGTAAATGTTAATGAGGGGAAAATATATGGTATGAAAAGTCACGACTGTCATGTGTTCATGGAGAGGCTATTGCCCATTACATTTTATGATTTCATGCCAAAGTCTATATAGGGAGCACTGGCAGAGCTGAGCCACTTTTTTAAGGTTTTTTGTGCATCAGAACTCAGAGTTCGGGATGTACAAACTATTAAAGAAAATGTGGTCACAACCGTTTACAAGTTAGAGAAGATATTTCCCCTGGCATTCTTTGATTTGATGGAGCACCTGGTCGTCCACTTGCCATACGAGGCTATTGTCGGAGGGCTTGTACAATTTCGATGGATGTATCTATTTGAGAGGTATGTGAGAATTTTTGTTAAGTTACATGTCGTGCATGGTCGGTACATGACATTGCCATCTGACTTGTTGTTGTAGGTGCATGCATGAATTAAAAATGAAAGTTTGCAACAAGGCGAAGGTGGAGGGTTCGATTGCTGAGGCATATATTCTTGAAGAAATTTTGAACTTCTGTTCCATGTACTTTGAGCCAGAGATTTTAACTCGTCGTACTCGACCTCCACGTAATGATGATGGGGGAGTGGTTGATTCGTCCCATCGGCTCTCTATATTTAAGCATCCTGGACGTGCGTTCGGACGTTGCTCGACTTGCATGCTCGAAGATAGAGAGTTGTACGCCGCTGAGATATATATTCTTATGAATTGTATCGAGATTGAACCTTATGTTGAGTAAGTTCTTAACTTACATTTCAGCATGTCCATAGGTTATTCATCCTTCTTCTTTAGTTCATTTAAAGTAGTAGTGTATTTGTATTGTAGATAATTTGATTCAGAATTGGCACAAAAATGTCCAAATATCCAGGACGCAGAGATTGAAAAAGAACGCGAGAAGTTTTTTGCCAAATGGCTGAGAAATCGAGTTAGTCTCAAACATTGAATATATATGTTTGTATTTACTTTTGTTGAGAGATTAGTTATTATTGTAACTAATCTAATTTTTAATATAGGTTTCACAAGGTCTCATTACTGATCAAAAAGTACAAGAGATAAGTTATGGCCCCTCAAAATTTGCACGTGCCTATCCAGGATATATTGTGAATGGATACAGATTTCATACGAGGGATTATGGAAGAAGTAAGTCTACGATGAATAGCGGCGTATCTGTTAAAGGAAGTGTATACAATAAAGTGAAATTGGACTACTATGGTATTCTTGAGGAAGTCTTAGAGCTTCATTATTTGGGACGAGACAATCATGTATACCTATTTAAGTGTCGTTGGTTTGATCCTAATTCTATTCGACATGACACAACTTATGGGATTGTCGATGTCAAACATAAGTCTAAACTTAATACCTATGAACCGTTCATTATAGCCGCACAAGCCCAGCAAGTGTATTATTCAAGCTATCCATCATCTAAGAATAAAGATTGGTGGGCAGTTTGCAGGGTTAAACAAAAACTCTTTCCCACTTATGAGTTAAATATGAGTGAAAATGTCTCAGAGGTTGCCAGTGCTGAATATTTTCAATCAGACGAAGTTGGCATTGTCGGTTCCACGCATATTGATCTGGATGAATCTGACGAGCCACTGTCATTATGTAATGGAGATGAAGTAGAAGAAGTCGATCCGACGGAGCTAAATGTTGGTGTTAGAGGGGAGGAGGAATCGGATGAAGAGGAAGAGTTCGAATCTGATGAGGCTATTATGGATGACGAAGATGATGATGAGTTAGATATGTCATCGGCATGAGGGAGGCATGTTTTGATAATTTAGTAAGATATTCTTACTTTTTTGCATAAATTTTAATAACATATGTCTAGCCCTATATAATTATGGATTAATATGTATTAATTGTTTTGTTAGTCTTAAAGAAATGGTCCGAGGAGGTCGTACTGGGAGTGGGAGGAGATAGGGGAGTGACAAGGGCTCTACTCCTTCCCCTTTGGCGTCTTCTTCCGGCACAGGTATATCTATTAAGATAGTTAGCTATATAACCAATTTAATTATTCACTTAATTAAAGGCATTTTTTTATAGGTCCAAGTGTCGGCTCACGACTAGTTGTACATGTGCCACCCCGACCACCTCCCGCTGCAGGTATGTATATTTTAATTTTTAGTGAAATATTTGATTTACTTATGAAATTTAATTCTTACAGGTCCCAGTGCCCTCCATCAGTTATACAGATGCCACCCCCCACCTCCCAGCACAGGTATGACTATTTTAATTTTCAGCACAATATTCGTTTTACTTATGGAATTTAATTCTTACAGGTCCCAGTGCCCTCCCATCAGTTATACATACGTCACCCCCACCACCTCCCAGCACAGGTATGACTATTTTAATTTTCAGCGCAATATTCATTTTACTTATGAAATTTAATTCTTATAGGTCCCAGTGCCCTCCCATCAGTTATACAGATGCCACCCCCACCACCTCCCAGCACAGGTATGACTATTTTAATTATCAGTGTAATATTCATTTTACTTATGAAATTTAATTCTTACAAGTCCCAGTGCCCTCCCTTCAGTTATACAGACGCCACCCCCACCACCTCCCAACACAGGTATGACTATTTTAATTTTCAGTGCAATATTCATTTTACTTATGAAATTTAATTCTTATAGGTCCCAGTGCCCTCCCACCAGTTATACAAACGCCACCCCCACCACCTCCGACTGCAGGTATATATATTTTAATTTGCTGCAAAATATTTGTTTTACTCATGAGAATTAAATCTTACAGGTCACACCACCCTCCCACCAGTCGTACAGGCGCCACCCCCACCACCTCCCGCTGCAGGTATGTTTCCGAAATCTTACAGGTCACACCACCCTCCCACCCAGTATTTTTCCAATTATGTATATTTTAATTTTAAGTAAAATATTCATTTTAGTTATGAAATTTAATTCTTACAGGTCCTAGTGCCCTCCCATCAGTTATACATGCGCCACCCCGACCACCTCCCGCTGCAGGTATGTATTTTATAAATTTTAGCAACAATTTTGTTTTAGTTGTGAAATTAATTCTTACAGGTCCTAGTGCCCTCCCACCACCTCTCACTTGTACAGGGCACACCCCCACCAATCAGCCATTTGACGATGCTGGTAGTCGGGCCGAAGGAGGCACTACCCATGTCGCTCGTGCTGGGTCTCCAGGTAATTTTATAAGGTTATTACATTCATTATTTAGCCATCAACTGTCTAATATGAATATTTTGACATTTGCAATTGCAGTGCTAAAGTAGAACCTTACCAAGCTGTCCATCATGGGATAGAACTAGTACTGGCACATGTGCCTGGGCCAGTAGAGTCTTTCAAAGAATATCCGATGGCCATCCGCGATAGATTGTTCGACATGTTCTTAGTAAGTAATTGCGTCATTTGATTTAAGTATTTTCCAAACTCAATTCACAATAGTATATATATTAAGTGTGAAACTAAATTTATTTATAGCGGACTTTTCAATTCACGTGTGGCAATGACGCGTTGAGATGTCGTCATGCCTGAGAGTTTAGTATGCTTTGTAATTACAAAAGGAAATTACATGAGGCCCGAGAGCACGCTAAAAAAATGATTGGTGGGAGTGAAGACCGAGAGCTGTGGAAGGAGCATCGCCCTCTATGGTTGAGGAAGGAGGATTGGGACATACTGTGTGACAAATTTGCCGACCCTAAGTGGATAGAAAAGTCCCAAAAAAGCCAAAGCAAATATGGCGTCACAACCGGGCGCACATAAGCATACGAGTGGGTCCGTCTCTTTCGCGGCACATAAACAAAAAATGGTAAGTAATGCTTCAATTTATATCATTGTACATTTTATTAATATATATGACGGCTTTTTACTATGAATTGTATAACAGGCTGTGGAACTTAATCGATCTCCGTCGTTCCTCGAGGTGTTCGACAGAACACACAGAAAGAAGGGGACAGATGAATTTGTGAGTGAGAGAGCTCATTCAGTGTCGGTAAGTTTATCTACATATGCAACTTCTACTGTTCATTTAAATCGGATTGATTCATATGAAATTTACTATTTATTTTATTCAATTTGTAGGAAACATATGCCAGAGCTGTGACAGAGAAGTACGGGTAAGGAGTCGTACATCAGTCAGAGTTCGATCCGGCGGAATGGGTGGCAGCAGCTGGCGTACCGAAGAAAGGCCGGCTATATAGTTTTGGGGAGAGCCTGGACTCTAGCGCGGTGATATCATCGTGTGTGAGTTCAGGACCTGCCCAAACTAGTAGCAGTGCCTTCAGTATACCTCCAACTGCCCCCAGTACTTCTGCCATCGATGTCAGAGACATCGTCCAATCGGCGATGGAAGATTATTGGGAGTGACAGTTGCAGCGGCATATCCGAGATGAGATATCTACCCAGCAGGCAACCATGTTGCAGACCCTCACTGGCCTCCTCTCCCAGGCGGGAATTCTCCCGCGTGGATCCACCACCACGGCACAGGTCCATCAGGTGAGTGTTTATTATGTTTTTTTTGATAGAATTACTCAATTATAAACAAGTTATAATCACAACTAAGTTAGTTTTCATAAGCAACTTAGTTTTGAAGGAAATGCATTTTTCAGGTTCCACTTAATGTAGACATCAGTCTTTAACTTGTCATCATCTGTAGTCCTGCAAGAACCTATGATGAAACATGTCATGCCATGTGTATGGTCATCTTGAAGACTCAGTTTAGTATTTCATATACCATCATATCCATGTGTATAACTTTTGGGTTTTATTGTATTTCACACCTTTCAGGACCTCAATCATGCTTTTTAGAGGCATCAACCTATTCTAGAGAATTCCTGGCTATTAGATGGGGATTGAATGGTATGATCCTAAGGAGGGTAGCTTATGACCATATCCTCCCATTTGCAAATCATCCAAGTTTGAGCATCAGTGTTCAATACTAGTGTCTGTTATAGAGATATCGAGCCTAGTATCAGACATGGTCCACCACTTGGCCAGGCCCACTCCTCTCCCCTAAGTGCTTTAAAGCATTTGTTGTATGGTGACAACCTTTCCATGCCAACTATTTGCCTTTGTGTCCCAGATCCTTCCATAAGTCCAAGTATGTTTTTTGTTCATGCAAGGTGCCAAGGGCTAAGGCCAAATGTTCTCTTAGTCCTTATTCAGAATTAGGAAGTGTTATTGATGAGGTTGAATGCTGGCCTACATGTGGCCGCGTAGGGGAGGGGGGGCGGCGGGAGGGAGAGGGAAGGGAGGGAGAGCCAGCGGGAAGGAGAGGGAAGGGAGGGAAGGGGGAGACGCGGGGGAGGGGCAGGGGAGGGGGGTCGCGAGTGGGAGGGAGGGGAAAGTTCTCTGACATGGGTGTTTTTTTTAAAAAAAATGGTCAAGACTTTTTTTTTTTGAGAAAGATTTATACGGGAAGAGATTCTCTCCGTAAATTTAGGAGAGGAACACCAAACAGGGTTAGAGGATCTCTTACTCTTTTTTTTAAATTTGGAAGAAAAAATAGATAAAAAACAACAACCAAACACCCTATTAGTTTACATCTTCATGAAGGTGAGTTCGGGGGTCCAAAATATAAAATATGGCTCTAATCGGCGTGCCGATCATTCCAACACGACCAGTACCCGATGAAAGTGACTTGTGAGAGCTGACGGAATCCAAATCGGATACCCGACTTGAGCCCGACGTTGGGAAATCCATTGTTCAAATGCACTTTTTTTATGGCGAATACCTGTCAGGCCGGAGGAGGTAGACCGTTCATCCCTACGAGAAGGGAAGTTACGCTCCACCCCCACCCACCGTCGAGGGAAATTTTATATATGAAAGCAGAGTACAAAAGGAAGTTATGGCCTAAAAGAGGAGCACCCTATCCTATCAAGATGATAGGGACCCTTTACAGTAGAGGGGAGCTTGGCCCAAGAACACCAAGAAGAAGGGGACGATAAAGAACACCCATGGCCGGCCAACATGTCAGCAACATGGTTAGATTCTCTAAAAACATGTGAGATGGCGACGAGCAGAAGGTGAGAGATACAATCCACGTCCAGCATGATAAGGTGCAGGTGCCATGGATAATCAAACCGCCGGTTTGCAACCTGAGCAACCACAAGAGAGTCGGTCTCGACTTCCACCGCAGGGACCCCCCGCTCAAGACAAAGAGAGAGACCATCTCGGAGAGCGAGGGCTTTGGCTTCAAGGCTGGAGGTAACATTGTGGTATAGAGTAGCAAATTCAAAGACAAGTTGGCCTAGAGAATCCCAAAGAATAGCACCTCCTCCGACAATGCCAATATCACACTTGAACGTGCCATCAACATTAAGTTTCAGCTTGCCCGGATGCGGGGGCAGCCACCGAATGATCCGTGGAAGACCTTGCTGCACCAAAGTAGGAGAAACCCCCCATGAGGTCGGCCAATTATGTTGGGCATTATTGATGCCTCGTCCCTTGAACCGGTGAAAAACGGCAAGAGAACGAACAGCTAGCATAACCCGGCGAACGATAAAGCGACACTCCATGGGCTGTCCATCAAACCTCGCACGGTTCCGGCTGAGCCAAATTTCCCATAAAGCGGCCATGAAGATGTAGCGAGAAATGCTCCCAGCCACGAAGGAGAGCTGAAGGCTGCCCAAGTATCCAAAGATGGCAGCGGAAACTGAAGTGGTGCTCGAACAGTTAAACCGAAGGAAATAAAATAAGGCGCCCCACACCTCCTTGGCAATCCGGCTGAGAAAAAATAAGTGCAAACAACCTTCAACCTGTGGGCGGGTGCAGCAGGAACACCTGGAGCATAAAGGTACTCCGCAGCTAGAGATGACCATGTCGGCTGGAATGCAACCATGGACAAGCCGCCATGCATGCACATACCACTTGAGAGGAATAACATGGCTCCAAAGTGTAGCCCACGCCTGGGCCCTTGGCTGGGTGGCAGCAGGAGAAAGCATAAGACGAACGCTTTTGGAGGAGAATAGGCCATCTGAAGAGGGGGTCCACACCCATTTGTCATGTTGTCCGGTGGAGGCAAACACTTGCTGAAGCAAGATAGGTGGGCAGTATTGAGCAGCGGCCAGGAAAGTAGCACTTGAGGGGGCTGAAATTGCTTGGTGGACTGAGCATGATTTGTCCCTCATGGCAGCCCACACATGTGGGGGTAAAAATGTCTTCAAAGGAGCGCCACCTGTCCACTTATCCAGCCAGAAGCATGCATGAGCATCAAGTGGGGAGATTAGTACCCGATGATGAGCATAAATGGTCTGCCAAAGAACTCTGTCCGCAGCAATACAATGACTGAAAGTGGCCAGGGAGAAGTGTTCAGATTTCAAGTGCTTGGCCTGGAAGAAGGTGGCCCACAATGATGGAGAGGATATGGCTTCCCATAAAAGCTTTGTTCTCATAGCAATTTGCATGGCATAAAGGTTGAGCACCCCCAGGCCGCCACATTCAATGGGGCGGGAGATGGTTTCCCAAGATTTCTAGTGCTTTTTTGGCGAGCCCTCATAGGATCCCCAAAAGAAATTTGCCATTAGCCTGTGGAATGCTTTGAAGATGGTCTTAGGGATCACCATGGATGACAAGGTGAAAAGTGGCAATGCAGAGAGGACGTGGTGGATGAGAATAATTGATGGGAATCGATGCCAAGCTAGTACTTCTCATATTGCATTTATGTCCTTTAGTTTATTTGTATATCCATGGGAAAGTATATGCGCAATTGTACGGCTTTATAAGCCAATGCGTCATTCCCACGGATTGTTTGGGTTTCTATGTAATTTGTCAGTAGGACCAGCAAGGGGGCCCTCATCCCTCTCACATTGGTCCATGTCATCCATGTGGGGCTGGTCAACCATCCTAGGTGGCCATCTAGAAGGTTGGAATGCCAATTGACCACATGGGAGACAAGTGGTCATATTTTTCCAAGGTAGGCCACCAACCATTCAACCTTCCATTCAACCTTACATTCAAAACCTACCCATAGTCAATAGGCCGCCCCCGCCTTCATTTTTTAATATTTTTTTTTGTGTATGTGGCATGCCATCCCAGCCCTTCAATCCCCATCCCTAGATCTAAGGGTGGACAATTGATTTGGTTGGAATCATATAAAAGATTGTATTTTTATGTGAAAATCAATGAAAATCAGAAAATTTTGTGAAATTGTGAAGCTAGCTGCGCCCCCAGCTCCTCTCCCTCTGGTTTCTCTCTTCCCAAACCTCCATTCTAGAGTGGTATCACCTTTCCCCCACCTCCGGTGTCGCCGCCGCCGCCGTTCGTGCCGCCTTCGAGCCGCCACGGGATCATCTTCGGTGTTCTGTCCTGCTGGACAGAGGTGCAGCTCAAAAATTCCTCAAGCCAGCCATGAGTTCCAATCGACATGAAATTTGGAGGGTTGGTTTCTATCTTATAGCCCCTTCTCCACACAAAAATTCAGGTCCCAATTCCCCCGTTTCATAGTGTTTCCACTTCGTTCATTCCCCAAACTCAGATCAGATCTGTCTCTGTCTACAGTGACAGACCCTTTGAGTTCGTCCTCTTCTACCACCCTTTTAAATGTTGTTAGACCTCCCAATTTAACTGGGAGTTCTGTCCATTTTTCCCTACCTCCACAATTTTTATTAATGTTTTTTGAGTCTTTTACCTATTTTTCAAAATTCATGTTCTACCGGAGCTACAGTACTTCTAGCCAGATCTCAGATCCGACCTTCTTCCAGTAAACAAATCATAGCAATTCATATACACATCCAAACGTGTCCAAACCAACTTTGCCATCTTCCCAATTCACAATCCTACAACTTTCAGGAAGAAGTCGAATTAGGAATCTAAGGTCTTCCTAGCGGTCAACGGCAGTTATCAGAGATCAGCTCTACAGATCTGAGTGTTCAGTTACTGTACAACAGGAGGTTGTAAATTCCATAAGTCCAGATCAGCGAAGATCCAGGCCAGATCTATAGGCCTACATTGAAGTATTTCTAGTCAGCTTTCCAACGGCGCTAATTTCGTGTCAATCCGACATCGGATCTGATCTCAGCGTCCGTTCTCGCCGGACAGCGCGCTGAAAACCAGAAGCTGCAGATCCGTGGGAAGTTTTCCCGACGGGCGCCGGCCGGAGCCGCCCGGCCTCCGATCGTCGTTCCAACGTGCCGCCAGCCCGGGGATTGCTTCCATCAGTGTCCCCCACCACAGCGGTGACACCGGGTCCCACACGGCCCCTCCGGACAGCACGTGGGCCCCACCGTCATTAGTTCAGGTGCTGCCGAAGCTACGCGGAAAGCCGCCCGTCAACCCAAAATCGGCCCTCCTGGGTTCCATTGTGTCACCCTTTACCTCCCTGCGTGGAGTGGGCTTTACATCATTGCTGTAATCTTTATGTATTAACTGTCCCGGGAGTGCGAGATCGGCCGGGTCCGTCGTCCCCACGCCGAGCGCGTGGAGGTATCGTTCTCGCTCCCTACACTCGGCATTTGCTTATTTTCATATATACTTGTTTATGCCGCTGCTAGAGAGCATGATAGGGTAACTAGCTCGCTTTCTATTTGTATCACCGCTGCTGCGAGAGTGAGCGTTACCGTCCCGTGACCCGATCCGGGCACGAAAGTGCGAGCCGACCACCCTAGCTCTTGCCGGTTTCTCAACCGTGCACGTCCGACGCTTCCCTCATCAAGGGACGATCGTGAGCTTGTTGTGTCCGTGGTCCCGTCCCGCATCAATTTGGTATCAGAGCGAGGTTGAGTCTAGGGTGTCAAAAAAAATAAAAGAGTGTCATTTATGTCTAGTCATTATTCATTGTCTACGTCGAGTCTAAGATCATCATATTTTTAAAACAACAAAAAGAGTCGTTTTGGGTCGCATACATCCCTTTACTTGGTATATCAAAAGGTGTTGTCCGAACGTTAGGCTACGCCTATCGGGAAGGCCGCACACTTGCGCGAGTGATCTTCGGATCGGTTAACTCCGCCATGTACCGAGTTTTGGTTATGTCTAGGTGCATTAGTTAGCATCACATTTTGCTTTAAAAAAAAAATGGCCTTGCATATTCATTCCTAGGGGATCGACCCCCTCTTAGCCACCATGGCCATACCCCGAACCTATAGTCCCGATGAAGTGGGCGCAATGTTCCAAGCCTTGATGGGGCAAGTGCAAAGGTTTAGTACAAGCCTAGATCGGTTTAGTACTAGCCTAGATCGGTGTATCGGGGTAGATCGGTTGTTCCCGGAGCCACCCCAAGGACCCCTTCACCATGAGAAGGATATTCCTTCCTCATCCATGAGAGCTCCAATGGCATCACTCTCTATTTCCGAACTTGATTCGGAACCATCTCATTTGGAACCACCCAAGCCCGATCTACCCATATTTCTAACGGGTACACTATACATCGCCGAGCCGCTTTTTAGTTGGCTCAAGGATGGCTTGGTCCCACATCCCTTCCCATCCATGGACCCCATTCTACCTCTTGTGTCGGTCAACTCATTCCATTCCACATTTCGATCTCGTCACCATGTTGATACATTGGACGATCTTATCATGGGATTAGATTCACAATGGGAGTTGACGCATCTTTTGGCCCGAGGCTTTGACCAACCCGCTAGTCTTAGCTTCACCCATCCGGCCTTCGGGTCCATTACCTCCGAGTGCACCGTGGGTTGTGTCACCACGGAGGTCCTCTTACTCCTCCCCTTACCGGACGAGCCCTGAATTCATACCCTTTTGTTCGAGGGAGGAATCATACTTCTTGCCTACGATCCCCGTCCCACCCGTTACAATTCAAGAAGATGACTACCCACATCTTCAAACCTTCTACACGTGGGACCGTGACTTGTGGGAACCCACCACAAGGGGTCATACCTTCTTTGACCCTTTTGACCCCTTCACTATTAGGCTTCCCGAGTTACCACCCGTACTCCCCTTCTTCAAGGAAGCCCACTTTTATGCCCCTTCCCCTCGGGATGGGCCATCTACATCCACCAACCCCGACCCAGCAACACTCGGCCCTTCTAAACCACCCGAGTCGCCCACATTCAAAAGACCATCCACGCATAACCACACCCGACGTATAGGTGTTCCCCATACCACCCATCTCCGGTTACATAACATGCATGCATGGCACACATTCGGGTGTCCTGGTCCGCCGTCACCTATGTACGGGTCGGACTAACATTAGGTGTGTCTAGGGTCATATATGAGTCGGTGTGTTTTCCTTGTGTGGTTTGTTTTGTGTGGTGTGTTTTGAGTCGATTGTTTGTGTGGTTTGCATACGTGTGTTAGTGCATGGTGAGTCTGCATGTGTCTTGTGCAAGCTCGTTGTCGTTCTCTTATGAGTAAGAGGTGATTGGACTCACTTGATGAGTATGGGATCGGTTCTACTTCTATACCCGGATCAGTCACCTATAGGGACTCAGCGGTGATTCCTAGTGAGTCTTCGAGCTGCTTCCTTCCTTTTTGAGAGTGCCCCTTCGTAGTGACCACCTTTAGCCCATAGCAGTTCACATATCGAGTATATATGGAATGAGCAGGTGCCGATCATTTGGAGTGGAGCGTACCCGCGTTACTTGGCACGGTGACGGATCCGCCGGAGTACTCGAGCATTCCTACCCCTACTCGACGGGGTCGAGTTCCTCCCACCCGAGGAGAGTTGATGGGAATCGACGCCAAGCTAGTACTTCTCATATTGCATTTATGTCCTTTAGTTTATTTGTATATCCATGGGAAAGTATATGCGCAATTGTACGGCTTTATAAGCCAATGCGTCATTCCCACGGATTGTTTGGGTTTCTATGTAATTTGTCAGTAGGACCAGCAAGGGGGCCCTCAGCCCTCTCACATTGGTCCATGTCATCCATGTGGGGCTGGTCAACCATCCTAGGTGGCCATCTAGAAGGTTGGAATGCCAATTGACCACATGGGAGACAAGTGGTCATATTTTTCCAAGGTAGGCCACCAACCATTCAACCTTCCATTCAACCTTACATTCAAAACCTACCCATAGTCAATAGGCCGCCCCCCCCCTTCATTTTTTAATGTTTTTTTTTGTGTTTGTGGCATGCCATCCCAGCCCTTCAATCCCCATCCCTAGATCTAAGGGTGGACAATTGATTTGGTTGGAATCATATAAAAGATTGTATTTTTATGTGAAAATCAATGAAAATCAGAAAATTTTGTGAAATTGTGAAGCTAGCTGCGCCCCCAGCTCCTCTCCCTCTGGTTTCTCTCTTCCCAAACCTCCATTCTAGAGTGGTATCACCTTTCCCCCACCTCCGGTGCCGCCGCCGCCGCCGTTCGTGCCGCCTTCGAGCCGCCACGGGATCATCTTCGGTGTTCTGTCCTGCTGGATAGAGGTGCAGCTCGAAAATTCCTCAAGCCAGCCACGAGTTCCAATCGACATGAAATTTGGAGGGTTGGTTTCTATCTTATAGCCCCTTCTCCACACAAAAATTCAGGTCCCAATTCCCCCGTTTCATAGTGTTTCCACTTCGTTCATTCCCCAAACTCAGATCAGATCTGTCTCTGTCTACAGTGACAGACCCTTTGAGTTCGTCCTCTTCTACCACCCTTTTAAATTTTGTTAGAGCTCCCAATTTAACTGGGAGTTCTGTCCATTTTTCCCTACCTCCACAATTTTTATTAATTTTTTTTGAGTCTTTTACCTATTTTTCAAAATTCATGTTCTACCGGAGCTACAGTACTTCTAGCCAGATCTCAGATCCGACCTTCTTCCAGTAAACAAATCATAGCAATTCATATACACATCCAAACGTGTCCAAACCAACTTTGCCATCTTCCCAATTCCAAATCCTACAACTTTCATGAAGAAGTCGAATTAGGAATCTAAGGTCTTCCTAGCGGTCAACGGCAGTTATCAGAGATCAGCTCTACAGATCTGAGTGTTCAGTTACTGTACAACAGGAGGTTGTAAATTCCATAAGTCCAGATCAGCGAAGATCCAGGCCAGATCTATAGACCTACATTGAAGTATTTCGAGTCAGCTTTCCAACGGCGCTAATTTCGTGTCAATCCGACATCGGATCTGATCTCAGCGTCCGTTCTCGCCGGACAGCGCGCTGAAAACCAGAAGCTGCAGATCCGTGAGAAGTTTTCCCGACGGGCGCCGGCCGGAGCCGCCCGGCCTCCGATCGTCGTTCCAACGTGCCGCCAGCCCGGGGATCACTTCCATCAGTGTCCCCCACCACAGAGGTGACACCGGGTCCCACACGGCCCCTCCGGATAGCACGTGGGCCCCACCGTCATTAGTTCGGGTGCTGCCGAAGCTACGCGGAAAGCCGCCCGTCAACCCGAAATCGGCCCTCCCGGGCTCCATTGTGTCACCCTTTACCTCCCTGCGTGGAGTGGGCTTTACATCATTGCTGTAATCTTTATGTATTAACTGTCCCGGGAGTGCGAGATCGGCCGGGTCCGTCGTCCCCACGCCGAGCGCGTGGAGGTATCGTTCTCGCTCCCTACACTCGGCATTTGCTTATTTTCATATATACTTGTTTATGCCGCTGCTAGAGAGCATGATAGGGTAACTAGCTCGCTTTCTATTTGTATCACCGCTGCTGCGAGAGTGAGCGTTACCGTCCCGTGACCCGATCCGGGCACGAAAGTGCGAGCCGACCACCCTAGCTCTTGCCGGTTTCTCAACCGTGCACGTCCGACGCTTCCCTCATCAAGGGACGATCGCGAGCTTGTTGTGTCCGTGGTCCCGTCCCGCATCAACAATCTGCCCTCCCGAAGAGAGGAAACCAATCTTCCACGCCTGCAGCTTAGCCGCTGTCTTAGATAGAATATAGGAGAAGTGCACCGGCTTTTGACGCACCGAGTAGAGAGGGACCCCCAAGTAAGTGATTGGAAGGCTAGTCTTGTTGAGCCCCGTGAGTGCTTCAATGGACTTCTTGAGAGAAGTAGGAGCATCATGAGCAATGACAAAGCTACTTTTGGAAGTGTTGATAAGTTGACCGGATGCCACCTCGTATTTCTTCAAAAACTCAAATAATCTCCTCAGGTGTCTAACGGAGCCATTGGAGAAAATCAGTGTGTCATCGGCATATAGCAGATGAGATATAGTGGGACATCTCCTGAGGGTGAAGTAGGTCCCTCCACGGCTTCTATGGAACAAAGAGTTCAGCCCACGGCTAAGTGCCTCCTCCGCCAAGATAAAGAGGGCGGGAGCAATGGGGTCCCCTTGGTGGAGGCCTCTTGAGGATTTGAAGAAACCATGAGAATTCCCATTGAAGAAGACAGAAAACCAACAGTTAGTGATAAGAGGCTCAAGGAGAGATGTAACGGAAAGATCAAACCAAAATTTACCCCACACCGCGAATAAGAAGTCCCATTCCATCCGGTCATAAGCCTTGGCCATGTCGAGCTTGAATATGACATTTCTTCCTCTTCCTTTGTGGCGTTGGTGTTACACCATCTCCCGGGCCAAGGAGATGTTTTGAATAATGGACCGTCCCTTCACAAATGCCCCTTGTTCCTAGGAAATCAAGATAGGAAGGAGACCGGCCAACCGGTCATTGAGAACACGGGAGATGACCTTATAGATGAAGTTACATAGACTAATAGGACGGAAGTCCGCACAATACTTTGGGGAGTCCACCTTGGGAATTAATGCAATGAGGGAGCAAGTGAAACTGCGTGGAACATGGTGGCCACAGAAGAAGGCTTGGACAACCGCCACTACATCCTTCCCAATGAAATCCCAACAAGCATGGAAAAAGTGCCCGGTGAAGCCATCCGGTCCGGGAGCACTATTTGGGGTTGTTCAAATGCACTTTGTTTACATCTTCATGAAGGTGGGTTCGAGAGTCCAAAATATAAAATATGGCTCTGATCGGCGTGCCGATCGTTTCAACACGACCTGTGAGATGAAAGTGACTTGTAAGAACTAACGGAATCCAAATCGGATATCCGGCTTGAGCCCGGTGCTCAGAAGTGGATTCTTCAAATCCACTTAGTTTAAAATTGAAGAAGACTATCGCAGAGGTCCAAAATCCAAAATATCGCTCTGATCGGCGTGCCGATCATTCCAACACGACTTGGGAGGTAAAATTGACTTGGGAGAGGTGACGGAATCTAAATCGGATACCTGATTTGAGCACGGTGCTGCGAAATCCCTTGTTCAAATGTACTTAGTTTACATCTTCATGAAGGTGGGTTCGGGGGTCCAAAATCTAAAATATGGCTCTGATCGGCGTGCCGATCGTTCCAACATGATTTGTATGGAAATAGAGTTTTAATTGAATAATCATTCAAATTCCAAATCTTTAGGAGACTGAAATGACAGAACAAACTGATGAGTATACATAAGTGACTTCAATGCATGCACATCGCATGCCTTGATAACTGATACCTCTTTCCATCCCTAGCAGGGTCTGAAAATAAGCAGTCCCTTGTTGGTTTGCCTGGAAGTTTGCCTCTCAATATAGATCCATCACGAACGACAAGCTTCTTCAGTAAATTGAAATCATGATTACCCAGTTTGTCACTACATTTGTCATAATGTTGCTGAATGAGACAATTATCCCCACCAAAATAGTGTGAAAATTGTAGACAGACACAACTTATCATGTGCAACCTCACATAAATTGCACAACTACTCCATGGTACTCAGCAATAGGATGAAGGCTCTGATAGATGACAAAAAAGATCAATTTAAGTCTTAAAGGATTGATTCTTTTATAATTCATGAAAACAAAATAATTTTGGTGATGCATACATAGAACATGTCCCAATCAGGCTGCATAAACTCCCCCAGGAGAACAATGTTGTATGCAACAGATGCTATGTGAATTGTGTGGGATGGTGGATCTTTTAGGCCAAAAGTCATCAGATGCTCTTATGACAACAACTCTCTTTGCACTATACAAAGTGAGGGGAAAAGGTACATTGATTAAAAAATGGGAGCAATACAAATTCCAAATAAGAGATTTAGAGGTACTGTGAAAGCTTGGAAAAGAAAATAATCAATTCCATAGCAATATAGCTTAAGGTGTATATAAAATTATGATGCTTGTATAAGCCATCAGTGTTAGGTTCAGAGGTCCAAAATCTAAAATATCACTCTGATCGGTGTGCTGATCATTCCAACACGACTTGGGAGGTAAAATTGACTTGGGAGAGTTGGCGAAATCCAAATCGGATACCCGATTTGAGCCCGGGGCTCCAAAGTCCATTGTTCAAATACACTTAGTTTTTTTTAATAGAAGAGCCTAACCTAGAAGACAATGGGAGAGTGCACCCCTTACCATCGGTAAGGAGAAGGCCACTCCACCATCAGACCACTAGGAGGCAATAATTTCATTAATAGAGAAAATGAATTACATCAATCTGATACTAGGCAAGCCTAGTGAGTCCAGCCGAGTCGCACCTTTTATAATGGAAGGTAGCTCATCGTAAGAATAAAAAGAATTACATTTAGTGGTGCAAGCTAATGAAGCAAGCAGGTCTGCAACAGAATTGGCTTCTCTATAGATATGAGACAAAGAATCCTGCTGAGATATAATGTTCCAGATTTCTCTGACAACGCTAAGAATAGACCAAGGGCAATGATTATCCTTTTTAACAATACGGACAAGGGTGAGAGAGTCGCATTCAATTAGGGCTGGATTTGAGTTCACAGTCTTCAAGTATTTGATGCCATCAAGAAGGGCACGAGCTTCAGCTATGAGTGGGTTGGATTGACCATAAAAATGAGATAATGCAATAATAGCCTTGCCTCTGTGGTCTCTGATAATACCACCTCCTCCAGTGTCTCCAGATAGCTTGCTGGCTCCATCAGTATTTAGTTTTATAGATGGCCAAGGCGGGCAAATCCATCTCACTATCTCATTTGATGACTACCGGGTGCTTGATATTTGATTCCAAAGTGATCCAAGATTTTCTGGTTTGAAGACTTTTATTCCTTGAGGGCAGCAGCCGAGCATACAGTCTTAACTTGGGACATAAGATGATGGATGAGATTTGGTTTGGAAAAAGATGTGTCCTCATATTTTATGCTGTTCCTGGTTTTCCAGATTTCCCACATTCCATATCCAATGTAGGCAAGGGTGAAGAGAGCAAAGGCCGAACCAGGCTGAGCATGGCTGATAGCATTCAGAATGAATTCCCTGGTATTTCGCCCTTCAAAATGCAAACCTGCTGCTGAAAAGGCAGTCCAGACAGAGATAGCAATATCACTGTTAATGAATAAATGAATGGGGTTTTCCACCTGCGGAACCCTGCAGCATGAGCATTTTGAACAGAGGACAACACCAATTCTTTGAACATTATCATTAGTCGATAGACAGTTATTCAAAATCTTACATAGATGGACTGAAATTTTAGTAGGAACCCAAGTGGACCACAGCCGATTCCAGGGAATACTAGACAGCTGGTGACTGTGAGTGATTGATTTGTAGGTGGAAGCAACTGTACACTGACCTGATGGAGAGGGACTCCAGATGCCCAAGTCCATTTCCTGATTTAAGCTGACAGTTTTGATAGCTTGCTGGATATCATTAGGAGCCAAGGCATTCAGCAGGGCAGAATCTTCTGAAGTGGGGTTCAGAATGGTATCTCTAACAGAGGCTTCTGGATTCGGAATAAGACCATCAGGGACATAGCTATATAAGCACTGTTTACCCATCCAATTGTCATACCAGAAATTGGTATTAGTGCCATTCCCAATAATGACTTTCTTGAATTGAAGTATGTAGGCCTTAGCCTTCAGCCAGCTTCTTCGCGCAAAACCCTTCATGTTTCTGAAGTTTGCCTCTCGGAGGTGTCCTTTATATAGATACTTGGCTCTAAAATAAGAAGCCCAAAGAGAATCAGTGTGAATAGCATTCCACAACATTTTAACTCGGAGAGCAGTTTCCATAATCCTGAGAGACATGATGCTAAGACCCCCTTTGGACTGAGTCCTACATACAGCCCTCCAGGATTTCCAATGTCTCTTTTTGCCAAAGGGTGAAGACCCCCAAAAAAATTTAGCAAAGGCTTGCTCTATCTGATAATGGATACCAATATGCATAGGAGAAGAAGACAGTGAATAAATTGGTAGTGAAGCAAGAACATGCCTAATAAGAACCAATCTGGCACCTTGGGATAAAAGGTTGGCCTTCCACCCAGAGATTCTCTTTTGAATAGTGTTGATAACCCCTGCAAAATAAATCTTTTTGGTTCTACCAATCATCAGAGGCATTCCAAGGTATTTATGAGGAAATGAAAGCCTAGAGAATCCAGTGAGATTCTGAATACGCTGAGCAACAGAAATAGGCTTCTTGGGGTGAATTAAAAAGCCACTCTTGCTGACATTAATCAGTTGGCCTGATGCATGTTCATAAGTATGAAGAAGATTCAGTAACTTTCTAATGGAAGTTGAGGTGGCTTTACTGAAATCAGAGTATCATCTGCAAACAGTAAATGGGATATATTTGGGCATCTCTGATGACCTGAGAACCACTCTATCCGGCCACTGCTGAAGGCGTTTCTAAGCGACCTGCTAAGTGCTTCTTCAGCTATGACAAATAGGGAGGGAGCTAATGGGTCACCTTGACAAATTCCTCTGGTTGATTTGAAAAAGCCAGCAGTGTCTCCATTTAGTAAAATAGAAAACCAACAGTTGCTGATCAGTCTTTCAATGAGAGATACGAATGTATTACTGAAACCAAATCTGAGCATAACTGAATAAAGGAAATCCCATTCAAGTCTATCATAGGCTTTAGCCATATCAAGCTTAAACATAGCATTTGAGCCTCTTGTTTTTCTGCCCAATTCAAGAGATAGCTCTTGGGCCATAGCAATGTTTTCTATGATCTATCTCCCTTTAACAAAAGCAGACTGCTCAGCAGAAATAATTCTGGGAAGAATGGTAGCTAATCTTCTGTTTATGATTGAGGAAATGATCTTATAGAAAAAATTACATAAGCTTATCGGCCTATAATCTGTAATATCCACTGAGTTTTGCTTTTTAGGAATGAGAGCAATCAAAGTGGAAGTGACAAATCTTGGCAGAGGAATCCGGGTGCTAAAGGCTTCTTGCACAGCACTGATAACTATGGGGCCAATGATGTTCCATACTTTTTGGAAAAACACCCCAGAGAACCCATCAGGTCCAGGGGCACTATCAGTTGACATACTGAAAACTGCATCATGAACTTCAATTTCAGTCAGAATTTCACAAAGTCTGTCATTATCAGCCAGCTGAACTAATTGTGGAATACAGCTCAAGAAGTCATTATCAATATGATGATCTTGGGTGGAGAAGGCATTCTGAAAATGGGAGGCAGCAGTTCTTTTCATAACTTCATGATCTGATGAAAGATTACCAGCAGGGGTTTTCAATTGACTAATTTTATGTTGTCTTCTTTTTGCTAAAGTAGACATGTGAAAAAATTTGGTATTTCTGTCACCCTCCAGGAGCCACCTGATCCCTGACTTTTGTCTCCAGAAAAACTCATGCTGCAGAAGCCTATCAGATTGAATGTTCTTTGCTTCTTCTAAGTCTGTCCAATTAGCATCAGTTGGCTGAAGGTCATATTGATGCTCAGCTAGAAGGACAGCATCCTCAGCTTTGGATAAATTCAGATGAACATTACCAAATGTTTCTTTATTCCAAGTCCGAAGCATCCTTTTTAAAGCTTTGAGCTTAAGGTACAAGCAATTCATAGGAGATGAAGCTACAGGGCTAGAATGCCAGCATGTCTGGATAGCTTCAATAAATTGCTCATGCAGGATCCACATTTTCTGAAAGCAAAATCTACTCAGTCTACGATCTTGAGAGACCAGTTTAACAAGAAGTGGAGCATGGTCAGAAGCCTCCCTGGACAAATGTTCAATAGAAATAGGGAGATAAGTAAGCCAGTCTGCATTCAGAAGAACTCTGTCTAACCGGGCCCAAATTCCTCTGCCTTCAGCTTGATTGTTATGCCAGGTATATTTAGAACCAATATAGCCACCATCAATTAAAGCACAATCAGATATGCAGTTATTAAAGTCTGTCATAGCAGATAGGTTTGGGGAATTACCACCAAGCTTTTCGTCCACACTTGTGATGCAATTGAAATCACCAGCTATCATCCATGGACCATTTATTTTTGAGTGAACATTAGATAAAGAAGCCCACAGATCTTGCCTCTCCAAAATATTGCATTTGGCATAAACAAAAGTTGAGTGAAAATCAGGTACAACAGCATTAGAATGAAGAAGAGTCATCTGCTGATCATCCCTGCAGACCACCGAAAAGTTCAGAGTATCTTTCCAAAGGACCCAAATGTGTGCCAATCCATCAGCATTAGCCACAGCCTTGTCCATTCCCAATTTTCTGCAGATATTGTCCATTCTGGTAATGTTTATTTTAGGTTCCAATAGCACAACACAGTCAATGTTATGAGATCTTATGAGAAATTTCACTCTGCCAATAGAGATATCATTGCCAATCCCTCTAATATTCCAAATAATGAAATTCATGGTAACTGTTTATTATCAAGAAGATTACCCGTGGACCCAGTCCTTAACATGGATCTGGTTGTAACCCCTGATCTCTCATTGTACAAGGCTAGGACATTTTGAGCTTCTGCCATGCTAGCTATGTCCAGTCTTCTAGTAGTGACCTCATCTATCGATGGAGGCTCATGCTCTGGCAAGACCTTTGAGTCAGCCTGACAATTGTTTTGGTTTGAAGGGAGCTCCAAAATTGGGCGGACCAAAGTTTCAGAGTGAGTAGCATGAATATGTTCCTGATTTCCAAAAACAGTAGGATCCTGAGCCAAATCTGGTGAAACCAGTTGAGGAAATGCTGGCTCAGAACTAGAAAGTTGCTCCACATTAATTGTTGGTGTAGTCTTCACAGGAATTGCTTCTTGCAAGCAAATGTTAGAGCGCTCAGCTGAATCCCCTGGGTCTATAGCAGGAGGATTTGAGGAATTTAATAAGCAGGGCTTGTTCAAGTCCGAAGACTGATTTGAGCTATTACCCTGAATAAAATTTCTTGGAAGAATTGAAGGAATGCTACCTTCAGTGGATCTGGTGGCAATCAAATGATTTTCTGCTATTTCCTTCTGATTTGTTACTGGCTGCCAAACGGCCTTACCTTTGATATCAGCTGCAGTCTGTTTAGGCTTCACAGGGTTGGATGAATTCTTTGAGCCTTTGCAGTTTGTTACATTGTGACCAATACGGGAACAAGTAGAGCAGTAAGATGGAAGCTCCGGGTAAATGACATCCTGCCAAGCACCACCTCCTGGGACACCAATCCAAACTCGAGAATGGCGCGGCTTGGATATATCCAGCTCAATACAAACTCGAGCAGCATTCGTTTGAGACAAATTAAGAGTGTATTGATCAACCTTCAGGACTCGACCAATATTACCAGCAATAGACCGAATCAAGTGTTCTAAATAGAAGTTTACCGGGAGACCAGGGAAAGAAATCCATACCGGGAGAACAGGCGAATCTGCTGTTGGTGAAAAATCCATAGACCATTTGAAGAAACGGAATAAACGACCATGAACAAAAAGCGTCTCCTTTAATAAGAGGGATAGATAATCTTCATAGTTTCGGAATCTCAATAGAAGGTGTCTGTTATCCAGAGCACTTATCATATAGTCATCAGTAAATCTGCACCTGTTGTTCAAATGAGCTCTGATTTCAGAGAAAGCAGGTCTTCCCTGAGGGGTCCGCGCAACCAAAGAGAAAGCAAAAGGACCCAGGGACGCCGAGATCTCCTCCTGGGTAAAGAAATCTGCAGGTTCCCCATTGTCGGTGAGTGCCGGAGAGTGGACCGATCCTGGGACGACCGGCGGGGCCATGGAAGAAGACAATACTTCAGCAAACGATCTCCCGCCAGTAGTCGAAGAAATGCCCAAAGAAGGAAGGCCAGCCTGAAGGTGAGAAGAATCCCGTTGAAAAAGCTGAAAAAGCTGGGTTCGGGAGTCCAAAATATAAAATATGGCTTTGATCGGCGTGTCGATCATTCCAACACGACCTGAGAGATAAAAGTGACTTGTGAGAACTGGAGGAATCTAAATCGGATACCCGGCTTGAGCCCGGTGCTCAGAAGTGGATTCTTCAAATCCACTTAGTTTAAAATTGAAGAGGTCGACCTCAGAGGTCCAAAATATAAAATATGACTCTGATCGGCATGCCGATCATTCCAACACTACTTGGGAGGTAAAATTGACTTGTGAGAACTGGCGGAATCCAAATCGGATTCTCGGTTTGGGCCCAGCGCTCAAAAGTGTATTTTGTAAATGTAATTAGTTAAAAGTTGAAAAAATTGGGTTCTGGGATCTAACCTTTGAAATATATGTCGGATCAGTGTCTCGATCGTTGCAACACAACTTGAGAGATGAATGTGACTTGTCAAAACTTAGGGATTTCACTTCGGATTGGTTCGACACTTAGAATCTCTTCTTGTAATTAATTTAAATTACTGATCACAGCTAGATAATCTATGCAGTTATCATTTTGATTATGTTTGATTTTTTAATTTATGCAGTCTAATCAAATATTTGCACTAATTTTTTTTAGTCTGTGAATGAATGTTATATTTGATTATGTTCGATTATTTTTTTATTGTAGGAGCATCCTTCTGCAGGCGACGACATAGGAGAGCAGGTTTGATTTTTTAATTTATGCAATTTAATCAAATATTCACACTAATGTTTTATATTTTGAATGAATGTTATATGATTATTTTTTTATTATAGGGGCATCCTTCCGCGGGCGGCGTCATAGGAGATGAGCAAATGGAGGATGAGCAGATGGAGGATATTTCTTGAGTTTATTTTATTGTGTTTAATTTTATGTACGTTGGTTTGATGATTAGCATGGGAGTTTATTTTATTGTGTTTAATTTTCTATACGTGTTTGATGATCAGCGGAGGTGGAGGATTTGTGTGTACTTTTATGTGTTGAGTTTGAGTTTAGTTCTTTGTAATTTTATGTATTTTTTTAACAGGTTTATTAATTTATAGTTTTTTTAAAAAAATAACTGAACTATTTCACACGGAATTTCTGACTGATCCGTCATAAATTTCATACGAGATGACGATATTTCTAACGGATCCGTCACAAATTTCATACGTCATTTCCCACCATATTATTTCCAACGGTAATTTGTAGGAAATATCAGATAGAATTTCTGACACAATCTGTAACGGATTGGCCGTGTGATATTTCCTACATCAATCCACGCGGAATTTACAGACGCCATTTGTAACGGATTTATATCAGACGGCATTTTTGACGAAAAAAGGCGTGTGAATTTCCCACTAATATTCACACATATATTCTCACGTAATTTGTAATGGATACACGTAAGACGGATTTTGTGACGGATATTCTGTGTGAAATTTCCTACTGAAATTCTAACAGAAAATTGGTCGTCGGAAATTTCACACGGATCTTCAAACAGTCTGTCCAACGGTTTATTTCACACAAAATTTCGGACAGAAAAATTCTGTTAAAAATTTCACACGGAATTTCTGACGGATCACCTCTCTGCCCAAAATTTATGACCAAGAATATGTGACGGCCACTTTCCGTTGGAAATATGTTAGAAATCTGTTACAAATTGGTTTTGTGACGGAATTTCACACAGATTTCGACGGAATGTGCCCGTCTGAAATCGCGCCTTTTCTTGTAGTGATACCAAATGATAGAAGGCTTGTCTTTCATTAGTGTGCAAGTGAATTTTTTTTATGCTAAGAGACCTTAGGAGATTCTATACTAATTTCCATGACTAGACACACAAAAAATCATTCCATCATCCCTCTCCACAGTTTTTTTTTTAGAGTCTCTTTTATGAAAGCATGAATCATGAAAGCTCAGTTAGGGCTCTTTTTCTTTTTCTTTTTTGATAACAACATGAGACATCAATTAGCATGAGATTTGTATAAGGCATTAGGTTGCATGAGATTTTTACAATGATTACCCTTAGCCCCAACTTAAATGACATTGTCTCTGATGACATGAAGAATATATGAATAGGACAATGCATACATGAATGCTTGGGAAGGAAAGGTACAACCTGGGGTGCGCAGACGTGGCTATTTTGGCAGGCAGCTTTACGAATGACTTCTTCCAGCTCCTACAAACACAAATAAAAATGACTTGCTTGATTATTGAAGGGAAATAGTTGGGTTACCTCCCAACAAGTGCTAAGTTTAACATCTTCAGCCAGAGGACCTTCTTGTATTTATCATGGGTCACTCAGTGGGATTGATTCCTTTGATGAAAGTTGTGTATTCTCCGAGTAGGGTTTGAGACGCTGACCATTGACAATGAAAATTTGACCATTTTTAGGATCTAGGATTTTGGCAGCACCATGATCAAAGGCTTTGAGCACAACAAATGGTCCATCCCATATAGACTTCAATTTTTCGGGAATAAGCGCAACCTTGAATTAAAGTGCCAAACTTTTTGATCAGGTTGAAATTTTTTTCGTGAAATGTGTTTATCATGGAATGCCTTAGTTTGGGCTTTATAAATCTTAGCATTTTCATAGGCTTCATTCCGTAATTCTTCCAACTCATTTAATTGTAGGGTCCTATGAGACCCGGCTTGTGCCAAGTCAAGATTGAATTGTTTAATAGCCCAATAGGCCTTATGCTCAAGCTCAACGGGTAAGTGACAAGCTTTTTCAAAGATCAACCTATATGGTGATATGCCAATGGGAGTCTTATATGCTGTCCGATAGGCCCAAAGAGTATCATCCAATCTTTCGGACCAATCCTTCCTATCGGGCCTAACAGATTTTTGCAAGATGTTTTTGATCTCCCGATTATATACCTCCACTTCACCACTTGTTTGGGGGTGGTAGGGGGTAGCAATTTTGTGAGTGATCTCATATTTCCAAGAAGAGCTCGGAATTGAGAATGAGTGAAATGAGAACCCCCATCACTAATGATGGCCCTAGGATACCCAAACCTTGAAAATATGTTCTTTCGAACAAACTTCATGATAACTTTATGATCATTAGTCCGGGTAGCAATAGCTTCAATCCACTTAGATACATAGTCGACTGCCACCAGAATGTATTCATGTCCAAATGATGGTGGAAAGGGCCCCATAAAATTAATTCCCCAAACATCGAAGATTTCAACCACTAGAATGGGGTTAAGTGGCATCATATCTCGTTTGCTCATGTTCCCCACAGCTTGACACCTAAGATAAGTCTTGCTAAATTCATAGGCATCTTTGAAGAGAGTGGGCCAGAAAAATCCACTTTGCAACACTTTGGCAGCCGTTCTCTTTCCCGAGAAATGTCCCCCACAAGCTAGAGTGTGACAAAAGTTCAAAATGCTTTGTTGTTCCTCCTCGGGGACACACCTTCTAATTATTTAATCCGCACCTACATGAAACAATTCGGGATCTTCCCAGAAGTAGTGTTTGATTTTGGCAAAGAAGTGTTCCCTTTCGTGTTTGGACCATGCCTTAGGAATTTACCCCACAGCTAAGTAGTTGACAATATCAGCGAACCATGGGAGTTGACTATGGGTAATGGCCAAGAGATGTTCATCAAGAAATAAATCTTGCAAAGGAACACTATCAGTGGTGAGAATCCTAGAAAGATGATCGGCAACTTTATTTTCAGAACCCTTTTTATCTCGAATTTCGAGATCAAACTCCTAGAGTAAGAGGATCCACGTAATGAGTCTAGGCTTGGCATCCTTCTTGGAGAACAAATATTTGAGAGCTGAGTGATCAGAGTACACAATGACTTTTCCCCCTAAGAGATATGCTCAAAATTTTTCAAGGGCGAAGACAATAGCTAATGGCTCCTTTTCCGTGGTGGTGTAGTTAAGCTGAGCATCGGTGAGGGTGCGACTCGCATAATATATCACCACCGGACACTTGTCAATTCTTTGGCCTAGAACAGCCCCGATAGTATAGTCGGAGGCATCACACATGATTTCAAAAGGCAAAGACCAATTGGGAGATTAGAGAATGGGTGTCTTGGTCAAAGCCTCTTTAAGGGTATTGAAAGCCTCTAAGCAAGTATCATCTAGATGGAATGGGGCATCTTGGCCAAGAGATGAGTTAACGGGCGGGCAATCTTAGAAAAGTTGCTGATGAACCGGCGGTAGAAGCCAGCATGGCCAAGGAATGAACGGATTTGCTTCACCGAGGTTGGAGGAGGGAGATTAGAAATGAGGTCAATTTTGGCCTTATCCACCTCTATACCCCGTTCGGACACAATGTGGCCCAAGACTATGCCCTCTTGAACCATGAAGTGGCTCTTTTCCCAACTAAGAACATGGTTGGTTTCAATACATCTCGCAAACACTTTCCTCAAATTTTTCAAGCAGTTTTTAAATGACTCCCCAAACACAGAAAAATCATCCATAAAGATCGCAAAGAATTCTCCTACCATATCGGAGAAAATGGCCATCGTGCACCTTTGAAAAGTGGCCAATGCATTGCAAAGACCAAATGGCATTCTCTGAAAGGCAAATGTTCTATATGGGCAAGTGAAGGTGGTCTTCTCTTGATCTTCTGGATAAATGGCCACTTGATTGTACCCGAAATATCCATCTAGAAACAAAAATATCTTTGGCCCGCCAATTTCTCCAGAATTTGGTCAATAAAGGGGAGTGGAAAATGATCCTTTTTTGTCATGGCATTGAGTTTCCTATAATCGATGCACACTCTCCATCCCGTTGTGGGCTTAGTGGACACATCTTCTCCTTGTTCATTTTGGACCACGGTGAGTCCCGATTTCTTAGGAAGCACTTGAGTGGGACTCACCCATTGGCTATCCGATATAGGATAAATAATTCCTGCATCGAGCCATTTGACAACCTCCTTCTTCACTACCTCCTTCATATTTGGGTTCAACCTCTTTTACATTTCCCGACTAGGTTTGGCATTGTTCTCTATGTAAATGTGATGCATGCAAATAGACGGACTTATCCCCTTAAGATCGGCCACTGTCCAACCTATGGCACCCTTATGAGTCCTAAGGACTTCTAGGAGAAGTGTTTCTTGGGTAGGGGTAAGGTTGGAAGCTAAGATAACATGAAGGGTTTGATCGGGGCCTAGAAATGCATATTTGAGGGAGTCCGGAATGGGCTTAAACTCAAGTTTATGAGGACTTTCAAGTGATGGAAGGGTCGGTTCATCTTGCAAAGCTGGAAGAGGTTCAACCTTATGCCAAATGGTACTATGATGAGGGGAATCTTGAAGAGCATTGACCTCCCTTATTTGACCCATGCCCAGATCATTCTCAAGAAGTTTATCTTAGATGTCTATGAAGTGGCATTCCTCATCTAGGTCTAAATATTGGGAGGCTTTGAACACATTGAGAGAAACTTTTTGACCTCCGAATGAGATGTCCATAGTCCCCGTAGCACAATTGATGTTGGCTTTGGCAGTGGCAAGGAATGGACGGCCTAGGATGATTGGTGTGTGACTTAGCTCCGAGGAGGAGGCCACGTCAAGAATGAGGAAATCAACGGGGAAGTATCAATCATGTACTTTGACAATCACATCCTCTATCAAACCTCGTGGGGTCTTGACTGAGCGATCCACCAATTGGAGAATGACGGGAGTTGGCTTGAGTTCCCCTATGTCAAATTGCTCATAAACGGAGGTGGGTAAAAGGCTGACACTAGCTCTTAAGTTGAGGAGGGCTCGATCAAAGGCTACACCACCTATATTACATGAGATGAGAGGAGCATCGGGATCCTTAAACTTCCTAGGGAGATTATTCATAAAGACCACACTAACGTCCTCGGAGAGCCAAATTTTCTTAGGGGGCGACTTGGACCCACTTCTTGGAGTGCATAGCTCTTTGAGGAACTTGGCATAGGCTGGAACATGTTTTATGGCATCTAGAAGTGGAATATTGATGTGAACTTATGAGAAGAGCTCCATTAGCTCCTCATTTTGGGTTGGCCTAGTCTTATTAGACTTGGGTTCGAAGGCACTAGAGAATGGGACCTTGGGTTGATAGGAGTTTGGATCTTCATGGACTTTTCCCTTCCCTTTAGGATCTCCCCCCAACTTATCTTGAGTGCAATCCTCCTTGCTTGCATCCTCATTATCTTGATTCTTTTCTATGTAATCTTGTAACTCCTTTTCATCCTTGTATGGGTCATCTAACACCTTCCCACTCCTCAAAGTTGAAATAGCCTTGACATTTTCAAATTATGGGCCTTTAGGTTGGGCTTGTGGGACGGGTTGAGGTAGGAGGCCCGGTTATGAAGGAAAACCTTGGGGTTGGTTTCTTGGGTTGGCCACGGGTTGACTTGGAAGTTGGCCCGTTTCTCTTCTCATGGTAGCTTCCGCCAATTGTCCTATTTGACTTTCCAACTTGGAAATGGATTGTTGTTGATTCAAGATGATTTCTTAGAGTTGATTGAATTTATCTTCAAAGCTGGATTGAGGCGGAGGTTGGTAAGTGGGTTGGCCTTGATTAGATTGGAAATGTGAATAGTCCATAGGAAGGAATTGAGTTTGTGGACCTCTCGAAAATGGATTGAAGGTGTTGGGTTGGGTTTGAAATTAACTTCGCATGAGTTGCTTTTGGGCTTGATGAATAGAGGGGTTGGTTGCTTGAGGTGGAGCTTGTTGGCCCTTCAAAGAAAAATTAGGATGATCTCTCCAGCCCAGATTATAAGAATTGAAAAATGGGTCATAGTTGGGCTTGGAGAACCCTTGGGCAGCTTGAACGTGCTCTTGTATAAAAGGTTGGTAATTGGGCCGCAGTTGGACATTCCGTGATGTGATGGACCGGGCTTGCACATAGAGTGCATGCTTCTTGTGGAGTGGAAGATTGACCCGAATAGGAATGAGTTGATGGTTGGCAAGTAGGATCTTTCAAGGTCAAGAGTTGGTCTAACTTTTGGGTAAGACTCTCTACTTTATCCAACTTTTGAGTGATGAGGTTTATGTCCAATCTTGGTTCAAAATCACCCCGGGCCTTGACCTCATATAATCCGACCCGTTTGTAAGGCCCAATGGATCTCTCATAGGATGATAAAGAGGCATGATTGATGGAATTCTCACTAAGTATTTTAAACAAATCATATGCCTCATCCTCACTTTTGCTCATGAATGCCCCTCTACATGATGCATCAACCATTTGCCTAAATTGGTCAGACAGGCCCTCATAAAAAGTTTGGACTACTTGCCATTTGGACAACCCATGATGAGGACACTTCCTAAGAAATTGCTTGAGTCTTTCCCATGACTCATGCATTTGTTCCCCTAGAGTTTGGGTAAATCCCGTGATTGCCCTTCTCATGGTATTGGTGCGGCCTATAGGGTAGAACTTCTTCAAAAATTCTTGTTGCATCTCGGCCCAAGTTCTCATTGGCTTCCCTATAGTGCCTAACCAATATTTAGCCTTATCCTTAAGAGAGAATAGAAAGAGGGTCAATCTAAGGGCATCATACGAGAAATTTTAGATTTTTACCGTGGAACAAATTTCTAAAAATTCATCAATGTGCTTGTAGGGGTCCTAATTAGTGATTTCATAAAATGAAGGGAGCATTTGAATTGTGATTGACTTGATTTCATAATGGATGGCTAGATTTTGAGGAATGTGAATGCAAGATGGAGGTTGATATTGGTTGGGAATGAAATAATCCTTCATTTTCTTTGGTGGATCGGGATTTTCGACCACTAGGTTTTTGTGGTGAGGTCCTTGATTTTTGGCTATGGGATCTTATTGGAGATCGTTCCTTGAATAAAAGACTCTCTTAATTTCTTGAATGGGTCCTAGTAGGTTTGGACGTTGAGATCTTCTACCTTGCATAAACTAGGACGAAGAGAGAGATCAGAGAGATTTTTTTTATGATAATTTTTGTTTGTTTGTTTGTTTGTTTTTGTTTTGACACAAACTAGGATGAAGAGAGAGAAGAGGAGGAATTTTTATTTTTATTTTTAATTTTTTTATTTATTTTATGCAAACACAAACAAGTTGTCACACAAATTACCTAATGACCTAGATGTGACATAGACCTACAAATTGGGTTTCACAAAATGGCTAAAGTGAAACTTGAGTTCACCCTAAATATTTTCACCGGCCAGGTAAGGGGTGGGGTAGTGGGAGGCTCCCCTTGCTTTCGCAAGGTCCTAATTAAAAACCACTAGCCCGCTTAAGGCGTTTACCGTCCGACTGTCTTACCTTAGGCACCAGTTTTCACAAGAGGGTAAACCCAAATAACACAAGAAGCACAGTGTGAACCTAGGGCAACATCTATAGAATTTTATTTAGGATCTAGGTGATGCAAAGATGAAGGAAATTACGGTTTGTGGGCTAAGGAAGGGTGATGAAATCTCCACCTTATCTTGCTTATGTTGTATATTGATAAGTGTGCATTTATAGGAGTTAATTTATGATATACACACTTTTTATGAGTTTTAATATTAATAATTATGCACTTATCACACTTAATATCTATTTTCGATCAAAATGCTTAGTCGATGTAATTAATTATGATTTAATCAATAAATATGTTATTTTGCAGGCACTCGGCAAGAAGTTTGCGCAAGAATGGGCCAAATGTCATGAAGAGTGAAAAGAAAAAAAAGAAATCAAAAGAAATAAAAATCAAAATCTTGATTCTTTAGGATCTTCATGGACTTTTCCCTTCCCTTTAGGATCTCCCCCCAACTTATCTTGAGTGCAATCCTCCTTGCTTGCATCCTCATTATCTTGATTCTTTTCTATGTAATCTTGTAACTCCTTTTCATCCTTGTATGGGTCATCTAACACCTTCCCACTCCTCAAAGTTGAAATAGCCTTGACATTTTCAAATTATGGGCCTTTAGGTTGGGCTTGTGGGACGGGTTGAGGTAGGAGGCCCGGTTGTGAAGGAAAACCTTGGGGTTGGTTTCTTGGGTTGGCCACGGGTTGACTTGGAAGTTGGCCCGTTTCTCTTCTCATGGTAGCTTCCGCCAATTGTCCTATTTGACTTTCCAACTTGGAAATGGATTGTTGTTGATTCAAGATGATTTCTTAGAGTTGATTGAATTTATCTTCAAAGTTGGATTGAGGCGGAGGTTGGTAAGTGGGTTGGCCTTGATTAGATTGGAAATGTGAATAGTCCATAGGAAGGAATTGAGTTTGTGGACCTCTAGAAAATGGATTGAAGGTGTTGGGTTGGGTTTGAAATTAACTTCGCATGAGTTGCTTTTGGGCTTGATGAATAGAGGGGTTGGTTGCTTGAGGTGGAGCTTGTTGGCCCTTCAAAGAAAAATTAGGATGATCTCTCCAGCCCAGATTATAAGAATTGAAAAATGGGTCATAGTTGGGCTTGGAGAACCCTTGGGCAGCTTGAACGTGCTCTTGTATAAAAGGTTGGTAATTGGGCCGCAGTTGGACATTCCGTGATGTGATGGACCGGGCTTGCACATAGAGTGCATGCTTCTTGTGGAGTGGAAGATTGACCCGAATAGGAATGAGTTGATGGTTGGCAAGTAGGATCTTTCAAGGTCAAGAGTTGGTCTAACTTTTGGGTAAGACTCTCTACTTTATCCAACTTTTGAGTGATGAGGTTTATGTCCAATCTTGGTTCAAAATCACCCCGGGCCTTGACCTCATATAATCCGACCCGTTTGTAAGGCCCAATGGATCTCTCATAGGATGATAAAGAGGCATGATTGATGGAATTCTCACTAAGTATTTTAAACAAATCATATGCCTCATCCTCACTTTTGCTCATGAATGCCCCTCTACATGATGCATCAACCATTTGCCTAAATTGGTCAGACAGGCCCTCATAAAAAGTTTGGACTACTTGCCATTTGGACAACCCATGATGAGGACACTTCCTAAGAAATTGTTTGAGTCTTTCCCATGACTCATGCATTTGTTCCCCTAGAGTTTGGGTAAATCCCGTGATTGCCCTTCTCATGGTATTGGTGCGGCCTATAGGGTAGAACTTCTTCAAAAATTCTTGTTGCATCTCGGCCCAAGTTCTCATTGGCTTCCCTATAGTGCCTAACCAATATTTAGCCTTATCCTTAAGAGAGAATAGAAAGAGGGTCAATCTAAGGGCATCATACGAGAAATTTTAGATTTTTACCGTGGAACAAATTTCTAAAAATTCATCAATGTGCTTGTAGGGGTCCTAATTAGTGATTTCATAAAATGAAGGGAGCATTTGAATTGTGATTGACTTGATTTCATAATGGATGGCTAGATTTTGAGGAATGTGAATGCAAGATGGAGGTTGATATTGGTTGGGAATGAAATAATCCTTCATTTGCTTTGGTGGATCGGGATTTTCGACCACTAGGTTTTTGTGGTGAGGTCCTTGATTTTTGGCTATGGGATCTTATTGGAGATCGTTCCTTGAATAAAAGACTCTCTCAATTTCTTGAATGGGTCCTAGTAGGTTTGGACGTTGAGATCTTCTACCTTGCATAAACTAGGACGAAGAGAGAGATCAGAGAGATTTTTTTATGATAATTTTTGTTTGTTTGTTTTTTTGTTTGTTTTTGTTTTGACACAAACTAGGATGAAGAGAGAGAAGAGGAGGAATTTTTATTTTTTTTATTTATTTTATGCAAACACAAACAAGTTGTCACACAAATTACCTAATGACCTAGATGTGACATAGACCTACAAATTGGGTTTCACAAAATGGCTAAAGTGAAACTTGAGTTCACCCTAAATATTTTCACCGGCCAGGTAAGGGGTGGGGTAGTGGGAGGCTCCCCTTGCTTTCGCAAGGTCCTAATTAAAAACCACTAGCCCGCTTAAGGCGTTTACCGTCCGACTGTCTTACCTTAGGCACCAGTTTTCACAAGAGGGTAAACCCAAATAACACAAGAAGCACAGTGTGAACCTAGGGCCAACATCTATAGAATTTTATTTAGGATCTAGGTGATGCAAAGATGAAGGAAATTACGGTTTGTGGGCTAAGGAAGGGTGATGAAATCTCCACCTTATCTTGCTTATGTTGTATATTGATAAGTGTGCATTTATAGGAGTTAATTTATGATATACACACTTTTTATGAGTTTTAATATTAATAATTATGCACTTATCACACTTAATATCTATTTTCGATCAAAATGCTTAGTCGATGTAATTAATTATGATTTAATCAATAAATATGTTATTTTGCAGGCACTCGGCAAGAAGTTTGCGCAAGAATGGGCCAAATGTCATGAAGAGTGAAAAGAAAAAAAAGAAATCAAAAGAAATAAAAATCAAAATCAAAACATTAATATATGTATACATATTGTGATATAGATTCATATACTATATTCACTTATATAATATATATATTCATAATATATATATATATACATATATCTATATATAATATATATATATTCCTCATATCTTTGTATATATTCATATATTATATGTAATATATAGATATACATTATATATGTCTACAGTTTATATATATATATATATATATATATATATATATATATATATATAAGGTTTCAGTACATAGCCATGAAGACACTTTGTGAATGACAAAGTAAATGGCATCACGTGAATGGTCTTCAAGGTGGCAAGGTGGCCATGGGGTCCATACCTGTAGCTTTCATGCGGGCATCAAAGACACATGAAAGGCTTCTCAAGTGGCAGGAGGTCGGCAACTCCTAGGCTCCAGGTCAAAAGCGGCCAAGCCACTTTGCAGGCATTGGTCGGTTAACTGGGGAGGCCAATTCGGCCAAAGCTGGCAGCGTCTTCACCCAGGCACGATGGGGGAGGTGGCCAGTCGGCCAGCAGAGAAGGCAGGTGGCCTTCTTGTCAGGGCTCCACGCTGGGAGCTTCATGCCGTGGGGCCATGCAGACAAGCGCGCCAGCAGCAAATGGCCACGGCCTCCTTCTCCATGGTCGGCTCACGCGGAAGGAGAAAAATGGCTAGTGTCTTCACACGGTGGAGAAACAGAGAGCATAAAATAGAGAGACAGAGGCCTATGTTCAAAGGCCTATAAAAGGGGGTTGGGAATGGCTTAAGAAAAAAGGAAGCTTTGTAATATATTTTTGAGTTTTATTGTTGTCATTTGTTCTTGTGAAAGCTCGTGAGAAATTTGTGAGTGTTAATTTGGTGTTATCGAAGAAGCAAGGAGATAGAGAGGGGTAGGAGGCTCTTCAGGTTTCTATTTCATTCACTGTTACTGTATGTTTTTGAGTATTTTAGTCTTGTTTAGTCATTTACATGCCTTTATGATTTTCATTTAAATTTATTATCTTCTTCAACGTTGTTCATCTTTCAATTCTCTACATTTTCTCTTTCTATTAATTCCTCTAATTCCTCTTCATTTTTATGTTATTACATGTTTTTCTAAGTTCTATCCTGGCACGTTACTATTCATCTAAGTTGATACCTGATTTTGTTCCTCTATTTGTAAGTCTTTCCATTCCTCTTTTCTTTCTGAGTTCTTCATAAAAGTTATTCCTCTCTTGTATATCTAGATTGTCTTCTTCTACCACTCTTTCTAATTCGTCTTCATTTGTAAGTTATTTTTATTTTCCCATGGTTCTGTCTTTTACAAGTTTACTGTTCATCCGCACCGATAGATGTCAGTGTTTCATATTTTTCACTATCTTCCTCTCATTTTCTATCTTTGCACTCTCATAAAACTTCTTCTTAACCCTCCGATCTTCAACTTTATCTTCTGTCACTCCTTCTAATTTTGTTTGGTTTGAAAGTTATTTCTCTTCCTAACTTACCTTATTTTCATTATAATTTTCCTTGCGTAGCTCTTCCATCCACCTCCCTTTCTTTGTGTTCTTCTATTAATTCCACCCCTTCTAAATTGCATCCAAATCTCTCTAAGGCGATTTCAATTCAATTTTCATGATTTTTAAATGTTAAAAACTCAAGGTTTTCAACTTTCAAATCTACTTCTCCTTGTGGATTCGACTCGGTCTCATCACTTAACTATTCTGTTTATTTAATTTGTGGGCCGGATATTTTAATTTGGTAGCGGGGCGTATTAACGACGTGCGTTTTCCAGCGTATCTTGGCGCCGTTGCTGGGGAAAGTTTATGATTTTTAAGTTGATTATTTTGTGTTTGTGTATATAAATTGACATTAACAATTTTTTATTTTGTCAAAAAGAAGTACGAGGGATCATTGTCAAGTAAGTATCTAACTTTCTCTCTCTTGATTTAATTTCTTTCTTCATATTATTAACTAAAAATTTCAAAAAAAAATTACTGGTTAGATAAGTTCATTAAAAAAAATAAAAAACACTTGAACCTAAAAAAAAATTGCATTTCAAGATTAGAAACTACACACCCTGTTTTAGGGCATGCATCATTTAACATAAGATTTTTTTGTTTAGTTTTTGTCATTGCATTTTGAAGATTGCAAGGGACAAGGTACGTTCTACCTATCCTATTCTATCATGCATATTGCATAAGAACCCCTTGTTTGAAATTGTGGTGTGCATTTCATTTCAAAATATTTTAAGGGCAATACTCCTAAATAACATAAGGTGGGGATTTCATCACCCTTTCCTTAGCCCACAAATCACATTTTCCTTGCATCTTTGCATGACCTAAGTCGTAATAAAAATCAGTAGACACTGGCCCTAGGAGATCACACTGTGATTTTAGTACGATTTGAGTTTATCCTCTTGTGGAAACCGGTGCCTAAGGTAAGGCGGTCGGACGGCAAACGCCTTAAGCGGGCTAGTGGTTACTTAATTAGGACCTTGTGAAAGCAAGGGGAGCCTCCCACTACCCCACCCCTTACTTGGCTGGTGAAAATTTTGAGGATGAATTTACATTGTATTTCGCTCACTTTGTGAAACCACACTTGAAGATTCCGAGTACCCCTAGGTGTCCTAGGTTGAATTGTGTGATAACTTGTTCGTGTCTTCTTAAAATAAAACAACAAAAATAAAAAAAGGAGTAATATTTTGTGCATAATTCAATCTAATCTTGCTATAAGGAATCAGAGTGTATGCATGGTAGGAGATCTCTTCGTCCTGACTTAGCTCAGCTTGATTCTGAGATTGAGAGAACCCTACATCATAATCTTAGGAACACTAGGGTTGAGTCTATGGAGATGGAGGCCCAAAAAGAAGGAATTGTCGCCCAATCTAGAACATTGAAAGATTACATGTATCCTCGAGGGTTAGCCAACCCTCTTGCATCCAGTTACCTGAACATAATGGGCATTTTGAGCTTAAGTCAGGAATTATCCAGATGTTGCCTATCTTTAGAGGGGAGGAAGCTGAGAACCCATATCATCATGTGAGAGACTTTGAGGAGATTTGCAGTACAATGAGCTTCACTAACCTAAGTGCTGAGTCCCTTAAGTTAAGATTGTTTCCATTCTCTTTAAGGGATAAAGCCAAGAATTGGTTGTACTCATTACGGCCTCGATCGATTACAACATGGGATGGTCTATCCACTGAATTCTTAAGGAAATTTTTTCCAAACCACAAGACTGCCACCATTAGACAAAAACTCAATAGCTTTATCCAGCTTGATGGTGAAACTCTGTGGAGATATATGGAGAGATTCAATGATCTTCTGCTGCAATGCCCTCACCATGGATTTGAACAATGGAGATTAGTCCAAATTCTGTATGAAGGATTGGATTTCAATACTCGAACTATGGTAGAATCCATGTGTAATGGGGGGGGGTCACCAATAAGCGAGCAGAAGAAACTTGGGTATTTTTAGATGAAACTGCAGAAAAATCACAACAGTAGGAAACTATTAAGGAACCAAGGAAGGCAATCACAAGGGGAGGTTTGTTCCAAGTGGACAAAGAAGTTGATATGGAGGTCAAAATGGGTGCATTGGCCAGAAGACTGGAGGCCTTAGAAATGACAAAAATTGGGAAAACTTATGAAACTGCCAAAAATATTGAGCCTTCTATGTGTGTGTTGTGCAATGGTTCGGACCACCTGGTTGAAAATTACTCTGAAATCCAAACCTTTAGGGAAAATAGGGTACAAACCAATTCATATCAAAGACCTAACAACAATCCCTATAGTGACACCTATAACCCAGGTTAGAGGAACCATCCCAACTTCTCTTGGAAGTCACAACAGGTTCAGGCCAAAAACTCCCAGGCCTATAATTTTCCAAATAATACCCAATATCAGACCAATTTTCAAAACCAGGCCTTTAACAGAGGTCAACCTGCACACCCTTTACCTACACAACCACATCAACAGTTTGTCCCACCCACTTATGGCCAATCATCTCAATCTCAGTCATCCACACAAAATGAGGATGGGCTTTTACAATAATTCCAACAACTTCTTTCAGCTCAACAACAATCTTTTACGGCCCAACTTCAACAAGTTGTTTCTAGGATGGAGGCCCAGGTCGGTCAAATGGCAGATGCTAATATGAGGAGGGAACCAGGTCAATTGCCTAGCCAGCCCATAGCAAATCCTAGGAACTAACCACCTGGTTTTAATCCACAGCCAACACTGCAAGTGCAACCTAAGAACCGTCATGTTGAGAATGCTAAAGCTGTCACTACATTAAGAAGTGGAAAGATTCTTGAAGACCCATATGAAGAGGGAAAGGGTCATGCTAGCTCAAGCCAACCCAAGATTACAGACCATGAGGATGAGGAGCCCATGCCTACTTCCACTAGTACAGTGGTCATGAGGGGAATAAGAAAGACAAAGGGAAAGTTCAAGTCGAGGATACCCCTGAGATTTATCAGCCCAAAATCCCTTTTCCCTCAGCCCTAGGAACAAGAAGGAACAACATGCTCAGGCCCGTAATGAACAAATGCTGGAGCTATTCAAGCAAGTTCACATCAACATCCCACTTATAGATGCCATCCAACATGTGCCTGCTTATGCTAAATTCCTCAAAGATCTGTGCACACAAAAGAGGGAGCCTAGGACAGCCACTAGAAAAATTCTACTGTTAGAGGATGTAAGTGCAGTTTTGTTGAACCAACTCCCACAGAAAATGAAAGATCCTGGTGCACCACTCATCTCTTGTGTCATTGGAGGCATTACCTTTGAAAAAATCCTATTGGACTTAGGGGCTAGCGTGAATTTACTTCCAACATCTGTCTATCAAAAGTTCGGGATATGAGAACTTAAACCAACCCCGGTGATCCTCCAATTAGCAGATAGATCTGTTAGGACACCTAGGGGGTTGGTAGAGGATGTCCTTGTCAAGATAGACACTTGTTACTTTCCTGTTGACTTTTTGATTCTTGACATGGAACTTAGCCATGATCTGGCTCAAAGTCCCATCATATTAGGTCGACCCTTCCTGGCCACTACCAATGCTAATATCAATTGTAAGTCGGGGCTCATGGACATCTCTTTTGGAAATCAAAAAATCACTCTCAATGTCTTTAAGGATTCTAAACACATGGGGAATGAGGAAGACTGTTACACAGTTGATGTAATTGAGGACCTCATTGAAAACTGTTCTCCCTTAATTGAACCCATTGATTTAGATGAGTTGGATGATAAGGAATCTATTGAAGATGTCCATATGCTTGACTCAAGAAACATGGCATTGTGGCCTACTAAGGTGGAACCTTTGCCAAAACTCAATATTGAGCCGGCGATGCCTTCAATCCAGGCCCCACCACAATTGGAACTCAAATCTTTGCCTAAATATCTAAAGTATGCATTTCTAGGTCCCACGGAGACTCTACCCGTGATAATTGCTTCTGATTTGTCTCCCAAACAAGAAACCCAGCTACAAGAAGTCCTTAAAGCTCATAAAGCTGCCATTGGGTGGACTATGGCTGACCTTAAAGGCATTAGCCCTTCAATATGCATGCATCACATCTACTTTGAGCAAAATGCCAAACCTGTTAGAGAATTGCAAAGAAGACTAAATCCCAACATGAGAGAAGTGGTTAAGAAGGAGGTGGTCAAATGGTTAGATGCTAGAATCATTTACCCCATTTCAGATAGTAGTTGGGTGAGCCCTACACAAATTGTTCCCAAGAAGTCAGGACTCACAGTCATCCAAAATGAACAAGGTGAGCCCTTGCCTACTCGATTGACTACAGGATGGAGGGTGTGCATAGACTACAGAAAGTTAAATGCAGTCGCTAAGAAAGGTCACTTCCATTTACCTTTCATTGACCAAATCCTAGAGAAACTTGCTGGACAAAAGTACTTTTATTTTGTGGATGGTTACTCAGGATACAATCAAGTGACCATGTACCCAGAGGATCAAGAGAAGACCACCTTCACATGTCCATATGGTACATTTGCTTTTAGAAGGATGCCTTTTGGATTGTGTAATGCACCAGCCACTTTTCAAAGGTGCATGATGGCTATCTTTTCTGACATGGTGGGAGATTTTCTTGAAATTTTTATGGATGATTTCTCTATTTTTGGGGATTCATTTGAGACTTGTTTACAAAACTTGGAAAGAATCTTGAAAAGGTGTATAGAAATAAATCTAATTTTAAGTTGGGAAAAGAGCCACTTCATGGTAAAGGAAGGGATTGTATTAGGACATGTTATTTCTGAAAGGGGAATCGAGGTAGATAAAGCTAAAATTGATTTGATTTCTAGTTTGCCTCCCCCAACATCAGTTAAACAGATCCGATCTTTTCTGGGCCACGTTGGTTTCTACCGACGATTCATTAAGGACTTTTCAAAGATTCCTCGTCCTTTGTGCAACTTGTTGGCCAAAGATACGCCTTTCCACTTTGATGATTCATGTCTTCAAGCATACAACTTTTTGAAAAAGGTAGTGACTCAAGCTCCAATCCTACAACCCCCATATTAGTCACTACCTTTTGAAATCATGTGTGATGCTTCTGATTATGCCATGGGGGTGGTATTGGGCCAAAGGGTTAACAAAAACCCAGTTGTGATTTACTACGCCAGTCGCACCCTTGCTGAGGCCCAAAAGAACTATGCCACAACTGAGAAAGAATTGTTGGCTGTAGTCTTTACATTAGAGAAGTTCTGATCCTATCTTTTAGGATCTAAAGTCATCATCTACTCTGACCATTCTGCTCTGAGATACCTATTGTCCAAGAAAGAGGCTAAACCACGATTGATCAGGTGGATCTTGCTCTTACAAGAATTTGACATTGAGATTCAGGACAAAAAGGGGTCCGAAAATATTGTAGCAGATCACCTATCCAGGATTCTAGTGCAAGAAAGTGAACATGTTCAAGACCCCTTCCCTGATGAACAATTGCTAACCATTTCTCAAAGGAGACCTCCATGGTTTACTGATATTGTTAACTATTTGGCCGTAGGATTAATTCCTGATGGCTGGTCCAAACAAGAGAAAGATCGATTTCTCTCTCAGATAAAATATTACTTTTGGGAGGACCCAGAACTTTTCCGAATCTGTGCTGATAATGTCATAAGAAGATGCGTCCCAAAAAATGAACATCAAGGCATTCTCACCTTTTGTCATACTCTTTCATGTGGGGGGCATTTTTCTGGGAAGAAAACTGCGGCAAAAATCCTACAAAGTGGTTTCTATTGGCCAACTCTCTTCAAGGATGCCAACACATTCAGTCAATCTTGTCCCAAGTGTCAAACCATGGGTAACATTTCCAAAAGAGATATGTGTTGACACCCGTTTTATGACCAATAAGTCGGGTCATCTCTTTATTCATTATATATGATGCTCCGAGTTGTTCACTCTTCATCGAGTCTCTTTGTTTAGTTGAAGATCATTTCTTGGGTCTTAGCTCCTTGATCGGATGTGGCTTTTTGTGGCATTTCATTTGACTAAGGCTTAGCAAAACCTTAATTTCTTCTTTTAAACTCCATTGATAATAACGGTCTGCTCCAGGAGCGTTGTTTCTTTATAACGGGTGGGTCCTGGGCCGTTACTCTTTGAAGAGTCCTAAGGCTTAGGGTCTCGTTTCAATCTTTATCTTTTGGCTTACACGTTGATAATAACGGTCTGTCGTGCAGCCGTTGTTTCATTGTGACACCCATGCCTTGGCCGTTGCTTTCTTCACAGAGTCCTATTGCTTTGATCTTCTTCCTGTTGATCTTATCTCTTTGGGATAAGGTTGAAAGTAACGGACGATCCTTGGTGCGTTATTTCCAAGTGGCGGTCTGTCGTGCAGCCGTTACTTCCTCAGAGAGTCCTGGCAGTTCAGGCCTTTTCTCTGCTACTCCGTGGTCGAGATAAGAACTTGGATTGGCGATATCTCTTCAAATCTGATCCTCAGGACCTTCTGTTTGATTCTATGGACTCTTGGTGATATTATCTTCAAGGATTTGCTAAGAGTTATCCCTTTATCTTGCTGGATTATCCTCTGCTCGACCTGAGAGTTTGGGGGTCTATAAATAGAACCCTTAACTTCATGGCCAAGAGGGGAAGATCTGGAGTTTGCGTCGAAGTGCTGCCGCATTCTAGAGCCACGTTTGATCAAGGAGAAGTGCTTCTCACGTTCGTTTGCTGCCTGGTGAAGGGAGTATTTGTTCCTTTTGGTTCTAAAGTTATAATTGCATATTGAGTTTCCATTCAATCTCCCTTTCATCATAAGCATTATTTCTCTCCTTTCTCCACGTTTTTCACTGGTTTTCATCATCTAAACATCCTCCCAATCTTTTAAAATGCCCAGAGGGGTTAAAAAACCAAAACTCCCCGGTATTTCCCTCTCCTTTTGATGATATTTTGTTTATTGAAGAATTGATGCTATATTATTGAAAGGGCTAATTTGGGTTGTTTTGTTCTTGTCTTCCACTTCTTTGGCAGGTTTACAGGTTCACTAGGGCGAGGCCCAAGTCTTCTAGCCGGCTGGAAGAGTTGGAGTTAAAAGGATCACACTTTGCTACTGCAGGTATTACGACGGCCTTGTGCAGGCGCGTCAGAGTCTTCCAGCGGTCTATCGAGCGACCGTCACTTCAAGTGACGCACGGGTTCTGGCCGTTACTTCTAGCTGACCTGCAGGTTCTCTTTGGTTTTCTCTCCCGTGGGCGGGTGCTTCATCCACCTATTTCCAAGGTATTTTCAGGTCTTTGGCTTGTTTTTACTTTGGTGGCGATCACATCTTTCTTAGTATTGGGCATTAGCTTTCTCCTTCATTGCATATCTTTTATTTCCTTGCTTGTTCCACCCCTCGCGGTGTGTTTCTATTTACTCCTTGCTCCACGCCCCGGCGTGTGTTTTTCCTTTATTCTTTAGCTTAGTTTGATTGAGATAGCATGCCCATGCTAAAGCTTGCTTTGGTTGCCTAGGTTCATGATCACATGTTCATAGGTTGAGTGCAGATCTTTGATTATTTGCTTGTCATCTTGCTACATATCATCACTAAGACCCCAAGAAAAGAAGATAGATAAGCAAAATAAAATCAACAGATAATTTTTTGGCGATCACGATGGGACAGCTTGTGCCAATCGTGCTTTTGATTCCTGTTAAACCTGCCATCATCTCTTGTGTTGTCCCCTCCCGTTTTCCTCTTATTTCCTGTTGATCCTGGTTTTCTGAGTGCTCTGACGGCCCTGTGTCCACGCGTTGGAGTCCTCTGACGCGGGGTCATTAGACCGCCACATCTGTTCTGCGCGAGAGTTTCACGGTCTTTTCCTGTTACTTCTGGTTGATTTTGGCTCTCTGGCTCATTTGACGGTCCTAGCTCCCTGCGTTATATTATTTCTGGCGGTCTGGCATTCGACCGTTATTTTCTTCTGACGCAGGGTTCCTAGACCGTTATACTCCAGACAGGTACGCATCCGAGGTGCATTTATTTCCGCAGTTTCTACTGTGACTCTTTTGCTTGGGTGATACTTGACTTCCTCCTTGCTTTGTTTCATATCTCCATATCATTGTGTGCATCATTGATTGCTAGATTTAGGCTAGACTTTGCATGCACTCCGGTGCACATAGGACCATTCATCTTTCATATCTAGATTGCATTTTCCTACCTTGGTGTGCGGACCTCTCGTCTCCATATTCCTTGGGGCCGACTAGGAAATCACACCAGGGACCTCCATAAGTCCCCGCGAGCCATGGATTCCCACACGGACGCCGGGCTGGTTGTACCTTTCCCACCCCGTGTCTAGGGTTGCATAAGTGGGGAGTGATTACACTTAGAGTCAAACCAAGTCCCATACCCATCTCCTGTTAGGAACCCATTGTTGAGAGCACATTTCAATCAATTCACTAAAGTTCCAAAGGAGAAATCACAAGAATTGTGTTGCATCATCTTAAACAACTTGGTTGACTTTGAGTGTCTTCACCTTTTATCACTTACATCTTTTTCTAAAACATTCGAGTTTGGTTACTCATTGTGTGATTGTTTGTGTTGTTTGTTTGCATTTGTCAAGGTTGTCGTTGCATGTGGAGTTGTTTTCGTCCGTCCGACTCATCTCCTCAAGTCAATTCCTTCTTCAAGTCTATTCCAATCCTCTTTTCGAGTCCACCATGGCATCCTTTAATCCTCCCCGTTCCCAAGAGGACTCCCTTCCTCAAGGGCTTCTTGAAAACCCTCCCAGGGTTACCTCCTTTTCTTCTGGAGAGGGGACTGCCCCTCTTCTATCCTCCACTTCCATGGAAGGTGGTCAAGCCACCCCTTCTTTCTCCACTCCTTCCGCGGGCTCCGTCCTTCAGATGATGGCCCAATTGGATCCGGCCCAACTCCAAGCTCTTTATCAGGCCATGCAAGGGTCCAACGCATCTCCTTCTACCATCATCCAAAATCAATCCAATCCTTCCATTGTTGGGCTTCCCATTCAGCCCACTCCAATTGATCTCACCCCGGTCCAACCACGGACCATCACTTTCGCGGGCATGGAAACGGGCCAGTCTTCCAATTCGGCCCAACAATCCTTCGATAAGGGAAAGTCGCCCATCCCCTCTTTTGTTCAAATGGATCATCACGTATCTACTCCGGTAGCTTCGCAAGTTCTCATGGGCCCTTCAGATTTCTTGCACCCTCGGCAAGGGGTGGCTCAAGCCCATTCTAATCTGGGCCAATCTCAGGCCCAATATCCTTCTTATGGGCCCCCCATCTCTACTGTTTATCCCTCCACTCCTGCTTATGGGCTTCCACCTTCTGCCGCAATCGTTCCATCTGCTCCTCAAATTCAATCAGCATCCTTCACTACCCCTGCTCCCTCCCGAGAGCAGGACTTGCTTGACAAATGGGCCGCCATGCAGCAACAACTCGATTTCCTCCAGAAGCGGGTTGGCCCGCAATCTTTGGCAGATGTTCCTGTCCCGAGCTTCCAGAATATTCGGTTCCCCCCACAATCAGAACTCCCTAACTACCGCAAGTACGATGGGAACGGCAATCCCTTCATTCATGTGAGGGATTTTCTATACGAGTCGGCGCAGTTCCAATATGATGATCGCCTTATGGCGTACTTATTCCGCCGATCTTTGGATGGTGTTGCTCTGGAGTGGTTCTACTCTTTGCCGCTAGAAGAAGCTGAAAGTTTCAAGGTAGTAAAGGACAAATTTATCCAGCGGTTCCAAGACAGGGTCGGCCCGGAATACTCATTTACAGATCTAGTAGCCGAGAAGATGAAGCCAGATGAGGAGTTCGCCACTTATGCAGACAGGTGGAGACAGATGGCTGCTAGAGTGCCTGGCCACATTCCGGAGGAAGAGAAGGTCAAGCTGCTCATTTCAAATGCTACCCCGACCTTCAGGAACATCCTGGCAATGAATGATATAGCTAACATGCATCAACTCTACAGCCGGGCGCGCTTCATACAAACCCAGTTCAAGGACTCTCCCATACACGCCCTATTTGAAAACCAAAAGCCCAAATATCACAAGAAACCACAAGGGCCGGTTACCGAGGGGGTCCAGACAAACGAACAGGTACAAGCCGTTGCCTTTCCATTCCAAGCCGCACCATTCCGCTTCCCCCAAAACCCCCGCACTCCACAAAATCCCGCTTCACAGAACTTTCAAGCCGCTCCACAAAACCCTCCGCCCGCCTTCACCGTTCCACAAAACGCCTTCGTCGCTCCGCAGCAACAACCACCACCTCCGCAATTCCATAATGTCCCTCCACCCAACGGCTATAACAACAATCCGAACAACAAGCGCCCGGCTCCCAAGAGGGCACAATATCCTCCACTGCCAGAGACCCTCACGGATATCTTCTCGGCTCTTATGTCGGTGAATGCAATTCAACTTCCTCCGGAACGGCCTAACTGGAACCCAGCCGTTGATCAGACGAAATATTGCATGTTCCATAGGCAGCCAGGCCACACTATCGAAGGATGTTATCAGTTCCGGGATCTGGTATACGATCTCCATGAGGGACAGAGAATCGATTGGGCCGCGATGCATCGGGCCATTGTTGAAATCAAGGAGAAAAGAGGGCAGCAGCCGAGGCAGCAAGCACAGCAGCAACAAGCACCGCAGCCTGCAGCAGCCACTACCACAACAGCAACTACAACAGGCTCAGGATCTGGGGATCCATCAAAATCCGATGCCAAATCATCCGCCTGCTCTACAGCAACCTCAGCCGCCTGCACCGGCTCAAGTGAACGTAGTTCAACCCCGGCCCCTAGTGCCGAGTGGTCTTTTGATGACGATGGCGCCACACCGCAAGTCATGGCCCTCCACCACAACCACCGCAATCCTCTTACCCCCTCCTTCGTCCTTCCTTCACACCCAATATCCTCTCCACTGGTCCTCCCGTTTACGCCCGCTCCAACAAATTTACTACCACCCACCACTCCGTCATACCCCTCGCCATTTACCTCTGCCACCATCATCACGCCATCGCCTAACCTATCACCCGTTTTGACACCTCCACCAACACTCCCTCCATCTGTACCACCCACCATCACCATCCCACCTTCCATCAATCCTTCACCCATCATCCGCTCACCACCACCCATTACCCCCACTAACCTCACATCCCACCTACTCATCTCCCTACACAGCCTACTCCGCTTATCCACCCCGCAGGGCCCATCATACTATCCACCGATGCCGCAGGCCGCTACAAGTTGCGCCTTAAGAAGCGGGAAGATGTTCCATCGGAACTACCCTACTACTTCTAATCCCCAGTATTCTCAGCCGACAGTCGAGCAGGCAGAAACTGAACCTCTGCCGGGTACTCAATATGACTTGCTGCATCATCTGGATCGAGTGCCCGCTAAAATATCTGTGCTGGAGCTGATCAAAAGGTCTACCCTTCATCAGGATGCACTGAGAGATTTCTTACAGAAGGTAATGGTCAGCGAAGATATGGCAGTCGATAGCTTACCAACGGCCCTAGCAACTATTTCCAAAGGGCCAGCAATCACATTTTCAGAATCCGAGCTAGCACTCCCGGAAGCTCGGCAAATGCCGCTCTGCATTACAATCACTCTGAACAAAGTCAGCATTGAAGCAGCACTGGTTGACACAGGGGCTTCAATCAATGTGTGCCCACTCAGCACTCTACGAGCTTGCAACATATCTGAAGAGTTATTACGACCTACCCCGACCACTATAGCAGCATATGACAATTCAAGGCGAGCATGTCACGGGGTGGTCACTATCCAAGCAGAGCTCGGACCCCTTACAATGGCTGTAGAATTCTATGTACTAGACATCGACCCTATGTTCAAGGCTATCTTGGGTCGTCCATGGCTGGATACGCTCGGTGCCGTGCCCTCCACCGCACATCAGTGCGTCAAATTCCCTTTCCAAGGGAGGGTCGTCAAGGTCAAAAGCCTATCTACAGTGCAATCGGTTAAGGCCATTTCAGAACAGATTCTTCCTACACTTTGGCCAAGCAGCCGACCCGTCATATCAGTGCTGGATTTAAACTTCCCTTGGGCTTATACGCCTCCTAGGCCCATCACTACTCCAGTTAACATCAAGATGAAGCCCCAGATCCGAGACTCAAAAGGCTGGAACATTATACTGAAACTGGGCTACCAACCGGGGAGAGGCCTCGGTGCACAATTACAAGGAATGACCAAGCCCATACCCAAGGGAAGAAAGATGGGCAGGAGAGGTCTTGGCTACAAAGAAACCGCATTATCTATGATGGGTGATTCTGGGCCACTCACCTGGGACTACCGCCAGCACTTTGTCCGAGGGCCTCTCCAGCCCGGCACGTTAGCTCTGCAGCCAGCTCCGTTAGAGAGAAATACAGTATGTCCGATTGCCAGTCCTCCGCCGGCACTAAAAAGGCCAGAACATGATATGCTTGATTATGGTCAAACCCTTCAGGGGTTGTTTCATGAAGAAGACTGCCAAAAGAAGCAAGAGGTTCGGCTCATGCAATGGAGACCGAAGAAGCGGCCAGACGATGATCCGGGAGGAGGGGAGCTCGCCGATTGTCTTTTCTTGGTCTCCCTCCCGCTTTCAATCTCTCCTCCAGCAATGGGAGTTCTTACCCCGTCTTCCTCCTATCATGGTAAATCCATCCTTCGTTGATCCGCCCGAGATTCTATTTGTTCCTTGCGCTTGCGGGCACTGCCCGCCCATTGATTTATCCACTCTATTCACTCCTCCTCCTCCCAACGCCCAACTCCACGAGATGTGGTTCTCATCTTCCGATCCCTTCTTTGACTGCATCTTCCCTGAGCTATTCCCTATGCAGCTCCGCCTCCTCCATCTTGCTGTATAGTCTCTGCTGATCTCCAAAAAAAAAACGTCAAATTCAAAATGGAGATTTCAGTGGAAGATTATGCTACCCTGTCTCCATCCTCATCCCAGGGGCACGAGTCCCCTGCTCCTTCCCTTCCACTAGGTCTCCTTTCTCCTAGGTTAGGATTAGGGTCTATCGAGTCTAGGGAAGTAGAATTAGTTAGGTCTAAAGAAGTAGGGTCTTGTTCTGGGTCATCCAACCCTTCCTCCTCTGAGCCGCGCCCGCTTGCGCGTCCTCCCAAATCTGTTCCTGATAGGTTCTTGCAAGACCTAGCTCAGCGCTGTCATGCCCTTTTAAAATGTCCGGAATTTGTTGCTACGGCAATTACGATTGAGGATGAAGAAGAAATAGAAGGGGCGTGGGGCGATGACGGACTCGGCGTCTATGAAATCCTGGGTGAAAAAGATCCGGTTAATGAGGACAGCGACGTAGATGACACTGCCGATTTGTATGCACAAGGACTTAAGAGATTCGACGAGCCGTCGACGGCAGTGGACGAACCTACGAAGGAAATCAACTTGGGAACTGAAGAAGACCCAAGGCCCATCATTATTGCCGCTAATCTCCCTCCGCAAGTAGAAGAAGATTTAATCAAAGTTCTAAGGGAGTATAGCGATTCCTTCGCCTGGTCTTACGAGGACATGCCGGGTCTTGACCCCTCCTTAGTGGAACACCGACTCGTGCTTAAACCAGGGGCAACACCTGTAAAACAACGGTCAAGAAGATTTCACCCCCACATGGCCTTGAGGATCAAGGAAGAGGTCGACAAGTTATACAAGGCCAGATTCATCAGAGTTGTTTTATATCCTCAGTGGGTGGCAAACATAGTCCCTGTTATCAAGAAGGATGGAAAAGTGCGTATTTGCATCGATTTCAGGGATCTTAATAAAGCATGTCCTAAAGATGATTTCCTGCTGTCTCATATAGACGTCCTGGTAGACAACACTGCCGGGTATGAAGCTCTGTCATTTATGGACGGGTACTCAGGCTACAATCAAATCCGTCTCGCTCCGGAAGATCAAGAGAAAACTTCCTTCACCACGCCCTGGGGCACGTACTGTTATGTGGTTATGCCATTTGGTCTGAAGAACGCAGGTGCCACCTATCAAAGGGCAATGATGGCCATCTTCCACGACATGATGCACATCTATATGGAAGCTTACGTGGATGATATCCTGGTGAAGTCAAGACCAAGGAAGAACACCCCTCTATCCTGGCTAAGGTGCTGCAAAGAGCCAGGGAGTACAAGCTCAAGATGAATCCGAAGAAGTGTGTATTCGGAGTCTCCTCAGGGAAGCTGTTAGGTTTCATAGTGAGCAAACGGGGGATCCAGATTGATCCTAACAAAGCACAGGCCGTCATGGATATGCCTCCGCCTAAGAACATTACGGAACTTCGAGGATTGATTGGTAGATTGCAATTCATTAGAAGATTCATATCCCAACATTCTCAAAGGTGCCGTCCGTTTTATGAATTGCTTAAGGCGGGGGTTAAGTTCGAATGGAATCAAGATTGTCAGAAGGCCTATGAGGACCTTAAGGAATATCTATCCAATCCCCCGGTTCTGCAACCTCCTGTCCCTGGGAAACCCCTAATCCTATACATCTCGGTTATTGAGGACTCCCTAGGGGCGGTCTTAGCACAAGTGGACGATGAAGGGAAAGAGCGGGCTGCATACTATCTCTCTCGGTTGTTTAACCAGCTGAATCCAAGTACACCGCTATGGAGAAGACTTGTGCCGCCTTAGTGTGGGTAGCTCAGAAGCTGAAACACTACTTTCTTGCCCACCCAGTTAGGTTGATCTCTAGAATGGACCCGATCCGCTATCTCTTAGAAAAGCCTGTCCTTTCTAGTAGGTTAGCTCGCTGGCAGAGCTTCCTCTCTCAGTTCGATATCACCTTTGTTGTTCAGAAGGCAGTCAAAGGATATGCCATTGCTGAGCATCTTGCCCATCTCCCCATTCCTCACACCGATTCCATTCAGGACGATTTCCCTGATGAGCATCTTTCTGTTATCTCTCATCACCCCTTCTGGTCTCTGCACTTCGATGGTGCACTCAATTCTCAAGGCCGAGGGATCGGTGCTGTTTTGCTTACTCCGGAGGGAGTGACCATTCCCTTCGCTTATCAACTTCGGTTTCCTGCTACCAACAACATCGCTGAGTATGAGGCTCTCCTGGCCGGATTGAAGCACGCCTACCTCCTAGGCGCGCGCTATTTAAACATTATAGGAGATTCTCAGCTCGTCCTACGGCAAGTTCTGACCACTTACCGTACTCGTGACCCTAAGCTCAAGCCTTATCAAGATCTGGTCACGCTCCTTGCCAGGCAATTCCGTAAGCTGATCTACATCCATACTCCCCGTTCTCAGAACATTCTAGCTGATGCTCTGGCATCCCTTGCTTCTTCCCTATCTTTCCCTCTCAGTCGGAGCACTGAGACTATCGTCGTCCAAAGATTGGACGCACCCTCCCTTCAGGATCCTTGGTTCATCAACCTTAGGAAATCTGTAGAGGCAAGAGCTGAGAAGGGAGATCTTAAGGAAGTATCTTTAACAGAGCTAGAAGAGATCCTGGACGAAGAAGAGTTGCCTTGGTATCATGAAATCGAGTTGTTTTGTAAGGAGGGATTGTTCCCAGAAGGGGCAACTGCTGAGCAACGCAAGTCAATCAGAAGAGCCGCCGCAAGGTATACTATTGTCGCAGGAGAACTGTACAGGCGCGCTACTAATGGGATGCTCATGAGATGCTTAGATGATGTTGAAGCTTGGAAGGTGGCCGAAGCAGCCCATTCTAGTGAGTGTGGGGGTCATGTCAATGGCCAGGCTCTAGCGAAGAAGATCCTGAGGCAGGGCTACTATTGGCCCACTCTAGAGGAAGATTGCTCCCTCTATGTCCGGAGGTGTCTTAAGTGCCAACTCCACGCTGATAAAATTCATTCTCCAGCTTCGTCTCTCCATCCTATGACCGCTCCTTGGCCATTCTCTATGTGGGCCTTTGACGTTGTCGGCCCGCTCGGTGATCCTAACTCCCAGATCAAGCAGAAATCCTTTATCCTTACCGCCACTGAGTACTTCACCAAGTGGGCTGAAGCCGAGGCGTACGCAGAGATCAAAGCTACAACGGTGTGCCGCTTTATTATGAAGAATATCATCTCACGGTTCGGAGTGCCAAGCAGCATCATCACCGACAACGGACCCCAGTTCGTTTCCCAAGAGCTCAAGGACCTATGTAAGAAGTTCAATATTGCATTGCATCATTCATCTCCATATTATCCTCAAGGCAACGGTCAAGCCGAGGCCACTAATAAAACCCTTCTTAAAATCATCAAGAAAACATGTGAAGCTCATAAGTTTCTGATTGGCCAGAAAGATTAGTGGAAGCTCTATGGGCTTACCGCACCTCCGTCCGTACCCCTACGGGACAAACTCCCTATTCTCTTACCTACGGGATGGAGGCGGTGCTCCCATATGAGATCCTGATCCCTTCCCTTAGAGTGCAGCTTGATAAGGAACTTAATCTCGATGAACGTCGAGAGGCGTTGCTGGTTCAGTTGGAACTCTTAGATGAGAAGAGGATGAATGCGGCCGATCATGTATCCGTTTATCAAAAGAGGGTTTCGCGTTATTTTCAAAAGAAGGTAATCGAACGTAAGTTTCAAAAAGGTGATATGGTTTTGAAACGAAAATTCATTCGGTCTGCAGGTCCTAGGTCTAAATTACAACCTAATTGGGAAGGGCCGTTTGTCGTAAAAGAAGCTTATCCAGGAAATGCTTATCGTTAGTAAACGCGGAAGGTGAGGAGCTCTCTCACCCGTGGAATGGGTTGTATCTTAAGCGTTTCTTTCCTTAGAGTCTAACCATGTGCTACCCCGGCAGCAAGATGTTCCTCCTGTCACTAAAGGAGTCCCGAGTGAGGCAATCACACACTACACGACATCCCTGGTCAGGTTTTCCACGTTGAGAAAGGACAACGTTTCTCCTTGGCCATGCTTTGGGGGAAAGTCAAGGTCCCTGTCCGTTTCTTCCTTCAGCTAAAACCAGGGGCAAGAGGTGAATAAAGAGGCGATAACCGATCCAAACACCCTCACGAGAGGAGGTCTCAAATAGGGGCAGTCCGTTATGACCTGACGCCACAAAAAAGCAAAAGAGACAGCGAAGGGGCAATCTTTATGACAAAATCAAAAGCATCACCTCAAAGTCGATATAGTATGAATTATGAATTCCAAAGCTCCAGAAAGGCAATGCAAGAAAAGCTAGGCATGACAAGAGTGGCAGTGCAGTTCCCCGCAGGACATTATGAGCCCGGTCGCATGCATGCCTAGGGTGGATTAAGGTTCGATGACGGACACAAAGCCCCGGCACAACAGACCAAGTCTCTAATGGGTTGTACGGAAAGGAAATCAAGTCTTAAAAACTTCTATATCTGGCCTAAAGCTTACCCCCGTATTCTGTTTTTCTTTTAGGACCAAGATTAATACCCTGGGTATGGCCCTGGCAGAAACACCGTCATGACAATTGAGCCTTGGCCAGGGGTTGTCACCATATTACACGCCAACCTCGGGACTCCGATTCTGAACAAGGAAGGGTTCACGTTGCTGGAAAGGCACTGGTTTTCAAAATCCAAAAACATCAAATATTTTCAAAATCCAAAAACATCAAATATTTTGCAAAATCCAAAAACATCAAATATTTGCAAAATCCAAAAACATCAAATATTTTCAAAAATCCAAAAACATCAAATATTTTCAAAAATCCAAAAACATCAAGTATTTCCAAAATCCAAAGAAACCGAATATTTTCAAAACTCCCACAAAGATCAGATATTCTCCAAAACCCCCGAAAAACACCATCATGTGCATAGCATGCATTGCATTTTCATTATGTTTTTCCGCCTATTTAATAAGGCTCCACCCCTTGACCAAATATCAAGAAACGGTCATTATCTACCTTACTTCAAGGCAAGGGGTTGAGTCTAAGAACGGATCTAACTTGTTTCATGTTTTAGCATGTGCAGACAGCAGGATCAAGTTCAGGATTACAACTATGCAGTCTGTAACGCATCAGTGTTTGACCGTCACAGGTATCTAACGGTCCCCTCCTTGACCGTTAATTCTCTTCAGGCATGGGCTTTTTGTTCTGTCAACCGTTATCACTCTGACGGCCTATCGTTCTATATAACGGCCCATCGCCCATCCGTTACATGCTTCAGAGAGCAGGATTGATAAGGCTTTCATTCTGACGGCTCATCGTCGGACCGTCGTTTCTTTACGCGGCCCACTGCCCATCCGTTACATCCTCCAGAGGCTCTGCCTCTTCACATCATTCTAGCCAATCAAACCACAAAGCTCATGCTCATTCAACTAAGGCAATCTCATCTCATTCAAGCAAGCTTAATGAAACATGAATTCATAAAAATTCCAAACTCGGATTGTCAATTACAAACAATATCTCTCATGAACAAAAGGAAATCAAGGTACATTCAGTTTTTTATCCGCAAGAGGGCGGATTCTTCTCAGCTCTTTCACGTAATCACGGCGTGCTTCGTCGTTCTCTTCTACTTCTGCTTGCCACGGACGCACCTTGCTGATCTCCCACATGGTCAGCGCGTTCCGGATCGCCCTTTCATCCTCCTCGGTCCCCGTCTTCCTAGGTAGAAGGGGAGGGTAGTGTGATAGTGCAGGAGCTTGGGTTCTTGGAAGTCCGATCTGAAGATGGCACCGGTGCGGGTTGTAGATCGCCATGGTGGTGTTCCCCACTAGCTGGAGGTCCAGGCCTTGACGCCGCGGTATTTTAAGAAGAGTGCTTCGAAGGATTCTTGGTCGCATGATGAACTTATCTATTGGCAAAGTGTTGAAGAAGAGGCGCCATTCATCCCGCGTTTTCTTATCCGCCGTCTTACATTCAACCTGTGAAGAGTATCCAAATGCCCCTCCAATGAAGAAGAGAGGGTGGCTCCCAAAGATTCGGCTAGTTGAAGTTAGGTCCTCCTTGTATTGGAATTTGACTCTTACTCCCATCCAGCACTCAAGGAGTATCATGGAGCCGAACAGAAGTCCTCCTAGGCAAGCCGAGCTGAGTCCTTCATAAAGGTATGAAAGGATCGCTTGAGAGATGGACATTCCCCGCCACAACCCACTAATAATGCTGAGATTTTGGGTGTCTAGAAGGTGGTCGGTCGTAGTGAAAAGGAAGACTCCGCATAGGCAAACCGCCACCGCCTTGGCTATTGCTTCGTGTCTCTCCCACTTGTTTTTACAATGAGACACTATCCACTGTGCCAAGGGTATCAAATGAATGTGGTGTGGGCTGATCATGGTCCTCACGTCCTTTGGATTATGGATGAAATCACTCAAGATCAAGGACGGGTCAATAGGCTCTATTGTATAGCAAACCCGGTCTTCATCCCCCGCCTTAGTCTTAGGAAAGGCTAGGTAGGTCTCTACCTCTTCTAATAGGACTGTTGCTTCGAAGGAAGGGAAGATGAAAGTATGAGTTTGTGGATGCCATAGTTCTACAAGAGCTGAAATACTTGGCCAATCTAAGGATAATTTCTGGAAATTTTTGCCTAAAACCAAGAGAGGTTGAAGGTGCCAAGCTTTAAGGATGGATGTGACTTCTATAGGGAGTGCTTTTACCATGGGAGCCACCCACTTCAGATTAGAGTAGCATCTTGGACCAGGAAGAGGCTTGAAGAAAGAAGGAGAAGAAGAAGTCATAAAGAGAATTAAAGTGCAGAATTTTCTGAACTTGGATGTGTTGTTGGGAACTTACCACCCTTTGAACATTGGAGCTTAAGTGCTTTGGAATTGACGTCAACCGTTGGAGCTCTCCATGTTCTTTTCTGGCAGCTTTAGGTCCGGTGTAGACCTTCTCCTCCATAGCCATCACCTCGAAGCTTCTCTTCATCTTGATTTCTGCCCTTAGGAGAGGTTCTTCAGCCCTAGAGCAGAGGTTTTTAGCAAAGCTACGATTTTTGGTTGAGTTTCCAAGTTTTAAAGGCTTGATTTTGGCTTAGAAGGATAAGACTTGAGTTGGAAGGCTTTATCTTCAATCTAGATAGGTTCTAGTGGGAGATTAAGTGGATAAATCTCGAGTTTAGGCTCTCACGGCTCAATCCGTCTCGGAACACAACTCAGTCTCTAACGGTCTATCGTGGGGCCGTCATTTGTCTCTAACGCGCCATCCTTAGGCCGTCGCATTTCCTGTGGGTTTGATTTGGCCCGACCCTGTTCTGTGAAGCTTAACGGTCTAGTCTTTGGCCGTCGTTATCTTGTAACGCGTGGACCATGATCCGTTACACTCTCGGTCGTTCAGATGTTGGCTTTTGGGTTCAACATTTTCCCGACGGTCTTGGATATGGCCGTTATTTCACCCCGACGCGTCTCCCGTGGGCCGTCGCATTTCCTGCTAGTTGCCCTGACAACCCATCGTTCTGCCATGATCAACGGTCTAGCATTGGCCGTTATTTCCCTCTGACGCACCAGAGGTGGGCCGTCGCTTTTCCTGCAGCTCAGATTACAAATTTGGCCTCTGTTGTGTATAACGCCCTTCAGCCAGTGCGTTATTTGATTATGACGGTCTGACCCTGGACCGTTACTTTCTCTGCTGCTGAATTCAGGCAATTTCTTCCTGCCCTTGTGTTAGACCTGGCGGTCTTTCACACATTCTACAACTCATTCATCCACGCATTCTCATACATACTCCTTTTTTCCGCATACATGCATTCGTACATTCACACACATCTCTCGCACTCAAATCATCTGAATCGATCATTCATTTCTGCATTCACATTCAAACCTGCCAAACCATTCGTTCACTCATTCATTCCTGCATATTTATTCATTCACACTCATGAAACAAAACAAAAATGCCAAAAAAGAATTTCATTTTTCTATATATATAGTCATGTACAAAAATAAAAAAGAAATGCATCATTCGGCCGGCTCGTTCGCCGGGCCGCCCTCCTCATCTCCACCCTCCGGCTTCCTTGCTGGCGGTGCTATGGAGGCACTCTCCTCCTGCTGTCCTCTCTCCACCCTCTCATTCCTCCGCTGGCCGGAGGAACTCACAAGGAAATCAGCCACCGTCCCGCTCCGAGCGACGCTCCTCTGTGCTCCGCTCTGCGAAACACTCCGCTCAGGTCCTCGGCCTATCATCCGGACAGTCCTCTCGAGGGTCCGCAGCTCGATCTTCATATCGTAAGCCTGGCGCCGAGCCTCGCGTGCCTCGGTCCGGTAGCGGTCTAAATCTACCGTCCCAACTCGGAGTCGCTCGATCTCGGCCTGTGACCGAGTCAGCTCCTCCCGGAGTCGCTGTGTCTCGGTCGTTGCTGCGGCTAGTTCTCTCGCCTGTAGGTTGCATTTCACATAGATAATCATAAAGCATTTAATTGGCATAATCATAAAGCATAAGCATTTTTTTAGCATCTTACCCGCTCCGCGAGGGTGGCCTCCGCCTCCTCGGCCCGGGCAACCGCCCGAGCAAACTCGGCCTCCTGCTCAGCCCTGCCTCCCGCAGGCTGCGAGGAAGACGATGGGGCATCCGGTCCCGCTCGTTGGGCTCCCTCGGCCCGCTGCATTTAGAAATCACGGTTAGGTGTCGTGGTTAGTCAGCATTAGCATCATTTTGCATTGCATAATCATAATCATTTAAGTCTAAGTTTTAGAATCTTACCAGAAGCTCCAGGGCGGTCCGGTACTCGTCCCGCTGCTGGATGGTGGAGTGGAGTAGTCCCTCCAGCTCGGCTATCCGTCCCTCAGGGTCTAGCTGCATTTAGAAAGCATGTAAGTCAGTACATCTAGCTCGTTGCATTTTTGCATATAGAAAGAGTTTTTGAGTTTAGAATTTGCATACCGGTCGTCGGGTACCTCGGTACACCCGGTCGCCGTAGAGTCGAGCGAAGGCCTTCAGATATGCCTCGTCGCTCTCATCTCGCTCCTTCACCGCTCTGCCCCGCTTGTTCCAGACATGGACGTACTTCGCCTTCCGAATGCACCAATCCACGTTGCCGCTGATGCCTCGTGCTGACTTGCCTGGGTGGTCATCACTGTGGCGTGGAAAGGTCACCTCGGGCTGGTGTAGTCCTCGAGTCCGCAGGATCAGCCGGTAATGCAGAGGCTCGATGATATGGATGCAGTGCAGCCAGATATCTCGTCCCCGATATGATAAGGCCGCCTCCACCCACGGCTGTCCCGTGTAACCCTCGCCGCGGTACGGGGTCCATCTCACCTGAAGGCATTCAGTCCATTCATCAGATTCAAAGCATTCAGAAGCATTTAGAAGCATTCAAGAGCATTTAGAAGCATTTAGAAGCATTTAGAAGCATGCAGAAACCTGGACTTACCGACGTGTGTGGGTAGGAGTCCAGGTCGTCCTGGATCGTCCGGGTCAATCTGATGATCGACCCTGTGTCCCTCGCTACCGTCCACCGTCTCGCAATCGGGATGTGGCCGGGGTGGAGTAGTGTGCCTCTCCCGATGCCCGGGAGATACATATAGCTCCAAATCTGTATTTTAGAAATCAAGTCAGTCAAATTGCAAAATCATTTGCATAGCATTCTTTTGCATAATATAGAAAGCATTTAAATTGCATTTACCTGTAGAAAAGGCGAGAAGCCGCCCAGCATCGTCTGCCGGTCCGTCGTGCTGAGGGACTCGAACAGGAACGCTAGCACCGCCGCTCCCCAGGCGTATCTCCCAACTCTGTGCAAATTTTCTATCATCGGAAGCAGTCTGCAGCTGATGACGTCCGCTCGATTCGCGAAGAGGAGCTTCCCGAATAGCAGCATCAGGAAGCGTCTGAGCACTCTGTCTCCCTCTGGTCCCGCCTCCGCCACCATGCGAGGGCGCACCTGGTCTATCACTCTGCCCAGATGCTCCTCGGGTAGCTCTCCCACGGCGATCGCCGCTCCTCTCAGCCCCAAGCTCTCCTGCAGTACTGATCTCGAGAGCTGAGATGAGGACTGTCCCGGCCTGATCAAATCCAACCCGAGCAGTTGCTGCGCCATCTCCCGGTAGTCGCCGTACGTCCATCCTGTCACTGCGGCTCCGTGGACTCTCAACCCGGTAATCCTCGCTATATCTTCTAGTGTGGGGATCATATGGCCCCACGGGAAGATGAACGCCCTGCTAATCGGGTCCCACCTCTCGTGCAATGCGTACAGCAATGGTGTGTCCATCCGGATCACCTCGATGCTGAGCACCTCGGCGAATCCCATACTGGCTAGCCGTTCTCTCTGGAAGTCGGGCAATGCCTGGTACACTGCCCGGATCTGCAGCCAGGAGATCCTTGATCTTCGCTTTCCCTGCATGTCATTTAGATCATAAGTTAGTTGATTGCATCATAAAAACATTGCATAAGCATTTTAAAATGAAAATCAAACAAAAATCTGAAATTGAAAAACCCTAAAAAATAGTCTAGATCTCTGGTAGATGTAACGGCCCTGGGGTAGGGCGTTGCTTGGCTCTGACGCACTCAGGGTGGCGCGTCAGGCGTGTGACGGTCGCTGGCAGGACCGTCACATTGTCTGCGTTTTGGCATTTTTTCTTTGCATTCCTGTGGTCTCCCACTTTGGCCAAATGGCCTATAATCAATCCTAATGGGTTCGTGGACCCATTTTCTACCCTCAAACCCACATGCATACATAATAAAATTCAAAAAAAATTAAAAATTGAAGTTAGGGCGGGAGGACCTACCTCATGGTCCATGCCCCTTCTCCTCTTCTTGGCTGGTTCTTTGGGCTCTTCTTCACCCAATGGGGCTTCTCCTTGGTTCTCCACGGCCGTGGGAGCTTCATCTTCCTCCCTTGGATCTCTTCTCGCCGTTTGTTCTTCTTCCACCGGCGGGATTGCTTCTCGTTCGAGCCGGCGGTGGAACCGCCGTATTGCCTTCCTCTTTCCTCTCTCCCTCTTCTGTGGAGGCGGCTGGGATGGCTCGTCGCCGGCCATGGTGGTGGTGGGGGTTGGAATCGCCGGAGTTTTTTGGGGGCGTTTGATTGCTTGGTGATTGAATGAAGGCCGTGACCGTTCGGTTTTATTTTTTTGAACGCTCAGGAAATGTGGCGGTCTATCGACCGACCGTTACATCATTCTGACGCGTCTGGATTTGACCGTTACATGTGTTGGCCCTGTTTTATTGAAGAATGTGAACCGCCTGGTTTATGACGGACTAGGGGTGGTCCGTTACTTGATGTGACGCACGTACATGAGACCGTTACAAACTTGCAAGTTTCTTGATGAATTAAATGGTCTAATTGATGTCAAAATGGTTCCATGTTCTGTCAAGATGTTCATTGATGATGTCTCTCGCACGTACAAATGGTTATGCCTTGATTCATGATCATATTTATTTTTGGCTAACCTATCTTTCATGAAGGAATTTATGAACGAAGTCACACTTGCTGTCCGTCAGGCAGGTAAGTCAGGTATTGTATTTCGTTTCCTTATCCTTAATGCATTACTATATGTTATCTATGACATATTATCTCGAGAACCGGCTGGTCATTCATGTGTTCTGGGATCTGATGTTCCCCTTAAACAAAAATGATGATGATCTGAGTTCACATGTTTAATCGTTGGATAAGCCGTTAGGTTGGAAAAGTTTGGGGACGATGGTTCTATCTTGCACGCCGTGGTTGCAGATGGTGTCCTGACCCTAATTTCTCCGGTCTAGCAATATTATTCTCGAGTATCTTGCTATTTTATCTTTCTTTTGCATTCGTTTTGATGATTTCTTTTCCTTTAGCCCAGCATGCATCATGCGCATTCTTTGAGCATTCATGAAGCTTCATCTGTTCAAGGTATCTCGTGATGGTGAATAGCTGTGTTCTTGATCTCGAATAGGAGAATTATTCCACTCTGAATTAGAAGGTTTCCTTTGATCTCGTCGCTCGATTTGGTTGGCTGAAGATTCCTGTCTGGAGTTTAGTCAGTTCTCTTTCCTTTCCGTTGCCTCCGGCGGCTAGCCGTGTTTCCTTTCCTTAGTTGTTAGTTCCTCCAGACATGCGTCCTTTGGTTGGCTATTTCCTTGTGATCAGTTCGAAGTTTTCCAGAAATTCCTATCGCTTGTTGGTAAAGAACGGGTGTCGTTTACCTTAACGCCCTCTTTTTGATCCACTCCACTTCACTTCGCTTCATCTCCATGTTCCATTTCGCTTTCGCTTCACCTCCGCTCGCTCCCCTGCAAAGAGGACGTTAAGGAGGGGCATCTGTTGACACCCGTTTTATGACCAATAAGTCGGGTCATCTCCTTGTTCATTATACATGATGCTCCGAGTAATTCACTCTTCATTGAGTCTCTTGATTGATTTGGAGCTATTTCTTGGGTCTTTCTCCTTGATTGGATGTGGCTTTTTGTGGCATTTCATTTGACTAAGGCTTAGCAAAACCTTCATTTCTTCTTTTGAACTCCATTGATAATAACGGTCTGCTCCAGGAGCGTTGTTTCTTTATAACGGGTGGGTCCTGGGCCGTTACTCTTTGAAGAGTCCTAAGGCTTAAGGTCTCGTTTCAATCTTTATCTTTTGGCTTACACGTTGATAATAACGGTCTGTCGTGCAGCCGTTGTTTCATTGTGACGCCCCATGCCTTGGCCGTTGCTTTCTTCACAGAGTCCTATTGCTTTGACTTCTCCTGTTGATCTTATCTCTTTGGGATAAGGTTGAAAGTAACGGACGATCCTTGGTGCGTTATTTCCAAGTGGCGGTCTGTCGTGCAGCCGTTACTTCCTTCAGAGAGTCCTGGCAGTTCAGGCCTTTTCTCTGCTACTCCGTGGTCGAGATAAGAACTTGGATTGGCGATATCTCTTTCAAATCTGATCCTCAGGACCTTCTGTTTGATTCTATGGACTCTTGGTGATATTATCTTCAAGGATTTGCTAAGAGTTATCCCTTTATCTTGCTGGATTATCCTCTGCTCGACCTGAGAGTTTGGGGGTCTATAAATAGAACCCTTAACTTCATGGCCAAGAGGGGAAGATCTGGAGTTTGCGTCGAAGTGCTGCCGCATTCTAGAGCCACGTTTGATCAAGGAGAAGTGCTTCTCACGTTCGTTTGCTGCCTGGTGAAGGGAGTATTTGTTCCTTTGGTTCTAAAGTTATAATTGCATATTGAGTTTCCATTCAATCTCCCTTTCATCATAAGCATTATTTCTCTCCTTTCTCCACGTTTTTCACTGGTTTTCATCATCTAAACATCCTCCTAATCTTTTAAAACGCCCAGAGGGGTTAAAAAACCAAAACTCCCGGTATTTCCCTCTCCTTTTGATGATATTTTGTTTATTGAAGAATTGATGCTATATTATTGAAAGGGCTAATTTGGGTTGTTTTGTTCTTGTCTTCCACTTCTTTGGCAGGTTTACAGGTTCACTAGGGCGAGGCCCAAGTCTTCTAGCCGGCTGGAAGAGTTGGAGTTAAAAGGATCCACACTTTGCTACAGCAGGTATTACGACGGCCTTGTGCAGGCGCGTCAGAGTCTTCCAGCGGTCTATCGAGCGACCGTCACTTTCAAGTGACGCACGGGTTCTGGCCGTTACTTCTAGCTGACCTGCAGGTTCTCTTTGGTTTTCTCTCCCGTGGGCGGGTGCTTCATCCACCTATTTCCAAGGTATATTCAGGTCTTTGGCTTGTTTTTACTTTGGTGGCGATCACGACTTTCCTTGGTATTGGGCATTAGCTTTCTCCTTCATTGCATATCTTTTATTTCCTTGCTTGTTCCACCCCTCGTGGTGTGTTTCTATTTACTCTTGCTCCACGCCCCGGCGTGTGTTTTTCCTTTATTCTTTAGCTTAGTTTGATTGAGATAGCATGCCCATGCTACAGCTTGCTTTGGTTGCCTAGGTTCATGATCACATGTTCATAGGTTGAGTGCAGATCTTTGATTATTTGCTTGTCATCTTGCTACATATCATCACTAAGACCCCAAGAAAAGAAGATAGATAAGCAAAATAAAATCAACAATATGATGCCATTAAACCCCATCCTTGTGGTGGAAATCTTTGATGTCTGGGATATTGAGTTCATGGGTCCATTCCCACCATCTTTTGGACATGAGTATATACTTGTGGCTGTTGATTATGTCTCCAAATGGATTGAGGCAGTGGCTACTAGAACCAATGATCACAAAGTGGTTCTAAAGTTCATCCAAAAAAATATCTTTTCAAGATTTGGGTTCTCAAGAGCAATAATCAGTGATGGTGGTAGCCATTTCACCAACTCCCAATTCAACACCTTGCTTAGAAAATATGGGATCAACCACAAGGTGGCCATGCCTTACCATCCTCAAACAAGTGGACAAGTGGAAGTTTCTAAAAGAGAGATCAAGAACATTCTACAGAAAACAGTCCGACCTGATAGAAAGGACTGGTCAGAGAGACTGGATGATGCTCTATGGGCTTACAGGATAGCCTACAAGACTCCCATTGGAATGTCACCTTTTAAGTTGATCTACGGGAAAGCATGTCACCTTCCGGTGGAATTGGAGCACAAAGCATATTGGGCTGTAAAGCAATTCAATTTGGACTTGGCCCAAGCAGGAGAAAATCGGGCATTACAATTGAATGAGCTGGATGAGTTACGAAGGGAATATTATGAAAATTCTATGATTTACAAGGCCAAATGAAAGCTTTTCATGACAAACACATCTCTCGAAAAACTTTTGAGCCTAATCAACGAGTTTGGTTGTTCAACTCTAGACTTAAACTTTTTCTGGGAAAGCTTAGATCTCGGTGGGAGGGTCCTTTCATAGTGCATTCAGTGTCCCCCCACGGTACAGTTGAAATTCTTGATTCTAAGAGTGGGACTATTTTTAAAGTTAATGGCCAAAGACTCAAATCCTATATTGAGGGAGTTTCAATTGACATGCACATTGATGAGGTGCACTTTACAAACTCACTATGAGTTGCATTGCGTCTGGCTGAAGACGTTTAACTTAGTACTTCTTGGGAGGCAGCCCAAAATTTAAGTGATTTCTGTGTGCTAATAAATGGCTTCTTGGGAGGCAACCCAAGTTTTTCGTGTGTTTCTGTTTTTATTTTACAGGTGTAGATTCTAAGAAATCCACTTTGAACAATTAAAAGAAAAAAGAAAATGAATAGAAGAATGGGAAAAGAGGGAGAAAAGGGGAGCATGAGAGGATGCTAAGGGGAATGTGATCGCCAGAGACGCGAGGGCCTCAAAGGATATAACAAATAATCAATGGAGGGATCGCGATATAAATACCTTAAATGCGGGGGAGATTGTGAGTGCACCTTCTCTTTCTATCGGCCGGCCGATGAAGAGAGTTTTCCTTGATTGATTACCCTTGCAAAATTAACAAACACCAATAAACAAACATGGATTAGAAACCAAGATGTGTAGCATCAAATCCAAATGTAAATATGGACATAGAAAGCATGGATATGAACACACCTTATTGGTGTTTGGCCTTTAAACCCCTATGCAAAAGGGTAGGTAAAAGATGATGTATGATGAAGAATAGAGGGAGATGTGCAAGTGTTGCACTATGGAGATGTGCTAGAGTGCACAATAGGGGAAGATCTCAATAAAGAAATAAAAGAAAAAATGATATGATGCATGCAATTAACTAAAGCAAAAATAAGAGATAGGAGGGGAAAGCTTAGTGGTTTTCTCCAATTTGGCTTCAAGCTAGGATGAAGATCTTCAATGGAGGAAGAAGATGATGTAGAACTCCATGGATGTAGAGGCTTCAAATCTTCAATAGAGGAAGAAGAACTCCATGGATGAAGCTTTTAGGTGCATGGGAGTCTTCCTCCTTGAGCCTTTGGTCCGACAGCACCTCCTTTTGAATTGATCTTTATTATCTTTTCACAAGGGAGAGAGAGGTTCTATCTATAGGGTTGAAATTCGGAATTAATTCCAAGGGAAATTAGGAAAACATGTTTTAGTGGGATTTGGAAGAGATAAACATTAGGCAAGTGTCCCTTCAACCTTGGAAAGTCATAGGAACCCTTTCCCAAGTGGAAAAGGAGGTTAAATGAGGAAAGTAATTGAAAGTCGGAATTAATTTCAAGAGAAAATAAGAAAACATGTTTTAGTTGGATTTGGAAGAGATAAACCTTAGGCAAGTGTCCCTTCAACCTTGGAAAGTCATAGGAACCCTTTCCCAAGTGGAAAAGGAGGTTAAATGAGGAAAGGAAGGGAAATTCGGAATTAATTCCATAAAAAATTAGAAAACTTAGTTTTGGTAGGATGGAAAGGGGGATCCTTCCTTTAAGTGTCCTTTCAATATTAGGAAGCCATAGGAACCCTCTTGCAAGTGAAAAAGGAGTGTAAGTGAGGAAAGGAAGGGGTGCTGCTGGAGTTCGGAATTGAACAAGAATTGACGACCTTGGTCAAGGCGTTAATTGAAATCACGACTGGGACAAAGGCGTTAATTCACGGATTTAATTTTAGCAATAAAAACTTTCTGTATTTAAAAATGATGAAGAGACGCCTGAGGGAGAGGCGTTATTTAAAAACACGACCCAAGGAGGGTCGTTAATTCTTATTTTTCTGTTTTGGAAATCAGAAAATTCCAGAAACTGGCGCCTTTGCCTCTAGTCATCCTTTCTTCAAAACGCGCCTCAGACCAGGCCGTTAATTAAAACACGCCCCACTTCAAGTCGTGAAATCTAAAAAATAGAGAAAACTGCCCAAAAAATCCAAAAAAATAGGGAAAAATAAGAAGAGGGAAAAAAGTGAGAAATCCACGAAAATTAGGAAAAATAACTAAACAAAGTTAATTGGAGGGTCAAATTGGGGCATTACAAGGTAATACGAGATGCACTCACAGTAACGTCAATTTTGGCGTGTCTACAGCTGTCCCGCCTTGGCGTCTACTTTGCAAGGGAGCAGAGCAAACTGAAAAGTAGATGCCAAGGTGTGATGAGACACGCAATCAACATCACTTGATGAGAATGAAATCAAAAGCTCGAGATGAAGCAATCCCAGGAAATTCAATGAAATCAACGATGTTTGGATAAGAGGAGGAGTGTGCACGCGGGCACGACGGAGAATGATCAACTTCCAGCGCGGTGGAAGTACCCCAGGTCACAAACCTGTAGGTTTCACCATTGGGGAGCGGTTACCAGCCAATGTGGACGTGCTGCAGCCAAGGTGGATCAAAGTAAAAGGATTGAGATAAGATGATAGAAATCTAAACAAGGAGCTTTCGAGAAAATGACCCAAAATAGTGACAAAACGAACTGAGGATTCCATCAGCAATGAATATCTCATATCTGGAAAGATTAAGATCAATTTGACTCTCCAAATCAGCTTATCAGAATGATTTTCAAAAATTGTTTCAAACTCCTATATGAATGCATGCTGGGTTTAAAAGAAAAAATTAAAACAAATGAAAATATAAGATAATCAAGGATAATATTGTTAAACTGCCAAGACTGGGTCAAGAAACCCATTCTGCGAGCGATACTAAGTCGAAGCCCGTTTATCCACGCATCAACTCGCAAAAGGGAACCATCGTCCCCAGTCTTGGACGGCTCAACGGCCTATCCGTGTGACTAAGACTCCTCTGGAATCATCATTATTTTTGATGAAGGGGAACTCAAATCCCAGATTTACCAAAGTCACAAGGTCCTTGATATAATCTAGTAGCGTATGTAACATATAGTAGAATGCATACAGGGGGGATGGTGATAGCAATGAGCATGGGGAACTGAGAAATGAGGTGCAAGCACCGTGGGGCTTGGATGATGATGCCCAGTCGGTGGGACCAAGAGCTTCTTCCTGCGCTCAAAGATTCATCAGCCAAGATATAAAAGATAACAAGCAATGAATAAGACATTTAAGCATAGCAAGCATAGCATGAATCAAAGCATCAATAGCATGTATGTATTATATCATGAATAGTATTCAAGTGTGCACAACGTGAAAGGCATGAATAACATAGATAGCATCATTAAAGCATAGATAGCATAGCATCATTATTTGTCGTTTGTCATGAGGATGACAACTTGGCTAATCAAGATTTGGAGTTGAATGATCAAGATCTGATAATGCCCATCGGCGGAGTGATCATCAAGATTTGATAAAAAAGATTTGGAGATGAATAATCGGAGTAATGCGTAGCAAATTATGAAGATGTGATCAATTGTGAACATGGGAAGAATCAAAAGGTAGATGGCAATGAATGGAGAGGACTTATCCCGTGCTCTTGGTCCTTGCAAAGTTGTTGTTCCTGCAAAAGCACCATCAGAAAAATACAATGTAATTTTCTAGATTTTGAAATATGCAAATTTTTATGAGTTTTGAAAATATTTACATTTTTATGTGGATTTTTGGAAGATATCTAATTTTTTTATGATTTTTAAAAAAAATCACTTTTTTTGGATTTTGGTTTAGGAAATATTCAACTTTTTTTTTGGTTTAGGAAATATTCAATTTTTTGGATTTTGGTTTAGAAAATATTCAATTTTTTTTTGGATTTTGACTTAGGAAATATTCAAGTTTTTTTTTGTTTTTTTTTTGGTTTAGACATTGTTAATGCAACATCAAATGGTGTTTTTGAACCACTGGCTAGGGGTCCTTGTTCCTTCCCCTTTCGCTAAAATTACCCAAAGCCGAGCGTGCATTGAAGGGTGACGCCCTATAACTGACTGCCCTTGATTAACGGTGCTCCTACCAAGGCCATACCCGAGAAACATTCGGTCTTAGAGGGAGAAGAGAAGAATAATTGAGGATAAGCTTTATGCAGGATGGGAGATGTCGGGACTTGAATTCCTTCCAAGGTGTTTCCCCTCAAAGAGGTAGTCTGTTGTGCCGGGACTTTGTGCCTTTGATTTTTAGACCCTTGACATGCATACGACCAGGGTTTTCCCTGCGGGGACTTTGCCACTCTTGACATGCCATAATTCACAATTTTACTTTTATCGAAATTTTGACTTGATTTTCATAATAGCCCTTTTGGCGAGATGTATATCATGAAAACTCATATGAAAACTCATATTGATTTTGGGTCAAGACTGCCCCTATTTGAGACTCCTCTCGTATTGGGGATTACCCTGGGTTGGTCATCTCATCCGTCAACCTCTTGCCCCTGCATGCGGCCGAGTAAAGAAGAGAAAAAGACTTTCAGAATACTCATGGCATGGCCAAAGCTAGCAACGGTGTTTAACCAAAGGAGCCGGCTAAGGACGCCGTGAAGTGTGTGGAATGCCCAGCTAAGGGTTGCTCTTAACAAGCGGGGAGAGAATGTTGAATTCCCAGCGTGGGTTTTTATTACCAAAGGTGCTGCAAAAACAAGCCTAAAAGACTGTTTTGAGATGATTTATTTAAACAAAAGCCTAAGATAAAGGTCTAAAACACCACTTTTAATCTTGTTAAGAAGCACTTTATTTTGAAAATCATGCGTGAAGTAATGAGATAATGATATCATAAAAATGCATACTTACGCCAATATGTTACCTTGCAACTTTTTGAAGCAGCTGCCGCGAGAGCGAGGTTGATCATCGTGGGATTGTCCTCTTTGGCAGTCAAAAGGATTGGAAGCAAAGGATTGAAAGTGGCTTAACAAGAAGGAGTGGTGCCAAGACCAGACTCAGACGAATAAGGAAAAAGGAAGAGAGGCGAGGGCTAGAACTCCCTCACTAAGGTGCTGGAGACCCTGATCACATGAACAGGTCTACAGAAGAAGAGGAGAATTAGAAGGAGGAGTGAGGACTAAAGCCTCGAAGCAGTGGGAGAAAGGGCAGATGCCCAAAGGCAGTGGATGTGGAGAAGTTGGGTCGGACCCATGATCAGGAGGAATTAGAAGAAGAAATTGATAGATGGAAGAGGCGGACCCGGAGGGTCCGGAGGTTGTGGAGGAGAATCCTGATAGGAGGAATCCAGAGGATCCGGAGGAGAAGAATCTCGAGGGACGCGATGCCCTGGGAAGAAATATGCAAAAAGATGGTGAAAAAGGAAGAAGAGGACAAAGGATGTGATATCCTGGAGGAGCAGGAAGATGAGACGGAGGAAAGATGGAGGGTCCGGAGGTTTCGGAGGAATGGAATTAGAAGGGTCGGGATGCCCCGAAAGAAGGATAGAAAGAATAAGATGGAGAATCCGGAGGTTCCGGAGGGGGAAGATACCATGGGACGTGATGCCCAAGGAGAAGAGAAAGATCCGGAGGTTCCGGAGGAGGAAAATACCGAGGGACGCGATGCCCAGGGAGAAGAGAAAGATCCGGAGGTTCCGGAGGAGTGGAATCAGAAGGGGCGTCATGCCCTAAGAGGAGGGATAAAACACCTGGAGGTTCCAGGGAACTAGCGGAAAAGGGGACGCGATGCCCCAGGGAGAGTGGATTAGAAGAGGATGAAGAAGAATAAGATGGGAAATGCGGAAGATCCGGAGGTTCCGGAAGGCGGGGAAGATACAGGTTTTGAATCCCCAGGAAAGAAGAAGTGTAAATGCATGTGGATGCAATAGAATGGATGCGATGAATGCATGGATGCAACAGAATGCATGAGATGCAACGAATATGATGAACATGAAGGGAGAGAGGATGAGATCCTCCTCCTTACCCCCGGAATGGCCCATGAAGAAAATGTGATAGACAAGAATGTGGATGGCGTTGAATAGAAGGTGAATAAAATAGTGGAAGGCCCCTTAGCACCACGATAACCGCCCCTCCATGGCAGTGAAAGTATATAGCCAATTGGCCCAATAAATAAAGTACAAGCCCATGATGAAGCTTCAATGGTAAATGACAACTCCCTTGGAGAGTGAAAAGTAATAGTGTGAGAGAGTTGGAAAGTTGGGATAGGAGGCATTGTGTTGCCCAGGGGTTGTGGCGTATATGGAGTGTGAATAGAATAGGCATTCGCCCCTTGTATGGAAGAAAAGGTTCAAGATTGAAAGTTTGAACAAGGGGTTGCCCTGCCCGGCCCTTGGGCACAAACTTACATGGCATCAAAGTTTGACATTCTCTCTTGGCGGGCACTGGCGGGACTCGGCCTCTTCAACCATGCTTGGCACAACAACCCAGATTGGCATCCGACAAATAAACTCTTGCATCTTGAACAGCATGGCCATCGCCAAATCTTTCTTCCCGGCTCTTGATCATCTTCGGCACAAGTACTTACAGAAGGATGCCCGTTCCGAGTAGTAAAGGGGGGTGAAGCGGAGGCGAAGGGTTCCATGGATGGTGGAGGTAAAAGGGTGAGTGGAAGCAAAGGTTCAAACACGTCGAGCTTCTCCCTTTGCTCGGAAGCAGAGTCGGGGTTGGCTCGAGTGCAAAAAAGGGTGAACCTTGCTCAGGGACTAGCCACAGGTAAGGGTAAAAGGGTTAAGTAATGGGGTAGGGGTCATAGACATAGTGGACGGCTGAGGTGGCAGACAAAGAGGAGGTGTAATGGAAGGCTTGGCAGAGACTGGCGTAATGGAGGGTAATGGAGGTTCGGTGGAGGCCGGTGGAGTGGAGATTAGTGGTGTGGTTACGGGAGGTGAGGGTTTAGTGCGTTGAAAATGCCGGATGGGGTGAGAGGGGGTCATGTATAGGATGAGACTCATGATGCGGCGGTGTGGGTGATTGAAATATCGACCCATCATCATAACACCAAGAGGTCTCATAAATGGGGGTTGGATCGGGGACGGTGGCATATCCTTGAGTAGGGGGGTTCATCCAATGGTAGCGGAGGGAGAGGATAACGAAGAATACCGGAAGGGATGCCTGCAGAGCTTCATCATCATGTGCCGTCTTGAAATTCTTCAATTACCAGTTCTTCATTATCGAGTTCAAGTGGATGCCATGGTGGAGATGTATTAGTAGGTGGTGGAATGTAATGGTATTGCAGATGATGTGGTGAATGCAAGTGTGAATGCATAGGCGGAGGCGGAGGGCCATATGAATGAACGGGGTGAATGGGTGGAGGATGGACAGCGTCCACTTGAACGTTGAAATCTGCCGGCTCTTGCTTGCTTGAACTGTCGACGCCGTAGCCGTCTCTCCTATCCTTCCAATCTTTCTCCATCTTTGTAATGTCATTTAGAGCCGCATAAAGGGGATTGACTGGAGTAGGAGGAGCGGGCCGTGGGCTCGTAACCCTCTTTAATTGTTCCTCCAACAAAGTGACTTTGTCGAGAAGAGTTTGTTGGAGCGGTGTTACTTGAGCAACAGAGGGTCGGCAGGGCCTTGAAGGAGGGGCCGCATAAAAAGGCCGTGGAAGGGGATTAATGGGATGACCCATAGAAGAACCCGGATGGGCCGGGTTGCAAGGAATAAATGGGCCTTGGGGCCGTGGTGGAGGAGGAATAAAAGGGGGCGGGTGACGGGCCACCCGAATAGGGGTAGGTGTGGACGAAGGAGGTGGGTATTGGACCACCCGAGGAGAAGTGTGAATAGGAGGAGATGGGTGATGGGCTACCCGGGTAGGAATGTGAATAGAAGAGGGAAGTGGGTGATGGGCCACCCGCGTACGATTGGAAGGAGGATGAGGGGAATGAGGTGCACCCTCAACAACAGCCTTAAGGGCTTGGATTTGTTGAGGGGTGAGATGATCTAATGCATGCAAGATCTGGGAGACCTTCTCATCTTCGGGAGGAGACGGTCTCGTAGAAGTAGTGGCTCGCGATTGAGGCAGGGACCATGGGATTGGATATTGCCCATGGGTGGGGCAAAACCGTGAAGATGAGGGCGTGGTCCCTTTAAAAGATTATGGTGAGAGTTGTGATGAATATGTTGAAATTGAAGGGAATAAGATGTGCTAGGCTGATCACCCTCATGAACATTAATTGAGTTAAACATGTTGACTTTCTTATCAAGGTATCCCAAACAATTCAATGTGCAATCAAAACAGCTCACATAGATAGCAAACAAGCTAGGATGGGGTTACCTTTGATTTCTTTTATTTGAACCTTGGCAAATTAATTGATTTTATGCAAATTGATGTGATCACTCAAGGGGGGAACCTAGTTTCAAATGTGGTTTTCTCCGATGCCAACTAGGAACACTCTCTCACCATGCATAGGCCAACTAAACCCGGGACTTCAAAGGTACAACCTGCCCAGCGTCCGTGAGGGAATCCACGGGTGCGGGGACTTATGGAGGCTTGGTTTAGGAATTTCCGGTCCAATGAGACGGAGTGCTCAATGGAGGGTCCTTCCTTCACCAAGAGGGTGGTGTGACTCCTAAAAGTGTGGGGAGAGGAGGTCTCCCAAACCAATGCAAGGATGAATGCAGCAGACAGTATCAAGCAGATAACAACACAGAACAAAACAATGACGACCTGGGAAGGGTCGCTTACATCCATAAATCGCGTCTGAGCGTCAGTCGCTAGTCACTGTAAAAAGTGCAAGCAGAGTAAAATAGCGCCTTAGGGTGAGGCGCTTTCTCTAGAATGGACGCCCGGGAGCAGGGGCGTCAAATGGCAGTAATCAGCACGAATAAACAATGATAATAAAAATGACGCCTTACAGTAAGGCGCTATTCAAGTGAAAGACGCCTTGATGTGAGGCGTTATACTGATAAAAGACGCCTCTGAGAGGGGCGTTAATTACTTCAATACTTCAACGGCCATAGGGCTCAAACAGTGGAAAATACCGACAGAAATGAAAAACACTCACAATCTCAGTATAAGAATCATGGCAATCAAACATGACAAGGGATATAGCATGCTCATCATTTTTTTTAAAAAAAAAGAGATGGATAAATGGAATTTCTAAAAACCTATCAAACTGACAAATCACATAGGGAGAGTGCTACGTGGAGCACAAAGGGAGACGCACCGTGGGTGCAAATGGGGAGATGGCACACGTGGGTGCCCAAGGTGAAAGGGTAATCAAAAGAAAAAAGAAAGGGGTCCCACCGTGATCGCCAATTTGTAGATTCTAAGAAATCCACTTAAACAATAAGGAAAAAGAAAATGAATAGAAGAATGGGAAAAGAGGGAGAAAAGGGGAGCATGAGAGGATGCTAAGGGGAATGTGATCGCCAGAGACGTGAGGGCCTCAAAGGATATAACAAATAATCAATGGAGGGATCGCGATATAAATACCTTAAATGCGGGGGAGATTGTGAGTGCACCTTCTCTTTCTATCGGCCGGCCGATGAAGAGAGTTTTCCTTGATTGATTACCCTTGCAAAATTAACAAACACCAATAAACAAACATGGATTAGAAACAAGATGTGTAGCATCAAATCCAAATGTAAATATGGACATAGAAAGCATGGATATGAACACACCTTATTGGTGTTTGGCCTTTAAACCCCTATGCAAAAGGGTAGGTAAAAGATGATGTATGATGAAGAATAGAGGGAGATGTGCAAGTGTTGCACTATGGAGATGTGCTAGAGTGCACAATAGGGGAAGATCTCAATAAAGAAATAAAAGAAAAAATGATATGATGCATGCAATTAACTAAAGCAAAAATAAGAGATAGGAGGGGAAAGCTTAGTGGTTTTCTCCAATTTGGCTTCAAGCTAGGATGAAGATCTTCAATGGAGGAAGAAGATGATGTAGAACTCCATGGATGTAGAGGCTTCAAATCTTCAATAGAGGAAGAAGAACTCCATGGATGAAGCTTTTAGGTGCATGGGAGTCTTCCTCCTTGAGCCTTTGGTCCGGCAGCACCTCCTCTTGAATTGATCTTTATTATTTTTCACAAGGGAGAGAGAGATTCTATTATAGGGTTGAAATTCGGAATTAATTCCAAGGGAAATTAGGAAAACATGTTTTAGTGGGATTTGGAATGAGATAAACATTAGGCAAGTGTCCCTTCAACATTGGAAAGTCATAGGAACCCTTTCCCAAGTGGAAAAGGAGGTTAAATGAGGAAAGGAAGTGAAATTCAGAATTAATTCCAAGAGGAAAATAAGAAAACATGTTTTAGTTAGATTTGGAAGAGATAAACATTAGGCAAGTGTCCCTTCAACCTTGGAAAGTCATAGGAACCCTTTCCCAAGTGGAAAAGGAGGTTAAATGGGGAAAGGAAGGGAAATTCGAAATTAATTCCAAGAGAAAATAAGAAAACATGTTTAGTTGGATTTGGAAGAGATAAACCTTAGGCAAGTGTCCCTTCAACCTTGGAAAGGCATAGGAACCCTTTCCCAAGTGGAAAGGAGGTTAAATGAAGAAAGGAAGGGAAATTCAGAATTAATTCCATAAAAATTAGAAAACTTAGTTTTGGTAGGATGGAAAAGGGGATCCTTCCTCTAAGTGTCCTTTCAATATTAGGAAGCCATAGGAACCCTCTCGCAAGTGAAAAAGGAGTGTAAGTGAGGAAAGGAAGGGGTGCTGCTGGAGTTCGAAATTGAACAAGAATTGAGACCTTGGTCAAGGCGTTAATTGAAATCACGGACTGGGACAAAGGCGTTAATTCACGGATTTAATTTTAGCAATAAAAACTTTCTGTATTTAAAAATGATGAAGAGACGCCTGAGGGAGAGGCGTTATTTAAAAACACGACCCAAGGAGGGTCGTTAATTCTTATTTTTCTGTTTTGGAAATCAGAAAATTCCAGAAACTGACGCCTTTGCCTCTAGTCGTCCTTTCTTCAAAACGCGCCTCAGACCAGGCCGTTAATTAAAACACGCCCCACTTCAAGTCGTGAAATCCAAAAAATAGAGAAAACTGCCCAAAAAATCCAGAAAAAATAGGGAAAAATAAGAAGAGGGAAAAAAAGGGAGAAATCCAAGAAAATTGGGGAAAATAACTCAAACAAAGTTAATTGGAGGGTCAAATTGGGGCATTACAAGGTAATACGAGATGCACTCACAGTAACGTCAATTTTGGCGTGTCTACAGCAGGTTTGAATAAAAGATAAGTTGGTGGGAGAGAGTGATTGTTTACTCTGTTACTCAGATTTACCAAGTCGTCACAAGCCAAACCTGTCGAAGTCACTGCCATCAGGTTGTCCCGTTCCTTCACACATTTTATGTCTACATTGTTCTATTAATCCTTATTGTTCATGCCATTGAGGACAATGTCATTTAAGTTGGGGGACGGGAAAAATCATGTTGCACATGTTGCATTCATATACAACCTCATTTTTTCAACAACAAACTACAAACACCCAACTGAGTTTCATGATTCATGCTTCCATTGAAAGTAATTCAAGAATAGAAATGACTAGATAAGAATGATGGAAGTTTATTTACTCTAGCCATGGAAAACTAATCTAAGAATCTTTTTAAAGTTCATGTGCACTTTAGAAAAAAAAAATCACATTGCATGCTAATGAAATAAGTAGGATAAGCCTTCTGCTATTTTGAGAATATTGCTTGATATTCTGCACTTTTTGAAGAAGAGATCTTTTATAAGCTTTCTGCCAAGTTATCTATTGAATTTTTTTTGAGAAAAATACCATGAAAAATACTCCGATTCTGAGTAACTGGGCCTACTTCACCTAAGATGTGTTGAGATTCGCGTCAAAAGGAAAAGGGAACCTTGATCTGTGTAACCGGGCCTACTTCACCTAAGACGTGTTGATGTTCGCGTAAAATAGTGAAGGGTAGTGCGACATCATGTGTGTATAGAAAATAAAAGAAAGAAAAGAAAAGAAAAGAAAATATAAAGAGATCCTAAAAGGGACAAAGTAATAAGGCAGACAAAAAGCTATTATGCATAATGCTCTGATTAAGAAGTGCAGGGTTGAAAGGCACTTGTTCAGAATAGCAAATGTGAGACGCAATTGTCTACGTTGTGAATTTAGTATTACACATGCACAATTGCTAGTGAACTTTAAATTGACTTCTTGATCATGTACCTTAATTTCTAAATCTACGGCTAGTATGTGTTAATGCTTCCAGATTCCTAATCTTTAGTTGACTCTATGAAAGATTCTCTTGAAATGAGGCATGAATATTTTAAACTCTTGTTGGTACTTAATTTTAAATTGTTTACATTGCTAAGGGACTAGCAATGAGTAAGTTGGGGGGTGTGATAAGTGTGCATTTGTAGGAGTTAATTTATGATATACACACTTTTTATGAGTTTTAATATTAATAATTATGCACTTATCACACTTAATATCTATTTTCAATCAAAATGCTTAGTCGATGTAATTAATTATGATTTAATCAATAAATATGTTATTTTGCAGGCACTCGGCAAGAAATCTGCGCAAGAATGGGTCAACTGTCAGGAAGCGTGAAAAGAAATAAAAAGAAATAAAAATAAATAAAAATCAAAATCAAAACATTAATATATGTATACATATTGTGATATAGATTCAGATACTATATTCACTTATATAATATATATATTCATAATATATATATATATACATATATCTATATACAATATATATATATATTCCTCATATCTTTATATATACTCATATATTATATGTAATATATAGATATACATTATATATGCCTACAGTTTATATATATATACAAAGGTTTCAATACATAGCCACGAAGACACTTTGTGAATGACAAAGTAAATGGCATCACGTGAATGGTCTTCAAGGTGGCAAGGTGGCCATGGGGTCCATACCTGTAGCTTTCATGCGGGCATCAAAGGCACATGAAAGGCTTCTCAAGTGGTAGGAGGTCGGCAACTCCCAGGGTCCAGGTCAAAAGTGGCCAAGCCACTTTGTAGGCATTGGTCGGGTCAACTGGGAAGGCCAATTCGGCCAAAGCTGGCGGCGTCTTCACCCAGGCACGACGGGGGAGGTGGCCAGTCGGCCAGCAGAGAAGGCAGGTGGCCTTCTTGTCAGGGCTCCACGCTGGGAGCCTCATGCCGTGGGGCCATGCAGACAAGCGCGCCAACAGCAAATGGCCACGGCCTCCTTCTCTACGGTCGGCTCACGCGGAAGGAGAAAAACGGCTTGTTTCTTCACACGGTGGAGAAACAGAGAGCATAAAATAGAGAGACAGAGGCCTATGTTCAAAGGCCTATAAAAGGGGGTTGGGAATGGCTTAAGAAAAAAGGAAGCTTTGTAATACATTTTTTAGTTTTATTGTTGTCATTTGTTCTTGTGAAAGCTCGTGAGAAATTTGTGAGAGTTAATTTGGTATTATCGAAGAAGCAAGGAGAGAGAGAGGGGCAGGAGGCTCTTCAGGTTTCTATTTCATTCACTGTTACTATATGTTTTTGAGTATTTTAGTCTTGTTTAGTCATTATATGCCTTTATGATCTTCATTTAAATTTATTGTCTTCTTCAACATTGTTCATCTTTCAATTCTCTACATTTTCTTGTTTTCTTACCATTTCCTCTAATTCATCTCCAATTTTTTTTATTACATATTTTTCTAAGTTCTATCCTGGCACGTTACTATTCATCTGAGTTGATACCTTATTTTGTTCCTTTATTTTGAAGCCTTTCCATTCCTCTTTTCTTTCTGAGTTCTTCATGTAAGTTGTTCCTCTCTTGCATATCTAAATTTTCTTCTTCTACCACTCCCTCTAATTCTTCTTAGTTTTAAGTTGGTTTTATTTTCCCACGGTTCTATCTTTTACGAGTTTACTGTTCATCCGCGCCGATAGATGTCAGTGTTTTCATATTGTTTACTGTCTTCCTCTCATTTTCTGTCTTTACACTCTTCATAAAACTTCTTCCTAACCTCCGATCTTCAACTTTGTCTTCTGTCACTCCTTATAATTTTATCTGGTTTGAAAGTTATTTCTCTTTCTAACTCACCTTATTTTCATTATAATTTTCCTTGCGTAGCTCTTCCATCCACCTCCCTTTCTTTGTGTTCTTCTATCAATTCCACCCCTTCTAAATTGTATCCAAATCTCTCTAGGTGGTTTCAATTCAATTTTCATAATTTTTAAATGTTAAAAACTTAAGGTTTTCAACTTTCAAATCTACTTCTCCCTGTGGATTCGACTCGGTCTCATCACTTAACTATTCTGTTTATTTAATTTGTGGGCCAGAAATTTTAATTTGGTAGCGGGGCGTATTAACGACGTGTGTTTTCCGCGTATCATATATGTCGTGCATATGTTTTTAATGATGACTAAACTTTATGTTGTTGTTCACACGTGTATTCATTTAGTTGTTCACACATGGTTGAGATGCCCAATGGCAAATGGTTATTTGGTCTCGATCCTTGATTGATTGAGTTGGTTTTACAAGAAGCAAGAGGTTTCATAATCTCTTTAATGTGAACAAGCATGGTATTAAACCTTGTCTATCTTTATTGCAGGATAAAACATCATGACGATCGCTTGGAAGGATCAAACATCATGACGATCGCTTGGAAGGTCAAACACTCAGTAAAAATCCACAAGGTCAAAGGAGTTTGAATCCACGGATTGCAAATAGGTTTTAAGGGTTCGATGTTCGAAATCTGGAAAATTCCATATTTCGGTCGAATGCCAGCCTAGGGCGGTCGACCGATTTTCTCAGCACCCAAAACTTTGATTCCTGTAAAATTTCGGTTGACCGCCCCCATGGCTACAGTTCGACCGCCAACCCCGATGCAACTTGTTTGACTTTGTGTTTCAAGTGCCGTGGAGAGGTCTTTCTCCCCTTTGTTTAATCCCAAAGACCCCAATTAAACCAATGATTCGTGGATCTGGTCTGGGGAATGTCTCTTGACCATCCAAGAGGTATAAAACCAACTTAAAGGGTTCATAAACCCTAATCACCACAAGAGGATCCAAGGGGAGGCTGTCCAAGGAGGAAGAAGAGGGTACTGTAGCTTCGTGAACAGTAGCTCGTGCAGGAAGTTCATCATCTTATTTCCAAGGTGTTTCAAGCCCAATTGAAGCTAGCAACCTCCAAGGAAGTGAAGAAGTAAGCAAGCAAGGATTCAAGGAAGATTGTCCAAGGGAGAAAGAATTCGAAGCAAGCAAGGACTTCAAGGAAGATCAAAGGAGCTGTCCAAGGAAGAAGGAGTTGCTACAGTAGTCGTGAACAGTTACTTCATGGAAAGATCTCTTCATCCTTTAATCAAGATCTTTAAGCCTCATCTAAAGCCATTCAAGTGAAGACGCATCACTGAAAGATCAGCAACATACACTCAGTGGTAGCCAAATCAGGAGTTTTCTAAACTGTGTCTCATGGTCTTTGTGCTTTGGTTTTATATTTGTGTTCTTTATAAACTGTAAACACTTGTGTATGTGTGGATTGTTATGGATCCGTGGTGGTGTATGGTCTTTATGTTCTATTCGTGTGTGTGTGCGTAGGTCTTATTAGATCTGCGTGTGTGTGTGGATCTATCTAGATCCGGTCGTTTTAGATGTGTGGAGAGTGTTGCATCTGTTGCAGTGTGTGTTTGTCTTGTTGATCTAGTTGTTGGATTGCGTTGGAGATCTCGTCTCTGTGTGTGTGTATGTGTGTTGGGGCGCGTCCCTGTGTGTGTGGGCATGCGTCGTCCTGCGTGTGTGTTTGGAGCATCGTATCCGTTTAGGGATTTATCTCGAGTGAAGCCTCGCCGGGTTTGGTGCGGGGGTGGAGTTGATTACCGTCATTGCATCTGAACCACCTTAAAAATCATTGTGCTGGTGTGGTTTGAATTGTGTGGTTTGATCCATTTCCTCACCTCCATTCTGCATGAATGTTAGTGTAACATTATTGTTCAGGATTTATCCACATTTATCTTGCATAAATCCATTTCATCATCAAATTACGTATTGATAAATCCAATTTATGAACAACAGTTTTGAACCTTTTGATTAGCATTTCATCACATTCCTTAAAAAGGTGAAAAGTTTTCTTAAAATTTATATAAACAACCCAATTCACCCCCCTCTTGGGTGTCATTGATCGCGGGACTTCAATTGGTATCAGGGCCAAGGCTCGATTTTTCATAGATCTAACGATCTAGAGAGATCTAGATCAATGACTACCAACATGTACACTATGAATTCTCCACCGGTGTTTGATGGTTCTAACTTTGATTTGTGGTTAGGAAGGATGTGTACTCTAGTCAACTCATACGACCCTAAGCTATGGAAGCTTATTACACATGGTCCTTATGAGTTGCCTAAAGACAAGTCTGTCTGGACTGAAGATTATAAGTTCAAATATGTTCAAAATTGCTGGGCCCTAAGTTTATTCAACGCCGCAGTTAATGCTAATAGTTTTCCCTTTGTCTCCCGTTGCAGCTCCGTAAAGGACATATTGGATGGCTTAGCCGACTTTCAGGAAGAACATGAAGATTAATGCCTTATGGCAGGCACGAGTGATCACGACAGTGATCAGCAGAATGAATCACCCTCAGAGGTAAATTTAGATTCTAAAAATATATCTCTTGATGATATATTGGTTGCATACGATGAGCTTGCTAGTAAATACAAGAAGCTAAAATTTGAAAATAAAAAATTGAAAATGAAGGTTAAAAAAACAACTATGTTTCCTCCTGTAAAAAATGTTCATATTTAGAGGAAATGATTGAGACTCATGTGTTTGACATTGAACTTTCATAAAGATCAAATTTGCTCCTTTAAGAAATGAAAACAAGGAGATGACTGCTAAGCTAAATTCAATGTCCGATGATCAAACCTTGATAAATGAATTCATTCATGATGAAAAGCTTGTAAAAGAAAATGAGAAACTGAAGGAATTGAACAAGGCCATTTTGAAAGATTGTTGGTTCTAGAAAAAAGGAAAATGTGTGGTTGAAAATGAATGTGAAAATGTGGATGAATTAAAGTAAGAAGTAGAATGCCTTAAGACTACCAATGCTGTGTTGAATGTTAGCATTTCTACTTGTGAAGAAGAACTTGTCAATGCTGAAGTGCACATTTCATCTCTTCATCTGAAATTCTTGATTTGAATAATTCGCTGTTCTAAATTTGTAGATGGTAAAGAAAATCTGGATAAATTATTGGGAACAAAAGTAAATTTTTAAAGAGAAGGGCTAAGATATAATCCTGTGAACAAAAAAGAAATTTAAAAACAAGTTATACACTTCATCTGTTCACAGCACATGAACACCTAGCACCTCCAAATCCAACTCCCCAACAATGCACTATCTCAAAAACCTCAGCATAATTTGAGAAACAATGTGAATGTCCCAAATATGCATGCAAGAAACTTTCATGTTAAACCCCATGCACCTGAGGAAAAGAAATAGCTCTTGTCTTCCTACTGTGAAAAACTTGGACACATGATGCATGATTGTTTCATTATGAAAAATGATGATTTGAAAGCTTGTAGGAACAGAACTGGCTTCAAAAGCTCAAAGCAATCGGTTACCACAAAACCCTTCATGCACTGTAATCACTGCGGTAAAAGGGGTCACACAAATTCACATTGCTGGTTTACTAATGAAGAAAAAGAGTTTCACTCAACGCGTCATGCTCACATGCACAAACTAGTAGAACCAATGAGAAGGAAAAATTGTAATACCATGTGTTTCCTCCCAATCATTCTGACAAATCTAGGGAATGTTAGGCATGATCACTTTCTAAAGAAAAATGATGATTTGAATGCTGTCAAAAATTAGAAATCACATGCCTATGTTCCTACTAACCCCACAACGACCCAAGATGGTTTGGGTATCTAAGAATGCAAATTGAGAAATCTATTTTGTAGGTGTGCCCATGGGAATGAAAGTAATAAATAAGTTCTCGCTGAGAGAAGGTAAGGAACACGAGTCAAGTGACTCAAGCAAGGTTGGAAAAGAAAAATCAAAAACTGAATTTGATTTCTCAGGTTGATATCTCTCTTATTCTCTCTAGTAAATGTGCTGAATCTTGTGACATGCATATGTCTGTACAGTGCATTCCATCCATAGTTGTTTGCATATCTTTGTGTATATCACTTAGCATCTTGTAGTAGGGGAGCTATGAAGATTCATTAAATCTTGATTTCACTACCTACCCTGATTTTACACTACACTTTACATGTTGTCATGCACAAAGTTGACGAAACTACTTTTCAACTAGAATAATTCATGTCAATAATGCATTGCATTTCTCCTTTTCTATCATCACATCCATGACAATATATAGCATTAGGATGTTACTAAACATCTTTGCATTCATGTATAACACTAAGGGGGAGGAACCACATTCGTCATATGGGCTTAGTGTTTAGGTTCATACCTGAGTCATGCATCAAGTTTGAGCTATTAAGGGGATATTAGTTGTCAAAGAGATTTTGTCATGTCATTGTTAATAAATTTGAATCAAAATTGACAAATCAAGTCTTTTTGCCCTTGGATGCAGATTATACTCCAAAAATTCAAATGATGATGGGCTAGTCATGGCCAAGCTTGAATCAACTAGAAGAATACCATGCAAGGATGAAAATGATGAGACTTTCTCAGTTGGTAACAGGAGATGGGTAAGGATGTTCTTGTAGAACAACCTCCAGGATCGACTCAACATCAATTTACTGTGTACACTTTGTAGAAAGTCTTGTATGGGCTGAAGGCCAAGTACTCAAGGTGGAAGACTTGGAAGTTAATAAATGCTCAAGGCACAAGTATTGAAATCATCTTCCGATCTCTCTCTTTAAAAATAAAAAAAACACACATCTGTTTTAACCATGTCTCCATGAATGAAAATAAAAAAATTGTTGTTTTCATTACATTTTTCATAAATCACCATTGCATGACTGCATTTTCATGAAAATGAAAATTCATTCATTGGTTTTCATTGCATGACCTACATGGATACTCAAATGGTGACTGAGAGGGGCAAGTCAAATTCTTGTCTGAAGCCTATCCACCATTCGTGAGAATGTGCCTCCGCCTGGTACCCATGAGTCACATTGCTCATTTAGGTCAAGGTTTGCATGATTTTCAAAACACAAAAATGTCAATTGTGTAATTTGTGCACATAGAAAGGGGGGAGCTTGTTATTGAATGAATGATTTTGAATTGTAAATTGAACTCATCCTTGTGAAAATGCATCTCACATTAATTGCCATATTGAGTTGATCATGACATTGTTGTGTGAGTTCGGGACTTCAATTTTTTGGGACTAACAATGAACTGCTAGTCTCTTTTAAGGGCTATTGCTGAGGTAACATGATTGAAGGCACATGGTGATACATGGTGAACTCAGGTATTGATACTAAAACTTGAATTGTCATTCATCCAGTCTGCTATGGTGATGTTGCTCACTGACAGGTATCAATGCTTGAAATCTGACTTGTTATCTTCCTAGCATGATGAGATGAACTTGTCAAATTATTTGAATGTCATTGTAAACTCTAAATATTTTGATGATTATTGAACATCTTTCAATTTGAATTGCTTGAGGTCTTTTCAACTAGACTGAGTATCTGGTATATCAAATGATGAGCAGTGAAAAGGAGGATTGCGTCCACCTGGAAACTCTCACTATGCTGAGTTGGTCTTTGGATCAAGGTTGTCCGCCTCAATACTAGAACTCAGAAAAGTCAAATGGTTGATTTGTGATTGAGTCCTTGATCTGAGCTATTTCAATTGAAAGTTTGTTCTTGCTCATATGATCCAAACATTGGCTTGTGGATGATTTTCCTTTTCTAACCTGTGAAATGATCTTGAAAATCTTCCTCTGAATAAATTCTTGAAAAGGTTGGGTTGCATTGTTTGTTGTTGATCATATTGCACCCATTGTTCATGAGGGCTATGTCTTAGAAATGCTTGATTGTTTATCATTGAATGCGAATGCCCTCATGTGAAATCTGTCAAGAAATTCTGAAAATCAAGTTTTGTATCTTGCCTTTTGCATATTGCATTGCATTCTTATATGCTCATAGATTGCATCGCATTAGAACTCATGCATTAGTTGTAATTAGTTCAATCAAATTGGTATCCATTCAATTGGTATCAGAATTTTGCATCACATTACATATTAGCATTGAAGTTACATACATTCCCTGTGCGTGCTTGCTTGCTATTATATATTATTCACCTCCCATCCTTGAAATTTTGTATGACCTTATACTTTCTTGATAAATAATGCTGCATTTGAGTCAATATTGGAGTGTTTTCATGTCATACACTCTAGGGGAGTTCATATTCATAGTGCATCTATTTAGGGGAGCTGCATTGTTATGGGTTCATGATATTTTCGGTATACATGCTGAATCAAATCTCACACTTCATGCACAAAATGTGAAAATGAGTGTTAAAGATAAGGATATATGAATTTCTTTTCAACACTCTCGAGATGTTAAACTTGCTGCATGTATGTTGAAGAAGACAGTTGAGAAAAAGTTACCTACCTATCTTATTTGAAAAATCTGAAATGAAAAGAAAGGCAGAGCAATATTCTGTCTCACTGAGTAAATTGGGCACATGTCACCTGAGACGTGATGTGGTTCATTTCTGAAAAGTGTTGACTAAAGTATCTCTGTCAAAATGAGGTGAAATGGTTCAGTATTCTGAGTAACCGGAGATTCTGACATGAGCTCCATGCGTCTACTCATGTAAAAAGAATTATTTGAACCTGATAACTCTTAGAAAAATTCTGTTTATCTTGTGATAAATTTATTGAGGTAGATAGAAGCCTCCAATACGCTGTTCTCAAATTGAATACAGTCCGTTAAATTGTCTCCTTGTGTTGATATGAAAAATATGAATATCCATATTGCAACTATCGATTTTTCATGTTACTCACTTCCACATCTGAAATTTGATTTATTATGTATTCAGAAAATTGATTGACTGATTTAACAATTGCATGAATCGCCTATATGATTGCACAATCCCCATGTGCTACACATGTGCATTCCGGTTGTCATGACTCTCATGCATCCTTCTTATACCCATTCCCTTTCTTAAATAAGTCAGAGGGAGATATGCTTGCATGTCTATATATACGTATCTGTCTGGTTGCATTGTGTGCACATTCATGTGTCATCAGTTGTAATGTATATAGCTTCATACATTTCATAAGAAAACTAAAAATTTAAAATCAATGATAATCCCAAAAATTTGGACTTCAATTTGTTTACACTTGCCATATGAGGTATTTGCCTTCAATTGGTATCATGAAAATCAAAATTTTATGACCCTCACATAGGCATTATCAACATGGTGTTTGAGTTCAACAATGGCCTAGTTGATTTTCATTGTATTATATGCTTGCATTGAGTTTCATATACTTGCACCTCATAGTGTCATCATGTCTATATCGTTGCATTGCATGCCTTCATAGTGTCATCGCATGCTTGCATTGAGTTTTTATGCATTTACAAAAAATATAAAAATTGTAAAAATTGAAAAAATTGAAAATCAAAATAAACTCATTTGATGTGCCATCCTGCTCTTGCATGTTGAGAAAATCTGACATGGGTTCAGATTTGAATGATATCATGATTGAACACCTCATCTTGTGAACATCTTCCACCACTGGTTCATATCCTTGAAGCCAACCATTACCTTTACATTGGTATCAATACGTGCTTGAATGTATTTGCCTTGAATGGTATCATCTTGATTTCTGAATCTCAATCTGCATACTTTTTTGTCTCCATAAGTTTCAAATTGGTATCCATGAATCAACATGTTTTGATCACCGTATCCTTGCCTTGCTATTGCCTCACTCGCACTTCTCATGTGGTTCCTCATTGCTTTATGAACATGCCTGCTGAAATTTGAACTTCTTTTGTCTTCCTCCCACATTTTTGATCTTGTCAAAGGGAGAGAAGAATATGGTCTGACTATGTCAGTCATAAAGTTTATCATCATCAAAAAGGGGGAGATTGTTGTATATGCCATGATATATTTTTTATGATGACTAAACTTTATGTTGTTGTTCACACATGTAGTCATTTAGTTGTTCACACATGGTTGAGATGCCCAATGGCAAATGGTTATTTGGCCTCGATCCTTGATTGATTGAGTGGTTTTCCAAGAAGCAAGAGGTTTCATAATCTCTTTAATATGAACAAACATGGTATTAAACCTTGTCTATCTTGATTGCAGGATCAAACATCGTGACGATCACTTGGAAGGTCAAAACACTCAGTAAAAATCCACAAGGTCAAAGGAGTTTGAATCCACGGACTACAAATGGTTTTAAGGGGTTCGATGTTCGAAATCTAGAAAATTCCATATTTCGATCGACCGCCAGCCTAGGGGCGGTTGACCGATTTTCACAGCACCCAAAACTGCAATTCCTGTAAAATTCCGGTCGACCGCCCCATGCTACAGGTCGACCGCCAGCCCCGATGCAGCCTTGTTTGACTTTGTGTTTCAAGCGCGTGGGAGAGGTCTTTCTTCCCATTTGTTTAATCCCAAAGACCCCAATTAAACCATGATTCATGGATCTGGTCTGGGGCATGTCTCTTGACCATCCAAGAGGTATAAAACCAACCTAAAGGGTCATAAACCCTAATCACCACAAGAGATCTAAGGGGAGGCTGTCCAAGGATGAAGAAGAGGGTACTATAGCTCCGTGAGCAGTACCTTGTGCAGCAAGTTCATCATCTATTTCCAAGGTGTTTCAAGCCCAATCTGAAGCTAGCAACCTCCAAGGAAGTGAAGAAGCAAGCAAGCAAGGATTCAAGGAAGATTGTCCAAGGGAGAAAGAAGTAGAAGCAAGCAAGGCCTTCAAGGTAGATCAAAGGAGCTGTCCAAGGAAGAAGGAGCTGCTACTGTAGACGTGAACAGTACTTCGTGGAAAGATCTCTTCATCCTTTATCAAGATCTTCAAGCTTCATCTAAAGCCATTCAAGTGAAGAAGGAAGCATCACTCAAAGATCAGCAATAATACACTCAGTGGAAGCCAAATCAAGAGTTTTCTAAACTGTGCCTCATGGTCTTTGTGCTTTGGGTTTTATATTTGTGTTCTTTATAAACTGTAAACACTTGTGTGTGTGTGTGGATCATTGTGGATCCGTGGTGGTGTGTGGTCTTTATCTTTTATTCATGTGTGTGTGCGTAGGTCTTATTAGATCTGCGTGTGTGTGTGTGGATCTATCTAGATCCGGTTGTTTTAGTGTGTGGAGTGCTGCATCTGTTACAGCGTGTGTTTGTCTTGTTGATCTAGTTGTTGGATCGTGTTGGAGACCTCGTCTCCGCGCGCGCGCGCGCGCGCGTGTGTGTGTGTGTGTGTGTGTGTGTGTGTGTGTGTGTGTGTGTGTGTGTGTGTGTGTGTGTGTGTGTGTGTGTGTGTGTGTGTGTGTGTGTGTGTGTGTGTGTGTGTGTGTGTGTGTGTGTGTGTGTGTGTGGTGTGTGTGTTGGGGAGCGTCCCCGTGTGTATGGGCAGGCGTCGTCCTGCGTCTGTGTTCTGAGCGTCGTCTTCGTTTGGGGATTTATCTCCAAGTGAAGCTTCACCGGGTTTGGTGAGGGGTGGACGTACAATTGCCGTCGTTGCATCCGAACCACCTTAAAAATCATTGTGCAGTGTGGTTTGAATTGTGTAGTTTGGTCCATTTCCTCTACCTCCATTCTACATGAATGTTAGTGTACATTGTTGTTCATGATTTATCCACGTTTATCTTGCATAATCCATATCATCATCAAATTACGTTTGATAAATCTAGTTTGTGAACAAACAGTTTTGAACCTTTTGATTAGCATTTCATCACATTCCTTAAAAAGGCTAAAAGTTTTCTTAAAATTTATAAACACCCAATTCATCCCCCTCTTGGGTGTCATTGATCGTGGGACTTCAGCTTATGGGTGTTGCCCTTAGAATATTTTAGAAATGATGTGCAACAAATCAAGTTCAAACAAAGGGTTCTATGCAAGTATGCATGAGCATGTGATTCAGAAAAAGATTAGAAAAGAACTCACATTGCCCCTCATAATCTTCAAAATGCAATGATCAAAGTTAAACAACAAGAAAAAAAAACTTCTATCCTAAATGATGCATGACTTAGAACATGAAAGTGTGATTTCTACTCTTAGAATGAGGATTTTTATTAGGTTCAAGTGAAGAGTTTTTTTATTTAGTGAACCTATCTATCCATAATATGCAAGAAAATTAAGGAAATAACATAAAGTGAGAGGGGTTAGGATACTTACTTGAAGCGCAATCCCTCGTTCTCTTTTTTTTTTTTTTGAAATGAATGACAAAATCAAAAGATGAAAGAAAGAAAGGCACACTTACCTCTGATTTTTTTTTGAATTTTTTCCTTTCTTTTTGTAAAAAAAGAAAAGAAAAGAGGGCTTTATTAGTACACTATAAACACAAGGAAAGAAAAGTTCTTAAATCAAAAATCATCATTCCTCCCCAGCAACGGCGTAAAAAATTGATAACGCGAAAGTTCGTTGTTTAAAACACACGTATCAATCTTAAAAATTCTAACTCGCACTAGATGAAAGTAAGATGTAATAAGGTGGCGAGAAGGGTCGAATCCACGGGGAAGAAGAAAATTTTAAATTTAAAACCTTGGAGTCCTTTGGAAAATGTTTGTGATTTTTTGTAGCTCGAAGAGAATAATTCAACAAAGTACGATTTTAACAATCAATTAAAAACGCCCATGATTATGAGCCTATACTATAGAAAATAATTGCATAAAGTGGAGAAGAAGAGGTAGAAGGAGGGAGAGAGGATAGATGAACAAGATCTAGATCAAATGAACACTTCTTTCATTATCATAAAGAAACGAGTACATGAAGTGCAAGATAAGTTTACCACAAAGATGTGACAAGATTACAATGAAATAAAATGAAACTAAGGCAATAAAAATAAAAGGAGCCTGAGGTGTGAAGATGGTAGCAGCAATGGCGATGATGGCGCCGTCCTCGCTTGGCCTTGGATCACGAACCACCTCGCGGAAGATGTCGTCTACGCCGGGAGGAAGCCACCTTCGTCATTGAAGTCGATCTTGGAGGAGAATGCATGGGTGAGGAGAGAGATCTAAGGAGAGGAAGGGAGAGGTCAAGGTGAAGCAAAGGGAGATGGCAATGGTTTAGAAGAGAAGGGGATGGTGATGAAGGAGAGATTAACTAAGGTTACCTAGTTGAGATGGAAGAAGAAGAAGAAGGATTTAAAATATGAATAGTAAAAATCAGAGATAGAGCTTTGAAATGTTGAACATAACTTGAAAACCAAAAGGACTTATGGAATGTCCCTGGTTTTTCAGATCAGGATCCATGAGTTTAGGATTGCTTTTCACGGGTTGTAGATTCTATCCGATTGAGCTTCGGACTATTTTTACCGGATTGTCGGACATGTTGGTGGTGTGCTCGTGAATTTCCTTGGGTCCGTGGTGTTCTTAGGAGCACGCCGATATTTTTCTGGATTTTTCGGAGCGCCTGTGTGGGTCCCGGGTTGCGTTTCGGGTTTTACGCGTGTTTTCCATCTGTCAGACCTTCGGAACCCCGTACAGGGTGAACCGTTACATTCTTCGATGCCAGGACGTTACCACGGTGATCAGCGTGTTTCGAGGATCGTGGGGATGTATTTTTTCTATTTTCTCTATTTTTAGGAATTTCTAGATTTTCCTATATATATATCCCCTTTTTCTCTCTCTCCCCATCTCTAATTCCTCTCTTCCCTCCCTCTCTCTTCTCTCACGCTCTCTCCTCTCCCCCTCTCTTCTCCGGGCGGCCGACGGAGGCAGACGGGCGGGGCGGCGTGGAGCCACGGGCACGGGACGAGGATCACGATGGTGGAGGCGGTTCGTGGGATCATGAACCGGCGAGGGTTTAAACGGTGTTTCTTTGTGGATTGGCGTCCACGGCGTGTCGAATCTTCGGTGGAGGTAGGGAGATGGACCCTCAACTTGTGCGCTTCATTTCCCACGGATTTGGTAGCCCATGGCGAGTCGAGTGGGGTTCTTTATGCATTTTGGGGGAAATGCATGTTTTTTGGGGTGTGAGCCCGATCTACCGTTTTAACGCGTTAATCGGTGGTTTGTGGGCATCGTTGAATGCCTAGGGGCTTGAGGAATGATTTCCCCTTTTTTTCCCCATCTCCCGTGGGTGATTGGGGCGTGGAATGAGTTTCCCGTCATTTTTTACTATTTTCGGGTGCGGACTGAGATCACGCTCGCCCAGGTGGGCACGTTCTTGGAGATCACGCTGCCTCGATAGAGCGCGTTCATCGGAGAAGATGAACAGTAAGGCGGTTCTTGTCGTGGTATAGGGTCCTAGCGTGTTCTATCCTTGTCGCGCTATAGGTTCATAGGGCGATCTGGCCTGGTCGCGCTATAGGTCTATGGCGCATTCAGTCATGTCGCCCTACTGGTAGCTAGCGCGTTCTGTCTTGTTGCGCTATAGGAGTATAGCGCGTTCTGTTCTGAACGCGCTATACAAGGGTAGCGCGTTCTTGAGGGCGACCAGCCGGGCTACCCAGGGTGGGTAGTCTACGGCCGATCGTGCCTCCCTTGACCGTGTGTGTCTCAGACACCCCGTGGAGTTCCGTGACCGTGTCTATGGGTGTCCGAGAGGGGGGGTTGTTTACCTCGATTACCATGCCCATACGTTCTGGGGTCGGTGACCCTGTGTGTGTGTTCCGGGCTTTGTGTTACGCTTGATCGAGTCACCGTGTATCGGTGTGTGTGCGGTGGGATTCCCCCGCATGTCGTAGGTTTCTGCGGAAGATGGTTCCCGTGTGGGCCTTGTGTAAGGCCTTGGACCGCGAGTCCAGTCGTCCGGCTTGGAGCTGGAGGTTCCCATCATTTCCATGGGATGGGGAATCGACGTGGCGGCGTGTGAGTTACCTTGGGAATCGTGCTTCTGTGCTTTCCGCGTGGGCCATGTGTGTGGCCTTGGACTGTGAGTCCAATTACCCAGCCTAGGGTTGGAGGGTTTCTCTATTCCCTTTTTGAGGGAATGGTCTCGGCGGCTCGTGAGCTACCTCGATATTTATGTTACCGTGGTTTTAGACCTAGGGATTAGACTAGATTAACGACGTTGTGCCGTTAGGTACGAAGGTCTTGACCCCGAGTCTTGTGACTCATAGACCGTTGGATTTAGTGAGTCTAGAGGACTGTCCAGAGTCCAGTGGCTCGATGCCACATGGTTCTTCTCGACTTTTGCGCAGGATGCGCGAGTGTTTCTAGGAGTTTTCTCCTTGGAGAGTTGTCACTTAGTGACTCCCCACTAGTCGTAGCCTTCCGACACGTGAGTGGTCCCACCAGGGAGTGGTGGCGAGGCTACCCCGTGAGACGGTTTTTAGGCTGGTTACCGTCAGGCCCCACGTTTGATGCTAGAGTCCGGCTAAGGGGAAAACCAGTCAGAGGGCCAGACCTAGGATGTATCGTCTGTGTGTGCACACGTGGTTGGGGGAAGAAGGACCAGCGTTGACGAGCGTGACCCCAGCTAGTCACTTGCTTCGTGGTTACTTGTACGGTGTCCCCGTTCCACCAGGGGTCGAGGGGACACCTGAGGCGCGGTCTAAGACGTCAGTGGACGCATCCGGCCTTACTTTTGGTGGGCAGGTACTCCTGTCACGTGAGACGTGACTCTCCTGTTTCCAGGTTTCATTTCCCATCTGCAAGATGAGGTTTTCTGGACCGATCGGTGTTTCCGAGTTAGTGGCCAGGGTGCTAGTGGCTTTACCAAGGTTGTGTCTTATGGGTGTTGTTCCCGCGACCAAGTTGTCGGGGTTGCGCCTTGGACAGCATGTCCAGGTTGGCCTTGTCCTGGGAGACAGGCCGCTACGGGAGGGTTGCCGTGGGTTTTACCTCGGTGAGTGGTGTTAGTATAGTCCGGTTTCCGCTTGTGAGAGCAGGATTTTCCTTTCCGGTGCAGTAGGAGTAGCTGTAGTGCCGAGTTTTGATCGGCCACCGGTTTGCTGTTCCTGCTGTAGTTGTAGCTTTCCTTTCCGCTACCACTGTTGTTTCTGGTTGGGGTTCCGCGGGACCCCTGCTGAGTCTCTGTTTGGAGACTCATCCCTACTTTTCAGGTGCGGCGGTTCTTCCTCGAGGTTCGAGGGTGCTGTTTGGAGGTTCATAGGTGTCAGCTTTCCGGGCCGAGTGTTCACTTGGCATGTGGTATATTTTACTGCTTTAGACTGTACTTTCTGTTTGACTGGACTCTGTTATAGTAGTTGTTTATTTATTTCTGTTAATTGTTGATTTATCCTGCTTTATTTCCTATTTCTTTCTGCCTCCACACTCTTTTTAGCCCTTCCGAGCCCTCCCGGCTCGTGGGCGGTGGGCCAGGATTCGAATGGTATCGGGCCTTCCCTGTATCCGGATCTTGGGTCGTTACAACTTAGAAGATGATACATGAGAAGAAGTTGTACAGAACTTAAAAACAAAGAACTTTTGTGAAGAAGGCCAGAGGGGAAAAGGGACGGAGGAAAGAGAAAAATAGGGAAGAACAGAGAGAATGCAATATGCAAATGCACAGAATAGAACAGTGAAAAATATAAAATAACTTGAAAATCAGAAGGAATTGGAAGATGATGCAGAAGAAGAAGTTATAGAGAGCTTAAAAACAAAGAACTTTGTGAAGAACGTAAGAGGAGAAGAGGGACAGGAGGGGGAGGAAATCGGTGGCCTAAGGTTGGGAGAGAAAGGGCGAAAATTATCAAAAGAAGAACTCCCTTTCTCCTCCTAGACATGGGCTATTTATAAGGAAATTGGGTCAATAGAGGGTGGAGATTGTATCAAAAGGAGATGGATGGCTGGGATTTAGTTAGAAGATGATGAATGGGGGAAAGGAAAAGGAGGTGGGCACCCCCTCCTTGGGTTTTGGGCAACTCCCTTCTCAAGACTCATCATTTCTCTCCTTTATTTCAAACTTTGAATTCTCTTTTCCCTCCAACCAAAATATGTGCTTCTTCTCCTTTATTTCAAACTTTAAATTTTATTTTTCCTCCAACTAAAATATTTTGAATTCTCTTTTCCCTCCAACCAAAATATGTGCTTCTTTGTTTGACTTGGTCAAAGTGGTGATGACAATTTTACCCCCCACTTCTCTTACAATTACCTTCAGTGTCATGCACACACATACTTACATTTTAATCCATCAAAATTATCACAATATGCACAAATGCTCATGATTATGCAATGTAAAATTAATGATCATGGTCCTCAACTTTACTTTACTAAATGATATCATCGAATTAATCAATTTGCGTGAAATGCCCAATTTACATGCAAAGTTGAGATTAACGATGGGACATGCATAATTGCCTAATTATATGCTCATAAAATGGTGCATATGCAATGAATTATTATAGAAAATGGACACTTATCATATAGTGGGCGTGAAAGTCCGGGTCTTGGTCGTAACCAAGTCCTCTGGTATCCTTATAGAAGGACAGGGCTGCCCCGGACCTGAGAAGGGGTCCACAGTCGGTGAAAGTATTCACGTCGCGTAGAATCTTGCCATTGAGGGATGTGTTGCCTTAGACACATCTCCCGAATATGTGGCGGCAGGTCGTCCAGTACTTGGACTGCTTCAGGGGTATCATCGGCTCGCCTGGACCAGCCAAAGTCATCCTCCGGTGGGGCTTGAGGGACCAAGTCTCCTTATAGAAGACAATGGGTTTGTCCCTATTGGCCTTCCTCTTAGTCCTGCGTTGTCGCTTGAAGGTGACAACAAATGTTGTCAACGGCTCAATGTTGTGTTCTTTGGAGGCCGATGGGAACTGGATGGAGTCTGGGGGCAAGCATATACTCTTGCCAATAGCTCGACTAATGAGGTTGGCCTCAAAGTCAATTTTGTGCCTTTCAGGGAGATTTGGGGTTGACCTGGAGCTGAGGCGTAGCTGATGAAGCTTGGCCTTCTCTTCATCCACAGAGAAGAGATCATCATCGTCTTCCTCTGAGAGCCAGCCATTGCTCCTACTCTTGATCACAAGTATGGACTAATCCCTTTGAAATAGAGTGCAGTGTCGGCCAGGTTGCATTCTGCCGGCGTGAATGGTGATAGGTCTGCATAGACCCTATGTTGCTCCCCGTCCTTGGCATACTTGATGCATTGGTGGAGAGTTGACGGGACGGCCCAATTTTCATGGAGCCAGGGTC
>JAHNEJ010001934.1:0-203918 GCA_022559845.1 Amorphophallus konjac
TCCTTTCCCCTGCCTGAGAGCGACTAGGGTCACCGCTGACTTGGCCACCTTTCGACAGCCGATGAAGTTCTCCTTGAACAGCTTCTGTTAGTGTTGGTGTGCTATAGGCCAATTTCGGGTCGGGTAGGCCCAATAGTTGTATAATCTTGTTCGTTATTAATAAAGTGGTAATTGAGCATAAATATGCGATTGTGTTACTTTACGTTGTCTCTAGGATATGTGGTTGTAAAGTCAAATCGAGATGGGATCTCGATTATGAGACTGACTTTATATGAACACATACCTTAAACTGTTCCTGGTTGGAGGGTAATCACTCGGGGACTTTGATTACCTATTAAACCAGTACACATGATGTGTTAGTGACCAGTCTCATGGTTATTGGTGCGGGACACCAACACATATGTGTAGGTGTATGTCCTTGGAGGATGTACACTGAACTGATCCGCTATTGGATCTTCATATGGTTGATTATACCTAATGTCAACGGAAGATCCAACGGTCTCAGTAGCATCGTTGGTCCTTTGACCTGAGACATTGATCGGATCTTACACGAGGACTGGAATGGTTTAATTACTGGATAAGTGACTTTAACCATAAGTCATGAGTTGCCGAGTCATTAACCACTCCAGGATACGTGTGAAGATCGTCAATGGTCAAGAAGGGATCGCTCACTATCGGGTATATATCAGACAGTTAATGGGTCATGACATTGACGCTCCGTTAAATCCCTGGCCAGGGTCGTGTGAGTTCGTTTAGAACGGACGTCATACACTTTAAGGAGGTCATAGTCAAATGGCACGATCATGGGGTTTGACAGAAATCATACCCTCGATCGTACCAGACTCATAGAAGGAGCGAGGGATTATATCGATGCGGTAACTGTGGACTTACAGGTACCAGACAGGCTGGTTTAAACCTGGCGCCTTCTAGGATCACGCGGATTTGCTTGACCCAACGTGATCGAAGGTTCGGAATGAATTAAACTATTATTCGGCTCTTGTAGAAGCGAATAATATGTTTAATTTACTTCTAATTGGGAATTAGAAGTTAATGGACCTTAAACTAGAATGACTAAGGGCCTAGAGGATCACACACAATGGATTCTTGGGTGACGGAATATTATTGTACAAATGTATATATTAATTCCCTTTAATTCCTTTTGGAAAGGAGTGTAAATGGGACTTAATACATATGTATAATAATGGAAAGATCATATATACAATTTTGGTCCTTTGGAGGTCTTTAGAAAAGGTCCAAATTCTATATATATGGCACTTACGTGAGTTCATTCGAACTCTTCCCTTCCCTTTGGCTAATCAAGCAGTTAAGGCCAAAGAAGGAGGATTAGCCTCCCCCCTTTTGATGTGGCATAGCCCAAAGACCACTAAATATGATAAGGTGACCCTAGGACTTAGACCCGCAAGCATACAAGCGCTCAATGATTCTCACAACGACGATTTCTGCTCACTCGGTTCACACGTTCACCCGGTGGGTCCGGGAGATGATGGTGAGGGTCCGAGGCGGGACCCAATTGTCCTAATAGACTTACAATGCTAAGGCTGACCTCCAATGGGCTTGGGAGTCCCAACTTTGTGGGTGGCTGGCCCGCAAGGCGGGGTGTGGGGTGGCACTCACTCACGGGCCGCGGTGGGCACGATATTGCTTAAAATGAATTCCGAGCACTCTCTTACCGTCCGACGGGCATTCAAGGCAATACTACATTTGCAGAAATGAAGCTACAAGGGTGTGATCAGAAGCTCACCTGATCGGTGTGAAGACACCGATCCCGTTCGGAGACGAGCGCGCGCCGGGAGGCGAGGGTATACACCCGATCGCCGCGGCGATGGAGCTTGACCTGAAAATGTGAAGAGGTACAGCACTACGCCCCTTGCAAGGGGGGGATCTTGGGGTGGGGGTTAATGTATTACAACCAAAAATTACCTCCACGCAGGGAGGGGCCTTCAGCCGGCCAAGCGGGGAGGGGAACGAGCGAGATAGAGTCGACTTTCCGAGCTTTGCCGATTCTGCCTAGCTTCTGTAATTCTGGACAGAGGGCCGATGTCGATGCTGCCAATAATTCCACCGAGCTTAGAATCTGATGAAACTTGCGCCAAAAGCTTGCTAACCGGAGAGGGGTGCGGCTTAAATTTTTGGACGACGTTCTGATCTGGGGGCTGACTGCTCCAGCGACTAGAAGATGGATGCAGCTCTGGTCTCTGGCCGAGCTCAGTCTGAAACAGCAGGTTGCAGAAGCTGCCACGATCGCTCCTGAGCTCCAAATTTGGCACCGCTAGACTCGTTGGAATTCTGGACGAGTCTAATTTGCAGCAAAACAAACGGGGAAGTCTTCTAATGTTGGAGATGATCTGGGTGTCCAGAGAAGTGGACGGTGGTCGGTGCAGACTGTGAGGAGGCAGACCAGCGTGGGTGTGGTAGAAAATTGGTATCTCTGGTTGTCGGATGCCGAACGGGGTTCCGCCTTCTGTTCCTGGACGCTGACAGGGGGAGGAAGAACTTTGTAGAAGACCTCGAAGACTGGTTCCTTCAAGGTTCGTCGTGGGAGAGTCTTCTCTGCCGCTCTGGCTCCTGGTCTGAGAGGTTCTACGCAGTCGGGGAAGAACAGCCTTCACGGACGGCCACGAACTCGGAATGGAGTGATTCCACCTCTCCTGCGAAGAGCACAGGGAGGCCTTTCCAGAAAGTTAGACCACGCCACCAGAAGAACCAGGATGCAGTCGTGGACGTCACTGCAACAGAGTGCTAAACTGCAGGTCGACCTGCACACAAAGCTGGAGTGGAGAAGAGAGGAGGGGGCGAACTTGGCTTGAGGGGAGAGGAGGGGTGCGACCTAGGGAGCAAGGAGGGAAGGGGAGATTCGAATTTGGGCTTTGGAATGAGTTAATTCAGCCTTGGGAAGGTGGAGATATGCTTAGGGAAGTGAAAGGGGTAGGTGGTGGTTGGAGGGTGGGGTTTTGAGTGGTGGAACTTCCTTGGGACTAGGTGAGGATTAAAGAGGGGTTGTGGGAAGTTGTGGGGAGTTAATGGAGGTAGGTGGGGGTTGGAAGTGGTTGAGAGGGGGAGGAGAGAGAGTGAATTTCGAAATTTAGAGAGAGGAGAAGAGAGAATGGAGAGATAATGAGAGAGAGAGAGATATTGAGAGAGTTTGAAAGGGTTTTCTTCAATATTCATCAAAAGTTGAATACAAGAGGAGAGATGGGGCTATATATAGGCAACCATTCTTTACATGACCAAAATACCCTTGACAATAAGATAAAAGACCGAGCATATCCTAGACTCAATCCTATGGGCCCATAACTAAAGTAATAAGGCCCAATTAAACATAACAAGGGAAATGGACTAAAACCATATGACTCAATAAAGGAAAATACATAAGACAGGACTCAATAAAAAAGAAAATACATAAAATAAAACTTGGGAAATGAAGATAACAAGTGTAGACCATGATCAATCCATATCAAGAGTGTGCAGGCGATCAAAGCTAGAGGGGTGTCGGGAGATGCCCTCATCAAATCCCCCGGGGTGGGGAGAGCTCGACCCTGTCGAGTATGGGTCTGCCTGGCTGTCGTACTGCTCCATCATGTCGGGATCCAAGCATATCAAATCCTCCCGACTCACCCATGTATCCTCGATCGGGGGACGGCTCTTCCACCTAACCAGATAGCGCTGATACACCCTGTGCCTCGTAATGATACTCTGCTCATCCAGTATTGCCTCTACCTGCTCTCGTCGGTCTCTCAAGCTAGAAAGTGGAGTCCCTCCGGGAGTGTCTCTCATAAGGGGGGGTAAAGGCTCAAGCTCCTCACTGGGTTCCACCGCGGGGCCTTTGTGGGGTACCAGGTCCGCCACACTGAAGGTAGGGTGCACCCCATAGCTTTCTGGTAGGTCAAGCTCATAAGCATTGCTGCCAAGTCGTCGTAGAACTCGAAAGGGTCCCGAACCCCGTGCCCTCAACTTGGAGGCAGGTCCCGGAAGGAGCTGCTCCGTCCTCACCATCACCGAGTCTCCCACTTGGAACTCGTAGTGGCGCCGATGAGCATCTGCCCGCTTTTTGTAAGTCTCATTGATCCTTCCTATATGCTTGCGAGAATGCGTATGCCAAGGTGGACCTGGGCAGCCAAATGTAGACCGATCACACTTTGATGCTATGAAGACGGTGGTAGTCTTAGGAGGGCCGGGACATCCATAGATGAACCTTTTATGCATGGGTGTGATAAATGTCGGGGGACCCGGACATCCATGTATGCTCCTATCATGCTTAAGACTCATGATGAATGAAGGTGGGCCAATACATCCGAATATGGTCCACTTATGCTGCCTACTTGACATGTGGATGATGTGGATGAATGTACCTGACTTATGAATCATGTCAAATGGTGTGGTAGGCCTGGACACATGCATGTTTATCCCAAAGGTGACTTCCATGTGCATAGATGTGGGATGACTTTTGAACGTCCACATGAATGGGTCGAAGGGATCTACGAACGTGGTTATGGGGTGGGGCACTTCATCAATCCCAAGGTGTTTGTTGCCTAAGGTCAAGGCTCTCATGTTGTAACCCGATTCTAGGAAGGGAGGAGTTTGGGTCGACATGGGCGATGTGGGTAAGGTGAGGTGGGTGGTGAATAGGGAAAGTGGGTCACATGGAGATTTAGGCTCCCATAGAAAAGGGTCAAAGGGATTATGGTAAGGGTCACCTAGGTAGGGGTACTCCATGTTCTCAAGGTCCTCAAATGGCGAATCATCTCTCTCTAAGATAATTGGGCCAAGGTTGCTAATGGGTTGGCCAATCAAAGTATTTGGGATCTCAATGGTTGGGGAGTAGACTAGGATGGGTTCCTCCTCCATGGGAAGAAGGAGTATGATCTCACTTGTAAATTGGCCATTGGTGTAGATGGAAGTGATGGAGCCAATGGTGGGGTAAGCTAGGCTAATGGTGCTAGACTCTGATGGCCTCATGGCTGTTGGATTGTGTGTCTTCCCTAAGTATTTTGATGATGAGCAACACTATGTTAATTGTTCTTGTTATTTTTGATCTGATATCTTGCACTTGAGTTATCCATGGTTTTATATGAAATAACTGCTAAGAGGTAACACTTCGTGTGTTCGTTCATGTTCTGTCTTCGTGCTGTTTTTCCTCAAACATCATGTAGTTCTTGCTTCGCGTTTTCACCTCGTGTCGAGTTAGCCATGTTGTCGTCTATTTGAGTGTTGTCTTTCACCTCGTGCAGTCTTTGTTTACTGTGTTGTTTCCATGTCATCCTTTGTATTCCTGTCTTCGAGTCCTTTCGCTGAGTCTCTAAGTCAGTCTAAGTTCAAGTGTTCGTTTCACTTCGTGATTGTTTTTCTCTTCTCATGACTTCGTGTCGTGTTCCTGAAGCTGCTCTAAAAGTTCTGATGAACTTCGAGTAGTTTTTCTGTAGACCTCGTGTCGATTCCTGCTTAGTAACCACACTTCGTGACGGTTACTATAGTCCACGTCTTCGTGTTGGTCTTATGCACTCCGTGTCGTCTTCTTTGTTTCATTCTGTTCTCATCTCACTTCGAGTCGTTTCTTTGCATACTGTCTTCGTGATTGATTGGCACTTCGTCTTGGTTACAACACCTCGTGTTGTACTGTTTGACTTCGTGTCGGTTTCGGTTGCAGTCCATGTTGTTTTTATGACGTTCTCCTTTATTGCCACTTCGTGTCGTTTTTATTATTAAGTCTTCGTGTCGTTTTACCTCGTGCAGTGTCATCCCGTGTCATTTACTGTTTCGACTTTGTGTCGTTATCAGCCTGTGTTGTTTTCATCTCGTGCTGTTCTCACTATCCTCGTGTTGTTCTCACCGCGTGTCGATTACTGTTTTCACTTAGCATTATTTTTATTTCGTGTCGTTTTTCTGTGTAGTGTGTGTTTGTCACCACTATACTTCGTGTCGTTGCTTTTTACTTCGTGTCTAACTTCACTTCGTGTTGTTTTCACCTCGAGTCGTTTCCTTATATTGTCGTCGTGTTGTTTTTGCATTCGTAACCTCGTGTCTCTCTTGCTTATAACCTCACCTCGTGTCATTATCTTCTGTATATCTGATCTGTTACAGAATATCTCGTGTCGTTCTTATGACATCTCGAGAAATAGTCACGTTGTGTTGTTGTTACTATACCTCATGCAGTTTTGGTTTTAATGGCCATGCAGCGTATTAATGGACTTAATCTCATTACAGGTCCGAGGAAGAACATTCCACACTCCAGGGCTGCACGTGATCCGAGACAAGAGGAACCAATTTGATAAAGGCACGTGACAGGATACTTCTGGATCGAGCGTGGGAGGCACACGCGTTTCATGCCCTATCCATCTGCTGTTGATGCTATAAATAGAATCCTTCGTCCTCAGATGAAGGTGATCGAAGTAGAGAGGCATAGAAGAAAACAGGGAAACAGAGAGCCCTTCGATCCAGGAAAAAGAAAAGAAAGAAGAAAGAATAGCAGAGAGAAATAGAAAGAGAGCAGAAGAGTGTTCAGAAGAATTGTTCTGACTTGCGGATCAAATCCGAAGTCTATTGCTCTATATTGAGCTACATTGTTTCCATTGTCTGGCATTTGATTTCCTTCGTTCGTATTTTTCATTTCTTGTTCTTATCTTTCTTCAACCGTTATTGTTTGTGTTTCCGATCCTCTGGACTGAGGTCGGGGTCCTCCTGTGAGATCAGGAGTAGGGAGAGTCAATCTCCGGTTTGCAAGCAGCAGGTGAGCTGCTTGTAGGTACCCTCCGGGTTGGGAGGAAGAGGGGTCTTCGACCTCTGGTTCACTAGTAGCAGGGTTGCTACTAGTGGGGTTTCCCTCTTGGTAAAGAGGAAGAGAGACGTGAGTCTCTGGGTTCTAGTGGCTGTTGATCGCTAGAGGTTCCCTCCGGGTAGGAGGAAGAGGAGAGGTTGTTCTCCTGGGAAGCTGTGTATCAGCAGTTGTTTGGCAAGCTGTGTTGCCCAGCCTTTAGTGAAGCCACACTCAGGTTGAGTGTGGGGTGGATGTAGGTCTGAAGGACCGAACCACCTTAAAATCCTCTGTGTCCTTGTGTGATTGATCGTGATAATATTGTGGTATGCCTTCTATTTGCTTGAGCTATTAACTGCACTGCATCTTTTACGATAGTCAAAGCTCGAGGTTAGCTCCGTTTAGCAATATACTCTGCAATAATTTTTAAATCTACGAAAACAGTGATCTATTCATCCCCTCCCCTTCTAGATCACTTCATATTGTACTTATCAGTTGGTATCAGAGCAGGTTTTTCCCAGAATGTGGTCCAACGGCCAGGGAAACGGATCTAATGGTCCTCGCAGTTTCATAGCTGATGGGCAGTCTATCACCCGCCCCCCTTTCTTTGATGGTAATAATTACTTCTTCTGGAAGAACAGGATGGAAGTTTTTATCAGGGCCCAAAGCAACAAGCTATGGAAAGTCATTACAGATGGTCCATACACCCTTCCACCGAATGAAGATATGTGGACAGAAGATCAGGTCAAACTCTCCGCACTGAATTGGACAGCTCTTAACATCATACAGTGCGCCGTCCATCCGAAGAATATTCAAGGATCTCAGCGTGCAAGACTGCAAAGAACATGTGGGATGATTTGCAGTTAATTCATGAGGGCACATCTCAGGTGAAGGCTACCAAGATCAACATACTTACAACTCAATATGAGTTATTTAAGATGAAGCCAGAGGAGCCGATCACAGAAATGTATGCCAGATTATCTGTGATCATCAACAGTCTGAAAGGCCTTGGAAAGGATATTCAACAAGAAGACATAGTCAGGAAGATCCTTAGGTCTCTAACTCCCGTCTGGGATACCAAGGTGACTGTAATAGAGGAATCAAGAGATTTATCCATCATGACAGTAACCCAGCTGATTGGTTCTCTCATGACCCATGAAATGAATTTCACACGAGGAAACGATGGGCATGACAGAAAGGGAAAGAATGTTGCTCTGAAGGTTTCACGACATACTAAGAAGAGCAACAACAGCAGCAGCAGCAGCAGTGATGATAGCAGCGAAGGGTCTGATGGACTCTCAGACCTGGACAAGGATGAGCGAGCTATGCTCACCAGGCAGTTCAGAAAGTTCCTAAGAACAAAAGGAAAATTCTACAGGAGGAAGAAATTTAATGCTGCAATGAAGTCTCCTGAACGAAGATTTGAGAAGAACCGGTATGCTAAGAAGATCACTTGCTATCATTGTCAGAAATCCGGTCACATGAAAAGTGAATGTCCAGAGCTACAAGCTAAGGCTCCAGGACACCAGAAGAATGTGGTGCACAAGAAGAAGAAGGCCATGCTGTGCACATGGAGCGATGAGGAGGAGGACCCAGAAGCCACTTCGTCCAGTGAAAATGAAGAGAAGACCTGCCTCATGGCCGACCATGAGAAAGAGGTAACAAATTTATTTGAGAATTTTACTTTGGATGATTGGGAGGACGCCTATGGCGACCTGTTAAGTAAATATAATTGTTTAAACAAGGAGCACAGAATGCTTAGACGTAAGTTTCATTCTCTGTCTGAAGAACACTCTTCTATTGTCACTGATAGCATGAAAACCAAGGAGATGGCCATTGAGCTAGACCAGGTTAAAGGTGAGATTGAGAGGTTGAGAATGGAAAGAGAGGAGAGTCTAGCTAGAATAGATGAGCTGAAGTGTAAAGCTGAAGAGTCTAAAGGAGAGATTAGACTGTTGGCTGAAAAATGTGAGGCAGTTAGAACAGTTAATCAGGAACTCCAGGACCAATGCAATGAATTTCAGAAGGAGATTGAGGACAAAGAAAAAGTGCTTGAAAAGTTTACAGAGGGGAGAAACAACCTGAATGTCCTTCTGGGGTCGAGGGTAAACTTCAATAGGGAGGGATTAGGATACAATCCTACTAGTAAAAAACCCTTTGAATTTAAGACTATCACGTTCTGCCCCGCCAAAGGCAAAGAGAAACTGGAAACACCATCCAGTTCCAAATCTGTCTCTACAATGAAGTCTTCGACCAGTAAATTCATTCACTCCACTGGTCAGCAGTCTAAGTCAGGAAATCCTGAGACAAGCACTGCTCATGTACAGCAGGCGTGGAACAAAGGTCCTCACAGGACCAGTCCTATAGAGGCCACAAAAAGAGCGAAAAGTTTTGTTAAGAAAACTCATCATGCTAATTATCAAGTAGAGCATGGCAACGATCACCAGTTTCAGCACAAATTTTATTGGAGTAAAAATGCTTACATGAATTATGCTCAACACACACGCACATCTTCTAAGAGGCCAACCAACAATGTCTTTGTTCAGAAACAGCATAGTTCAAATAGGAATAAGCTTATTCAACACCCACCAAGAAATAACAAAAGGGAAGAATCAACCCACATAAATCCACTGAAGAGAACTATAAAACAAATGTGGATTCCCAAGTGCTTTCTGCATAATCTGAAAACTGGTTTTGGACCCAATTTGAATTGGGTCCCACATTACTCTGTCTGAATTTTTTGCAGGTCAGCCTGGCAGCTGAGCATAACAAGTGGTATCTTGACAGCGGCTGTAGCAGGCACATGACAGGAGACCGGTCCAAATTCAGCAAACTAAAAATGAAGTCTGGGGGCTTGGTCAAATTCGGAGGAAATAACAGAGGAAGAATAATTGGAATTGGCACGGTTGGTAAGTCCTCCACTAACTCCATTGAAGATGTGTATCTTGTAGAAGGACTTCAGCACAACTTGGTAAGTATAAGTCAACTTTGTGACAAAGGACACAAGGTACTCTTTGACCACAACTCGTGCACTGTTTTTGAGCTGAATTCTGACAACATCATGTTCAAAGGTCATAGAGTAAATAATGTGTACATCGTTGATCTTGATGATAATTCTGAAACAAACTTGTGTCTGTCTGCTAATTCTGAACAGGTTGCTTTTGACTGGCATAGGCGTCTAGGCCACGCTAGTGTGTCTACTTTGAATAAACTGTCTAATTATAACCTAGTCAGAGGTTTGCCCAAAATAAAATTCCAGTTAGGGTCCAAGCTCTGTGATGCTTGTGCTCAAGGTAAACAGACTCGTGCAGTTTTTAAGTTGAGAACTGAGGGTCTCTCATCTAAACCACTACAGCACTTGCACATGGATCTCTTTGGTCCTACTCGAATACAAAGCCTGTCAGGTAAGAGATATGGTCTAGTCATAGTTGATGACTTCACTAGATTTTCTTGGTTGTTCTGTTTAGCAAATAAAAATGATGCTTTTGTTCACTTTGAAGAACTCTTTAATAAAATCAAACTGCAAGGTGAACATAATATCATTACAATTCAGTCTGACCATGGAGGAGAGTTTGAAAACTCTTCATTCTCTGAATTTTGCTCAAGAGAGGGAGTGACTCACAGATTTTCTTCTCCCAGGACACCGGAGCAGAATGGAATTGTTGAGAGAAGAAACAGGTCAATAATTGAAATGGCCAGGACTATGCTAATTGAGAGTGGACTTCCAAGGAGATTTTGGGCAGAAGCTGCAAATACAGCATGCTACATTTTAAATCGAGCCTTGGTAAGACCTACTCATAAGAAAACTCCTTATGAACTCCTCAAGGGTAAGCTGCCAAACATTTCTTACTTTAAAATTTTTGGTTCCAAATGCTTCATCCACAATAATGGTAAGAATGGTTTGGATAAGTTTGAAGCAAGAAGCTCTCCTGGAATTTTTCTCGGATATTCAGAAACCTCTAGGGCTTACAGAGTCTTCAATAAAGATGAGCAAACTGTTGAAGAAACACCTCATGTGGTGTTTGATGAGAATGTTCTAACTGACAAAAGGACAAATGAAGATAGGGAGTCACCTGATGAGGGAGATTTCCTGGAGAAAATTGAAGTAGGAGAGATGCAGCAAACTGCTCAACCAGAAAACTTACAACAAGAAGGAGCAACTGAGGTAGGTGAACCCTCAGGTGAGGTAATATTTCACAAAGATCATCCTAGTGAAAATGTCATAGGTAATTTGCATGATCCCACTAGGACAAGGTCTCACTTTAGAACTGTCCAAGAACAGGACTTAGCTGCTTTGACATCTCAGGTAGAACCCAAGACTGTGGAAGAGGCTTTAAAGCATGATTCTTGGGTATCCTCCATGGGTGAAGAATTAAATCAATTTGAGAAAAATAATGTATGGAAACTAGTTCCTAGACCTGAAAACACTCATGTCATTGGGACTAAATGGTTTTTCAAAAATAAGATTGATGAAAATGGTGCCATCTCTAGAAACAAAGCAAGACTTGTAGCTCAAGGCTACAGTCAGGAATTTGGTGTGGATTTTGATGAATCCTATGCACCAGTAGCTAGGATGGAAGCTATAAGAATTCTGTTTGCATTTGCATGCTCTAGAAAAATTCGGCTACAGCAAATGGATGTCAAAAGCGCGTTCTTAAATGGGTTATTGAAGGAAGAGGTATATGTTGAACAACCTCCTGGGTTTAATTTCTCTGTTCAGCCTAACATGGTTTTTAGGTTGAATAAAGCCCTCTATGGATTGAAGCAGGCTCCCCGAGCCTGGTATGAGAGACTTTCTGAGTTCCTTGTGAGCAAGGGCTACACTCGAGGTAAGGTTGACCAAACCCTCTTCACCAAAAGTCTCGGAAAGGAGTTAATTGTGGTCCAGGTATATGTTGATGATATCATTTTCGGATCTAACAACTCAAAATTATGTAAAGACTTTTCTGAGTCTATGTCCCAAGAATTTGAAATGAGTCTAGTTGGCGAACTAAAATATTTTCTTGGGCTGCAGGTCAAACAAATGGAGGATGGTTGTTTCATAAATCAAACCAAGTATACTCTGGAGATGCTGAAAAGGTTTGGAATGACCAACCTCAAGACAATCTCAACACCCATGAGTACCAGCTCCTCACTGGATTCAGACGAAAAAGGTAAAGAGGTGGATGCTAAACTATATAGAGGTATGATCGGTTCACTCCTCTACTTAACTGCATCCAGGCCCGACATTCAATTTAGTGTAGGGATGTGTGCCAGATACCAGGCTAGACCTACTGAATTGCATCTGGCAGCTGTAAAGAGAATCTTTAGATACTTATCTGCCACTCATGATCTAGGTCTCTGGTATCCTGCATCATGTAACTTAGATCTCATTGCATACACTGATGCAGATTATGCAGGATGTAAATTGGACAGGAAGAGCACTAGTGGTCACTGCGAATTTCTAGGAGGGTGCTTAGTCTCTTGGGGATCCAAGAAGCAACACTCTGTGGCTCTCTCTACTGCTGAAGCTGAATATGTGGCAGCAGGGAGCTGTGGCACACAGGTTATATGGATAAAACACCAGCTTCTGGATTACTCGGTTGAGCTAGGTTGTACTTCTATCTTTTGTGACAATACTAGTGCAATAAACATTGCAAAGAATCCTGTACTTCATTCTCGAACTAAACACATTGAAATCAGGCATCATTTTATTCGAGATGAAGTAGCAAGGAAGACTTTTGAGTTGATCCATGTTGGCACTAACTCACAAATTGCAGATATCTTTACTAAGCCACTGGATACTGAAAATTTTAGCACTATGCGCAGAGAACTAGGTATTTACAGAATTTCATGATTAAAAATTTGATTTCTGAATACCATGCCCTGTGTTATTATGCTTATCATATTCATCATGGTGTTCTTTTTGAAGTGCATTGAGGGTTGTCTTGGCTAAGTCTGTATTGGGGTCAAGGTCTCAGGGGGAGATGATTTATAATAGGTGTCTTGATCTTTGACCTAATTTGAACATACTCCGAACGACATTTTGCTGACATCATAAGAGAATCAGGTTGATTAGGTGTATAAAAGAAAATGTTGGATGCTTTACTCTTTAAGGCTGTTCATCTAATTTCTTGTTGGAATTTCAGCTGTTAGTCCCACTGAGATCAAAATCTGAATTCAAGATTAATCTTCATACACTGTAACTGTCTTCTGATCTAGTCAGTACAGCATACCTACTTAGTCAATGGTGAGTCCAAAATGAGGTATTTTGTGCTTTAGTCTGAATCACCTTGGATCTGGTGTATTGTTCTCAAACGGACTCAAGCTTCATTAACAAGGTTTTAAGAGCTGGTAAATAAAAACAAAATTCATAAAAGGGTTATCAACTTTGTTAACTGCTCATTGAGAAACTGGGATTTTCATCAATGAAGTGAAAGCTTCCCATGTCATGAGATGGCAGTAATCATCTGGTCTTAATAGTTGTCTTGATCATACAGAGCTATGGTACATATCTGGTTAGTAACTGGGGTGTCTGGCCTCAGATAAAGGTGTCACCTTAATGTCAACACCAGCTAGAATACTATCTCTGTCCTCTTATCAGAAGGGGTAATGTGGTCCTGCCACCGAGTAACTGGGGATTCTTGCCTCTAAACAAGGTGTCTCCCTAATGTCAAAGGTGTACTTGACAGACTTATCTCTGATCTTGACCATTTTTAAAGATCCTGCTCACTTGAAGTATAGCTTTTGATTTGTTTGTTCTCAATACCACAGGTCATTGTCTTCTGGCTGTCTTACATAATACTCTCTCAGTAAAGACTTATTTTGATCAAACTGGTATCTTGTACCTCACTTGCTTAGAATCTGGTTCTGTGTATGGAGCAAATCCTTATTCACAGTTTTTGCACAGTCTGACTAACTGTTCCTCAAAAATCCTCACATAAAATTAATGGCTTTCTTAATTGACTAAACATCTCAATAGTCTCCATTTATCTGCCTTACTCTGTCCTGTTTTCTCTCTATAGTCAGCAATTTTCCCTTCTCTGTATCTTCAGATTTGACCCTAGTTTTGATGATGTCAAAGGGGGAGAGAATTGAGTTGAGGGGGAGTTAGTTATCAAGTCTGAGGTAAGCTGTTGGTAAACTGTTGCTGTGTTCAGGGGGAGTGAGGGGGAGTGTTCAGGTTTCATCAAGGGAAGTAAGGAAGCAAGTATGCTTTAAGTTGTCTGCATTAAATATCCTGAATTGATCTCTTTTGAACTTATCTCTCATACTTAATATAGTGTTGCCATCATCAAAAAGGGGGAGATTGTTGGATTGTGTGTCTTCCCTAAGTATTTTGATGATGAGCAACACTATGTTAATTGTTCTTGTTATTTTTGATCTGATATCTTGCACTTGAGTTATCCATGGTTTTATATGAAATAACTGCTAAGAGGTAACACTTCGTGTGTTCGTTCATGTTCTGTCTTCGTGCTGTTTTTCCTCAAACATCATGTAGTTCTTGCTTCGCGTTTTCACCTCGTGTCGAGTTAGCCATGTTGTCGTCTGTTTGAGTGTTGTCTTTCACCTCGTGCAGTCTTTGTTTACTGTGTTGTTTCCATGTCATCCTTTGTATTCCTGTCTTCGAGTCCTTTCGCTGAGTCTCTAAGTCAGTCTAAGTTCAAGTGTTCGTTTCACTTCGTGATTGTTTTTCTCTTCTCATGACTTCGTGTCGTGTTCCTGAAGCTGCTCTAAAAGTTCTGATGAACTTCGAGTAGTTTTTCTGTAGACCTCGTGTCGATTCCTGCTTAGTAACCACACTTCGTGACGGTTACTATAGTCCACGTCTTCGTGTTGGTCTTATGCACTCCGTGTCGTCTTCTTTGTTTCATTCTGTTCTCATCTCACTTCGAGTCGTTTCTTTGCATACTGTCTTCGTGATTGATTGGCACTTCGTCTTGGTTACAACACCTCGTGTTGTACTGTTTGACTTCGTGTCGGTTTCGGTTGCAGTCCATGTTGTTTTTATAACGTTCTCCTTTATTGCCACTTCGTGTCGTTTTTATTATTAAGTCTTCGTGTCGTTTTACCTCGTGCAGTGTCATCCCGTGTCATTTACTGTTTCGACTTTGTGTCGTTATCAGCCTGTGTTGTTTTCATCTCGTGCTGTTCTCACTATCCTCGTGTTGTTCTCACCGCGTGTCGATTACTGTTTTCACTTAGCATTATTTTTATTTCGTGTCGTTTTTCTGTGTAGTGTGTGTTTGTCACCACTATACTTCGTGTCGTTGCTTTTTACTTCGTGTCTAACTTCACTTCGTGTTGTTTTCACCTCGAGTCGTTTCCTTATATTGTCGTCGTGTTGTTTTTGCATTCGTAACCTCGTGTCTCTCTTGCTTATAACCTCACCTCGTGTCATTATCTTCTGTATATCTGATCTGTTACAGAATATCTCGTGTCGTTCTTATGACATCTCGAGAAATAGTCACGTTGTGTTGTTGTTACTATACCTCATGCAGTTTTGGTTTTAATGGCCATGCAGCGTATTAATGGACTTAATCTCATTACAGGTCCGAGGAAGAACATTCCACACTCCAGGGCTGCACGTGATCCGAGACAAGAGGAACCAATTTGATAAAGGCACGTGACAGGATACTTCTGGATCGAGCGTGGGAGGCACACGCGTTTCATGCCCTATCCATCTGCTGTTGATGCTATAAATAGAATCCTTCGTCCTCAGATGAAGGTGATCGAAGTAGAGAGGCATAGAAGAAAACAGGGAAACAGAGAGCCCTTCGATCCAGGAAAAAGAAAAGAAAGAAGAAAGAATAGCAGAGAGAAATAGAAAGAGAGCAGAAGAGTGTTCAGAAGAATTGTTCTGACTTGCGGATCAAATCCGAAGTCTATTACTCTATATTGAGCTACATTGTTTCCATTGTCTGGCATTTGATTTCCTTCGTTCGTATTTTTCATTTCTTGTTCTTATCTTTCTTCAACCGTTATTGTTTGTGTTTCCGATCCTCTGGACTGAGGTCGGGGTCCTCCTGTGAGATCAGGAGTAGGGAGAGTCAATCTCCGGTTTGCAAGCAGCAGGTGAGCTGCTTGTAGGTACCCTCCGGGTTGGGAGGAAGAGGGGTCTTCGACCTCTGGTTCACTAGTAGCAGGGCTGCTACTAGTGGGGTTTCCCTCTTGGTAAAGAGGAAGAGAGACGTGAGTCTCTGGGTTCTAGTGGCTGTTGATCGCTAGAGGTTCCCTCCGGGTAGGAGGAAGAGGAGAGGTTGTTCTCCTGGGAAGCTGTGCATCAGCAGTTGTTTGGCAAGCTGTGTTGCCTTGCCTTTAGTGAAGCCACACTCAGGTTGAGTGTGGGGTGGATGTAGGTCTGAAGGACCGAACCACCTTAAAATCCTCTGTGTCCTTGTGTGATTGATCGTGATAATATTGTGGTATGCCTTCTATTTGCTTGAGCTATTAACTGCACTGCATCTTTTACGATAGTCAGAGCTCGAGGTTAGCTCCGTTTAGCAATATACTCTGCAATAATTTTTAAATCTACGAAAACAGTGATCTATTCATCCCCTCCCCTTCTAGATCACTTCATATTGTACTTATCAATGGCTAGCATATCGGTCAAGTGGACTTGCCAATGTAGGTAGGCCACTAAGTCTCCCAAATCTTCTACACAATAGGAGGTTTGATAAGTGACATGAGGCTGAGTGGGAATGAGTTGGGATTGATGTCCCATGAGTAGGTGGCTTGGTTGTAAACTAGGAATGGTGAGGCCTCGCTTGAGCCATAGGAATATGGACTTATCTATGGTGATGGTGTCATGGGGAATGGTGTATAGCTCTTGAGGAACTAGGTTAGGAGGGGTGGGTGAGTTGTATGGCCCTTGGATTTCCTTGATTTTGGGAGGTGGACCCGAATTGGTATCCCTCTCCACTTGGGTAGGTGTGTGGGTTGCAACTCCTAAGGACAATGGGCTAGGAAGGTCTATGGTGGGTGGGTTGGTGTTAGTCGAGGCATGGCGCACTCGAGGAGGTGAGCAAGGTCGGACATGGGTTGGACTTGGGAGTGGAAGTAGTGGAGGCCTAATTTGGGGTAAGATTGGTGTAGGAAGCGGGAGGTGGGTTGGGTGAGGGGTTTTGGGGTGGTGGCCATTATGGGCCTTGGTGGAGGGGTGGACATGGTGTCCACATGGTTTTTAATGGTGAGGGTTGGATGAGTGGTGGTCACCATGGAGGGAATTGGGTTGGTTAGGGGTCTCTTGCCCTTGGTATCACTTGGGGTGGAAGTGGGGGCTAAAGGGGCTTGACTAGTGTAGGTTAGGGAAGGGGGTTTTGGTTGGGATGTGGGGGACCTCATGGGGTTAGGTGGGGAGGTGGAGGTCTTAGGTACTTGGGTTTTAGTGATAAGGGTTTGGACGGGTGGGGTGGGAGGAGTGGGAGTGCTCCTTGGGTTTTGGTGATCCGAGTGGGAAGGGGACACATACCTAGCCCTTAGTTGATCCTTCATGTCCTCCCATGTGGTGAGGGAAGCTTCCCGTCTAATTATCCTTAAGCCCTCAATTTTACACCAATGAGTTTGAGCCCTTTTGGTTAGTTGTATTTTGGCAACCCATGCCTTTTCATCCTCGGAAATATGATACCAATTGAAGTATTGGTCCATTGTAGCTTCCCAATCTAAATATTTGCTAGGAGAGGTCCCATCAAAGGTTGGAAGTGGGAAAGGGGTCATCCTATCGTCCGTCCTTAGGGCGGGCCTATTTTTTCCAAGTTGGTTGAGTCGGCCCGATATGTTATCAAGCCGCTCATTGGCATAGGTCAAGGCTTTCATGAAGTAGTTGAAGTCATGAGTGTTAGTGGTAGGCATCCCTTGGGGTTTTGGATTCATTGTGGGATTGGAAGATGTAGTATTGGGTTGAAAGCGAGTACCACTACGAGTGGTCATGCAAGGTTGGGTGGGCTATGCAAGGGTGTGCGGATGCACCTATGAAAGACTTAGTGTGACCCAAGACTAGACTTGTAAGGACAAGCCTATGACCGCTCTGATACCACTTGATGTGGCATAGCCCAAAGACCACTAAATATGATAAGGTGACCCTAGGACTTAGACCCGCAAGCATACAAGCGCTCAATGATTCTCACAACGACGATTTCTGCTCACTCGGTTCACACGTTCACCCGGTGGGTCCGGGAGATGATGGTGAGGGTCCGAGGCGGGACCCAATTGTCCTAATAGACTTACAATGCTAAGGCTGACCTCCAATGGGCCTGGGAGTCCCAACTTTGTGGGTGGCTGGCCCGCAAGGCGGGGTGTGGGGTGGCACTCACTCACGGGCCGCGGTGGGCACGATATTGCTTAAAATGAATTCCGAGCACTCTCTTACCGTCCGACGGGCATTCAAGGCAATACTACATTTGCAGAAATGAAGCTACAAGGGTGTGATCAGAAGCTCACCTGATCGGTGTGAAGACACCGATCCCGTTCGGAGATGAGGGCGCGCCGGGAGGCGAGGGTATACACCCGATCGCCGCGGCGATGGAGCTTGACCTGAAAATGTGAAGAGGTACAGCACTACGCCCCTTGCAAGGGGGGGATCTTGGGGTGGGGGTTAATGTATTACAACCAAAAATTACCTCCACGCAGGGAGGGGCCTTCAGCCGGCCAAGCGGGGAGGGGAACGAGCGAGATAGAGTCGACTTTCCGAGCTTTGCCGATTCTGCCTAGCTTCTGTAATTCTGGACAGAGGGCCGATGTCGATGCTGCCAATAATTCCACCAAGCTTGGAATCTGATGAAACTTACGCCAAAAGCTTGCTAACCGGAGAGGGGTGCGGCTTGAATTTTTGGACGACGTTCTGATCTGGGGGCTGACTGCTCCAGCGACTAGAAGATGGATGCAGCTCTGGTCTCTGGCCGAGCTCAGTCTGAAACAGCAGGTTGCAGAAGCTGCCACGATCGCTCCTGAGCTCCAAATTTGGCACCGCTAGACTCGTTGGAATTGTGGACGAGTCTAATTTGCAGCAAAACAAACGGGGAAGTCTTCTGATGTTGGAGATGAGCTGGGTGTCCAGAGAAGTGGACGGTGATCGGTGCAGACTGTGAGGAGGCAGACCAGCGTGGGTCTGGTAGAAAATTGGTATCTCCGGTTGTCGGATGCCGAACGGGGTTCCGCCTTCTGTTCCTGGACGCTGACAGGGGGAGGAAGAACTTTGTAGAAGACCTCGAAGACTGGTTCCTTCAAGGTTCGTCGTGGGAGAGTCTTCTCTGCCGCTCTGGTTCCTGGTCTAAGAGGTTCTGCGCAGTCGGGGAAGAACAGCCTTCACGGACGGCCACGAACTCGGAATGGAGTGATTCACCTCGCCTGCGAAGAGCACAGGGAGGCCTTTCCAGAAAGTTAGGCCACTCCACCAGCAGAACCAGGATGCAGTCGTGGACGTCGCTGCAACATAGTGCTAAACTGCAGGTCGACCTGCACACAAAGCTGGAGTGGAGAAGAGAGGAGGGGGCGAACTTGGCTTGAGGGGAGAGGAGGGGTGCGACCTAGGGAGCAAGGAGGGAAGGGGAGATTCGAATTTGGGCTTTGGAATGAGTTAATTCAGCCTTGGGAAGGTGGAGATATGCTTAGGGAAGTGAAAGGGGTAGGTGGTGGTTGGAGGGTGGGGTTTTGAGTGGTGGAACTTCCTTGGGACTAGGTGAGGATTAAAGAGGGGTTGTGGGAAGTTATGGGGAGTTAATGGAGGTAGGTGGGGGTTGGAAGTGGTTGAGAGGGGGAGGAGAGAGAGTGAATTTCAAAATTTAGAGAGAGGAGGAGAGAGAATGGAGAGATAATGAGAGAGAGAGAGATATTGAGAGAGTTTGAAAGGGTTTTCTTCAATATTCATCAAAAGTTGAATACAAGAGGAGAGATGGGGCTATATATAGGCAACCATTCTTTACATGACCAAAATATCCTTGACAATAAGATAAAAGACCGAGCGTATCCTAGACTCAATCCTATGGGCCCATAACTAAAGTAATAAGGCCCAATTAAACATAACAAGGGAAATGGACTAAAACCATATGACTCAATAAAGGAAAATACATAAGACAGGACTCAATAAAAAAAGAAAATACATAAAATGAAATTTGGGAAATGAAGATAACAAGTGTAGACCATGATCAATCCATATCAAGAGTGTGCAGGCGATCAAAGCTAGAGGGGTGTCGGGAGATGCCCTCATCACCTTTTCTCCCTCTTGCTCTCTCTCTCTCCAGAAGGTGATAGAGTCGGGGAAGGTCGTGCCGGGGGGGTACCGTCACTGCGCAAGGGTCCGTGTGGATCTACTCTAGAGGCCGTACAGCTGTGCGGCTCGGTATTCTGCATCGGGCATCGCGGACAGCGTCGTTCCACGCAAGGTGAAATACGCAACCTATAATTAGGCGGGTTGGAGTCTTAGAAACACCGATTAGAGCACAGATTAAGGTTTCCATAACACCAGGATCAGGCAAATGAATTTTTGTTATCCGTTGCGTCACCCGTAGGTGCTGTGCAAAACCTTACAGTGGTATTAGAGCCAGGTTTATGCTCTGGTCGGTGTTTTATCGTCGTATAGAACCGTGTTTTAGGGGCATTCTTAAATCTTCAATTATTATTGAAAGACAAGAGTGCTGGACATTTCTGTTCTTCCAGGATGCTGGGCATCAGGACAGTAATTTTTTTTTTGCAAAAAAAAAAAAAAATTTCGTCGCAGGTCGCACTGCGCCGCTAGGCGCAGTGCGCCGTCGGGCGCACCCGGGTGGGCGGGCGCCACCGCACGCGGCGCCGGGTCAACGCCCGCGAGCGCGGGCGCCGCCTACACGCGCGGGGTTGACCCGCTTTAAATTTTTTTTTTTACTTTTAAAAAAAATTTGCTTTTTATTTTTAATTTATGGTGCTACGAATATATGTATATATATTAGATATAAATATGAAAATACACAGTAAATTAAATCAGATTTTATCGAGTAGGTTAATTGTGTTATCTCGACGGTAAATATCAAATGTTAAATTTTATTTAACCGTGTTGAATTTACCGAGGTGAGATAATTACTATTTACCTTGAGATAAAATAGTAATAATTGAAGTTACTTCAGTAAAATTTAAGTTTTTGAATTTTTAATTATTAGATAATTAGAAATTTTAAAATTTAAATTTTATTGAAGATAAATGTAGAAAATTCAAATATTTGAATTTTAATTATTAGATAATCGTTAAATTCAAATTTTAAATTTTAGAAAATTGTTAATTGAGGATAATTACATTATTTTAAATTTATTTTCAAACAAAATTATTGGATAATTAGTTTGAATTTAAATTTAAATTATTGACATGTTTAAATTTTGAATTTAAATTTGATTATTGGATAATTAAATTTAAATTTAAATTTAATTAATTATCTCAATTAGATGCCCCTGTAGAAAATGATGGTTCTTTACGTGCTCTACTTTATTTACCTTGTATTGGCCTGCTTGTCTGTTTAATTTTAGTTAATCATGCTTTGATTTTTAAAATTAAACAAAGTTGGCCTGTTTTTGTTTGCACATCCCATTTTTAAATTCAAAAGTAAGGATTATTTTCAGAAAATAAGCCTTGATTGATTTTATTTGAATGGGTTGGCAAGTGATCATGGACTTGGATTGATGTAATTAATTGGGGTCTGCGAACCTCCTTTCTCACTCTGTTAAAATTCTAATGCACTTCTATCTTCCTCCATTGTTGTACTCGCCCTAAGGGCTTCTGGAATTTTATTTGATATGTAATTTACTTTTTACGGCCTGCGTGATGTGTAAAAGTTGTAATTACTGCGGCGTCAGAGTTTGAAAGCGCGGAGCACACCCGACGAGGACGATCCAGCTGCTTCGGAAGCGGGCCGGATGTCTTAGTTACATTAGGGTTAAAGTCCATGATCACTTGCGTTTTAATTTTACATTGGATGCATTTACTTTGTGCAAACTACTAGGTACGATAAATATATTGGATATATTTATATTACCACATAGGGTGAGATCAAGATAAAATTAAATTCCCTCGCGATTAAATTTTAGATCTGGTAAGCGTGGCTCCAGGAGTCGTCGTGGCCCTCCATCATTATGGAGTGAATGAACGTCTTCATTTCATGGATTTGTTGTGCTTTCCACAAGGTCCATGAGTTTGGGGGCGGGATTAAACTCCAAGGCTTGGCCTCAATGGGGTGAGGAATTGAACTCGGCCTTGTTGTGCTTTCCACAAGAGTCGGGTCATGAACTCATTGCTATGTAGTAATGATGGTTAGATCTAACCGAGAATATCCTATGTTGTGCTTTCCACAAGGGGATGATTTCTCAGGAGCCGAATATCGGATATTGCATTAGATGCAAGTGCCTGTTGACTGCCCTTGAGATGGTGTATGACTTGTTGTGCTTTCCACAAGGTCGTACATCAGTCTCGTTGGGATTCCGACCCACTAGGTTGATCTCGCTGATCTCCCGTTCTATATACTGAGGGCTATATAGTTCGATCGAAAAATAGTGGGACTAACTAAGATAGAAAATCACATCTAAGTTAGAATTTGAACACATACTAAGTTATCTTTTATTTCTTATCCAGATTACAATGTCGTCGTCCAACCCCCTCCGCGGCATCTTGGATGCAAACAAATTAATTGGACCGAACTACTCGGATTGACTGCGTAATCTACGCATAGTCCTTACCGCCGAAAAGATTACGTACGTGTTGGACACGGTTCATTCTGAGCTAGCTCCTGATGCCGACGAGGGCGAGTTACTGGCTTATGACAAGTGGTCTGAGGACTCCTCCCTTGCCCAATGTTACATGTTGGCCTCTATGGCTCCTGAGCTGCAGAGACAATTTCAAAAGACTGATTATAGAAGCATACTTCTCAATCTACGCCAGCTCTTCGGGGAGCAGGGTAGGATTCAGAGATATGATATCTCAAAAAGGCTTTTCAGGACACGGATGTCTGAGGGTTCATCAGTACAGGCCCATGTACTGAAAATGATGGAGTGGATAGAGAGACTCAATGCACTGGGGTTCAAGTTGGATCTTGAACTGTACATTGATCTTATACTCCAGTCATTGCCCGATTCCTTTTCTTCTTTTATCATAAACTTTAACATGAATAGAATTGATGCAACTCTCCCGGAGCTGCTCAACATGTTAAAGAGTGCTGAAGGAACTATGCAGAAAGATAAACCATGTTCGTCTGTAATGATTGTTTGCCGGGCCAACAAGAAAAGGAAGACCACCCAAATATCCACCACAAGTAACAAAGGGAAGGGAAAGAAGAAGGCCATGGGTAAACAACTCGCCAATGTTGACAAAGGGAAGGGCAAGAAGAATAAAAAGGAAGACAAATATTTTTGATGCGGGAAAACTGGCCATTGGAAAACGAATTGCAAGGTAATTCTAAATGAAGGTATTTTTGTCATAGACCTTAATTTGTCATATATGAAATCCACATCATGGGTATTGGATACTGGATGTGCATCTCATATCTGCAATTCTGTGCAGGTGTTGGCAAATAGAAGGCGACTAGGTAAAAAGGAGATTGAACTGAGGATGGACAATGGAGCTTTAGTTTCTGCCAAAGCTATCGGAAATGCACACCTCAGTTTACCTTCAGGAGTCATTTTGGAGCTGAATGACTGTTATTATGTTCCTAATATTATTAAGAACATTATTTCAATCTCTGGTCTGTATAACATTGGATATACATTGGCTTTTAATAGCACTGGGTGCTCTATAATGAATAATGGTTTGGTTATAGCCAATGGTTCATTAGTCAATGATCTTTATGTATTAGATACACGTTCTAATGTTATGCAAGTTTTCAATGCTGATGAAGTGAATTCTGCATATCTATGGCATTACACACTTGGTCATATAGGTGAGAAAAGAGTCTCTCACTTACACTCAAATGGGTATTTGAATTCGTTCGAATACAAGCCATTTGATACCTGTGAGTCGTGTCTCATGGGGAAAATGACCAAGGCTCCCTTTAGTGGACATGGTGAGAGGACTGTTGACCTTCTCGAGCTCATACACTCGGATGTGTGTAGACCCATGTCCGTCGAAGCAAAAGGGGGTTACCTCTATTTTATTTCTTTTATTGATGACTTCTCTAGATCTGGCTATGTGTATTTAATGAGAAATAAGTCACAAGCCTTTGAGAAGTTTAAGGAATACAAGAATGAAGTAGAGAAACAGACTGGCAAAAGTATTAAGGCTCTTCGATCGGATCGAGGAGGTGAATACTTAAGCCATGAATTCACTTCTTATCTTAAAGACCATGGAATAGTTTCTCAGTGGACTCCACCGTATACACCACAGCACAATGTTGTATCCGAAAGGAGAAACAGGAGCTTGTTAGACATGGTCCGATCCATGATGTCTAAGTCAGGACTACCCTTGCCTCTCTGGGGCTATGCGTTAGAGACAGCGGCTTATTTATTGAATAGGATATCAAGTAAATCAGTTCCTTCTATACCATATGAGATATGGAAGGGTAGGAAACCAAATTTTAATCACATTAAAATTTGGGGGTGTCCTGCTCATGTAAAGAAGAACGAAAGTGATAAGCTTGAGTCGAGAACCGATAAGTGTAGGTTTGTGGGATATCCAAAGGAGACGTTTGGATATTATTTCTATCACCCTTCTGAGCAAAGGGTCTTAGTGGCCAAGAGAGCTGTATTTCTGGAAAGAGAATATCTACTCCAGAAAAATAGTGGGAGCCAGATAGAATTGGACGAGGTCCAAGAACCATAACCCATAGACACAAACTCATTAGATGAGACTGTATCGGTTGATCCTATTCAGAGTGAAATACTGACACTACGGAGATCTGGTAGACTACCAAGAGAACGTGAGAGATATGTTGGACATGTCTCAGAGCGGTCCTCTAAGGTATGTATCGATGAGGATGAAGATCCTCAATCGTACCAGGAGGCGATCCGTAGTGTAGACTCCGAGAAATGGCAAGAGGCAATGGATTCAGAAATCCAGTCCATGTACACCAACAAAGTTTGGAACTTCGTTGATGTACCCGAAGGGAAGGTCCCTATCGGCTGTAAATGGATTTTTAAAAGGAAAATCGGTGCAGATAGATAGGTTGACACATACAAGGCTAGACTAGTGGCGAAAGGATATCATCAAAGTCAAGGCATTGACTATGACGAGACTTTTTCGCCGGTAACCATAGTCAAGTCAATCAGAATCCTCCTTGCCCTTGCTGCATACCTGGATTATGAGATCGGACAAATGGATGTGAAGACAGCTTTTCTTAATGAAAATCTGTCAGAAGAGGTGTACATGGTACAGCCTGAAGGATTCACCTCCAAGCTACATCCTAATAAGGTATGCAAACTTCAAAGGTCCATTTATGGATTAAAGCAGGCATCTAGAAGCTGGAACTTAAGATTTGACGAGGCTGTCAAATCTTTCAACTTCATTCAGAATGAAGATGAACCCTGTGTTTACAAGAAGGTCAGTGGGAGCTCTGTGATCTTCTTGGTCCTTTATGTTGATGACATCTTACTCATTAGAAATGATGTAGAGATGTTGACATCAACTAAGTCTTGGTTGTCCAAGACTTTCTCCATGAAGGATTTGGGAGAAGTATCCTATGTGATGGGCATAAGGATCTATCGAGATAGATCCAAAAGGATGCTAGGATTATCCCAATCCATGTACATAGTGATGCGGGACGGACACGGGAGACGACACTATTAGGTGCCACCCTCGGACTCTAGATGAAGACGCGACCAGCAGCACACACCAGGGAGACACTAAGCCCGACACTACGAGCTCCTAGTGGCAAAACGTCGCTAACAGAAGTGGAAGCTCACTCGTCGTCCCAAGCGAGGGAAAGCGCGGATCGTGCGCGGTTAAGGAACCGGCGGAGGTCAAGGGTAGTCCGACTCAACTTCCGGACTCGGATCGAGTCACGGGACGGGTCACACTCACTCTCACAGTGGTGACATGGACACACGGGCTAGTACCTACGCTCTCGGCAGCGGCAAAAGACCGTATACTAGCTAAGCAAATGAACGCCAAGAGGTTCGGACCATTACCTCCACGCACCCGGCGTGGCGAAGATAACCCCGGCCGAATCACGGACTCCCGGTTAAACAATATCACAGCAATACAAAGATTTGACCCACTCCACGCAGGGAGGTAAAAGGTCACATGTGGAGCCCGGGAATCACGCAACTCGGGTTGACGGGCAGCATCTTGACGTCGCCCGGCGGTGCCGAACTCCGCGTTTTCGTGCTTTCCGAACGGCGGGTTCTGCGGGCCCGCGGGGCCCACGGATGGCGCTGTCCTCCGGATCTGCGGGGGTGGGACCCACTGTGATGGGGACCCCTGGTGGCGCGCCTCCACGGACGGCGATCGGCCGGGAACACTGATCGGGGGTCGATCAGTCCCGATTCCCAAGCTTTGAAGTTGATGCCCACGGATTTTTAGTTGCTGTTTTCAGGCGCGCGCTCCGGCGAAAACGGCCGCTGCGATCAATCCCGACGTCGGATCGGGACGCATGAGCTATCTTTGGAAAGCTCTCTTCAAATGCTTCAATATAAACTCATAGAGATCTTCTGGATCTGGTCGGATCAGAACTTTAATGAATTTACAAGTCCCTGTTGTACAGTAATCGAAATCTCAGATCTGCAGGGTACTTGTCTGAGAACCACCGTTGACCGCCTCATAAACCTCGGATTCAGCTCTTGAGCACTTCTGCAAAGTTGTAGGGTATTAAACCACGGAACTGGGACTATTTTGGGAATTTGATTTGGAGGTGGTGGTGATTTACTATGATTTTTGGGGTGACTGGTGGTCGGATCTAGGAACAGGGGGACAGAACTGTAGCGGGGACTGAGAACGATTTTTAGAAAATATGAGATGGATGAACCAAAAATTGAGAAAAAATTTGGATGAAGGGGTGGATGGGTGGAACCTCCAGTAAAATTGGGCGAACTGGCAGAAATCAAAAAGTGGATTTAAGGTATGAAACTCAGGGCGGGGATGAATCTGGACAGAACTCTGGCAGAACCAAAATGGAAGAGTGGACGAAAATAAAAAAATATGAAATGAGATCTGAATGGCAAACCAAAATTTATGGGATGTCCTTGACACCTCTGGAACATCCACTAAAATTCCCAGATCTATCTGAGCTCGGGGCTGAGACAGGAAATTCGTGGAAGCTTCTGTGGTACTGCACGGGCAGAACTCCATTGATGGCGATGGCGGTGCGGTGGCGGCTCGTGGCGGCGGCGGCGATCGTCGGAACCGATACACGAGGCGTCACACCTCAGAATGGAAGCCTTCACAGCTTCAAGAGGGAGAGGGAGGAGAGAGGAGGGGGGCGCACCAGCCCTTGCTCTTGAATTAGTTTGAATCAAATGGCATTAATTCTCATCAAATGAAAATACAAGGTATATGTATGAATTGGCAAAAGACATAAACTACCCTTGGACCTAGGATTTGTGGGAATATAAAAATGGAGTAGAACTAATTAGTTCTACTCACATTTTTTCAAAAATTAAAACCTTGATGGTGAGAGGGGGGCGCCCCCTTGACTAGGGGTGGGGGTAGGTGGAAGGTTGGTGGCCAACCTTGACAAATTAGTCTAATTGTCCCCCCCCCCCCTTGGCCCACCCTTCTAGAAGCCCACATTAGAATGTTGACTGACCCCACATGGGGCCCTAGGCTGAGGTGGATCAATGGGAGGGGTCTGGGGGGGCCCGTGGGACCCGGGGGTCCCATTTTGTAAATAAACCCCTCTTACAATCAAAATTACAAACCGAATAAAATGAAACACACACACATTACACACAAATAAAAATCCCCAAAAAATATGATAAATGCTATGACTCAGTGGGGAACCTCCAGACTGTCTCCGAGCCATAGGGATGCTGAGGTGGCTCGAGTCGTGCTCCTCGTGCGGTACCGGTGGCTCGCCGGCTCGTGTCTCGCATGCGCTCGGGTGTCCGCACCAATTCTCCCCGGGTGGGAGAAACTCGACCCTGTCGAGTAAGGGTCTGCATCGCTCCGGTATCGCTCCAGAAGATCCGGATCAATCCGCTGCAACTCTCCATATGTGTGATTCATGTGTCCTCAGTAGCGGGCTATCCTCTCCATCGCACTAGGTAGCGCGGGTAAGATCCACTCCTGGTAACTGTCACTTGCTCGTCCAGTATACGATCTATATGCTCACGCTGCCGTAAAAAAGGGGCTGGAGGTGGAAGTGGACACTCAGGTGTGGGATCACTCTCAAGGGGAGGAGATGGCTCAAAAGGCTCACTAGGGATCACCGCTGGGTCCCTATATGCAACAAGATCTGATACATTGAAGGTAGAGCTTATACCATATTCCTCGGGCAGGTCCACAACATACGCATTGGATCCAACGCGTTTCAACACTCTAAATGGACCGGCTCCGCGAGCTTGCAACTTCTTAACGGTTCCAGAGGGAAACAGTTCAGGTCTTACCCTGATCATGACATATTCGCCCCTTGGAACTCTCGGTGGTGTCTATGGGCACCGGCTAACTCCTTGTACCGTGCATTGCTGGCCTTACTGTGACGACGGACGTCGTCATGCAGACTCCTAACATGCCTAACAAAAAGAAAAACACACAGATGCACACACGACCCTACACAAACCTAATGCTAGTCCGACACAATCATATGCAAGGTGGTCCAGGACATCCGAATGTGTGCCATGCATGCATTTGACATAACCGGAGGTTAATGGCATGGTGGATTCCTAGACATCCTACGATGCACCAATCATGAACATTGGGTTTGGATGTGGGAAGTCCGGGAGGTTTGGGTGGTTTAGGTGGGCCGGGGAAACCAAAATCTTCATTACCCCCAAATGACGGTTCGGACCTATTGCCATGTAAAGGTTGCTAGGCCCGAGTAGGAGGGGTGTGATAGTGGACTTCCTTAAAGAGGTGGAATGGAGGTTGTGGGCCAAAGGGCCCATGAAGAAAGGGATCGAAGGGATCAAAGAATGTGTGACCCCTCGATATGGATTCCCTCATTTCAAGGTCCCATGTGTGGAATTCTAGAAGGTGTTGATGGTCACCTTCATCCGTGAAGGTAGATGAGACGGTGGGGGTATGATGGTGGACTCTCTCGAAAAGGTGGAGTAAATATGGTGGGTCACGGGGTCCACAAGAGAATGGGTCGAAGGGATCATAGAAGGTATGACCCCTCGGACTAGGCTTCCACAATTCACTGTCCCACATTTGGAAATCTTGGAGGTGTAAATGATCACCTTCATTCATTGTGAGAGGTGGGACGGCAGTCATAGGTAGAAAGTAAGATTCCTCCCTTGGGCAAATGGGAATGAAATCGGGCTTGGCCGGCATAGGGAGGAGTAGAAGAACCTCCGTGGTAACATGACCCACGGTGTACACGGAGGTGATGGACCCTAAAGCGGGATGAGTGAAACTACGACCTGTGGGTCGGTCGAAGCCTGGAGCCAACAAGTGCGTAAATGTCCACTGCCGGTCTAACCCTTTAAGAAGGTCATCCAATGTATCCACATAGTGACTAGATCGGAAAGTGGTGTGAAATGAATTGATTGGCACCAGAGGTAGGATAGGGTCCATAGATGGGAGGGGAGATGGGGCCAGGCCATTCTTAAGCCAGCTAAGGAGTGGCTCGGCTATAAGTAGCTTTCCCGTTAGAAACACGTGTAGCTGTGGCTGAGGTGGCTCCGAATAAAGATCGGAGAGTGAGGTTTCTCCAACCCCTTTATCCCCTAGGGCTAGAGATGTCCGAGTGGGACACTGTCCGGCAAAGTGGCCAAACCCCTGGCAGCGATAACACTGTTGTTGTGATCCTCTACGCTCCTTGATAAGTGGACCCTTACCCTTATCCTCTTGACGGACAGGGGGTGTAGGCAATGGAGCTCTCATGGGTGGGGGAAGAGGATCCACCAAGATGGGGAGAGGACCTCGGGATGGCACTCTAGATGACACTGGATTGGGACTACCGGTTGCTACCTCCTTAGGGTCATGCTTGGTTCTATCTCGGCTAGGAGGTAGGCAAGAGGGAAGCAGGGACTCAATATAATCACACTTCCTATCCACCTTATCCAAAATGATTTGGAAGAGTTCGGCAATGGTGGGGTTTGGAGTAGGAGCGATGTGATGGATTCCCTCATATGAAGTCGGCTTAGTCGTAGACCTAGGCTCTTCTACATGCGCGGCGCGTTGCCTCCGATTATGGCCCACTTGGGTGGAGGTGATTGGGTGGGGTTGGTTGGAGGTGACCGGGCCGGGTAGGTAGACCTTCCTAAGTTCGTCCTTCATCTCATGCCACGACTCAATGGGCCTTTGCCTCCTAACCTCTCTCATGCGCTCAATGCTATCCCATTTTCAGGCGGCTTTGTTGACAAGCCTCTCTCGGGCAAAACTAACTTGCATGGCATCGGACATGGTGTAACATTCAAGATATTTGTCCATGGCGGCCTCCCAATTGAGGTAGTTGCCCGGATCATCAGAGCCATAAAAATCAGAGGCTTCGGGCCTACGAAAGGGGAGAGGATGGTTGCCAAGCCCATGAGTAGACCAACGGCCATATGGCCCGGGTGATTGGGAATCCATGGGAAATTGGAGAAACTACATGCTAGACATGCCGACACTTGGACAAGACCGACTGACTCTTATTGGACTACACACGAATTAGGAGACACAAACTGATGCAAACACCGACTAATGCAAACACACACTAAATGATGCACTTAGACCTAAACCAATATCCGGTACGGGGCGGAGTTAATCGATCTGAAGATCACTCCCGCAAGTGTGTGACCTCCCGGTAGGCGTAGCCTAACGTTCGGACAACACCTTTTAAGATACCGAATAAAGGGTGCAAATGCAATTTAAAACACACATTTTTTTTGTTTTGAAAATGATGATGGTCCTAGACTCGACTTAGACCATGATGCATGCAAGACATATGCAAAGACTACCCTAGACTCAACCTGCTCTGATACCAAACTGATGCGGGACGGACACGGGAGACGACACTATTAGGTGCCACCCTCGGACTCTAGATGAAGACGCGACCAGCAGCACACACCAGGGAGACACTAAGCCCGACACTACGAGCTCCTAGTGGCAAAACGTCGCTAACAGAAGTGGAAGCTCACTCGTCGTCCCAAGCGAGGGAAAGCGCGGACCGTGCGCGGTTAAGGAACCGGCGGAGGTCAAGGGTAGTCCGACTCAACTTCCGGACTCGGATCGAGTCACGGGACGGGTCACACTCACTCTCACAGTGGTGACATGGACACACGGGCTAGTACCTATGCTCTCGGCAGCGGCAAAAGACCGTATACTAGCTAAGCAAATGAACGCCAAGAGGTTCGGACCATTACCTCCACGCACCCGGCGTGGCGAAGACAACCCCGGCCGAATCACGGACTCCCGGTTAAACAATATCACAGCAATACAAAGATTTGACCCACTCCACGCAGGGAGGTAAAAGGTCACATGTGGAGCCCGGGAATCACGCAACTCGGGTTGACGGGCAGCATCTTGATGTCGCCCGGCGGTTCCGAACTCCGCATTTTCGTGCTTTCCGAACGGCGGGTTCTGCGGGCCCGCGGGGCCCACGGATGGCGCTATCCTTCGGATCTACGGGGGTGGGACCCACTGTGATGGGGACCCCTGGTGGCGCGCCTCCACGGACGGCGGTCGGCCGGGAACACCGATCGGGGGTCGATCAGTCCCGATTCCCAAGCTTTGAAGTTGCTGCCCACGGATTTTTAGTTGCTGTTTTCAGGCGCGCGCTCCGGCGAAAACGGCCGCTGCGATCAATCCCGACGTCGGATAGGGACGCATGAGCTATCTTTGGAAAGCTCTCTTAAAATGCTTCAATATAGACCCATAGAGATCTGCTGGATCTGGTCGGATCAGAACTTTAATAAATTTACAAGCCCCTGTTGTACAGTAACCGAAATCTCAGATCTGCAGGGTACTTGTCTGAGAACCACCGTTGACCGCCTCATAAACCTCGGATTCAGCTCTTGAGCACTTCTGCAAAGTTGTAGGGTATTAAACCACGGAACTGGGACTATTTTGGGAATTTGATTTGGAGGTGGTGGTGATTTACTATGATTTTTGGGGTGACTGGTGGTCGGATCTAGGAACAGGGGGACAGAACTGTAGCTGGGACTGAGAACGATTTTTAGAAAATATGAGATGGATGAACCAAAAATTGAGAAAAAATTTGGATGAAGGGGTGGATGGGTGGAACCTCCAGTAAAATTGGGCGAACTGGCAGAAATCAAAAAGTGGATTTAAGGTATGAAACTCAGGGCGGGGATGAATCTGGACAGAACTCTGGCAGAACCAAAATGGAAGAGTGGACGAAAATAAAAAAATATGAAACGAGATCTGAATGGCAAACCAAAATTTATGGGATGTCCTTGACACCTATGGAACATCTACGAAAATTCCCAAATCTATCTGAGCTCGGGGCTGAGACAGGAAATTCGTGGAAGCTTCTGTGGTACTGCACGGGCAGAACTCCGTTGATGGCGATGGCGGTGCGGTGGCGGCTCGTGGCGGCGGCGGCGATCGTCGGAACCGATACACGAGGTGTCACACCTCAGAATGGAAGCCTTCACAGCTTCAAGGGGGAGAGGGAGGAGAGAGGAGGGGGGCGCACCAGCCCTTGCTCTTGAATTAGTTTGAATCAAATGGCATTAATTCTCATCAAATGAAAATACAAGGTATATGTATGAATTGGCAAAAGACATAAACTACCCTTGGACCTAGGATTTGTGGGAATATAAAAATGGAGTAGAACTAATTAGTTCTACTCACATTTTTTCAAAAATTAAAACCTTGATGGTGAGAGGGGGGCGCCCCCTTGACTAGGGGTGGGGGTAGGTGGAAGGTTGGTGGCCAACCTTGACAAATTAGTCTAATTGTCCCCCCCCCCTTGGCCCACCCTTCTATAAGCCCACATTAGAATGTTGACTGACCCCACATGGGGCCCTAGGCTGAGGTGGATCAATGGGAGGGGTCTGGGGGGGCCCGTGGAACCCGGGGGTCCCATTTTGTAAATAAACCCCTCTTACAATCAAAATTACAAACCGAATAAAATGAAACACACACACATTACACACAAATAAAAATCCCCAAAAAATATGATAAATGCTATGACTCAGTGGGGAACCTCCAGACTGTCTCCGAGTCATAGGGATGCTGAGGTGGCTCGAGTCATGCTCCTCGTGCGGTACCGGTGGCTCACCGGCTCGTGTCTCGCATGCGCTCGGGTGTCCGCACCATATAGACACTATCATCAAAAGGTTTAGGATAGAAAATTCCAAGAGAGGTCTCATTCCCATGAGACATGGAATTTACCTATCCAAGGGGATGAGTCCTAAAACTTCTGAGGAGGTGGCACACATGAATAAGGTACCCTATGCTTTGGCGATAGGGTCAATCATGTATGCAATGCTATGTACACGGCCTGATGTTGCCAATGCTTTAAGCATTGTCAGTAGATATCAGGCAAATCCAGGCGAAGAGCACTGGAAGGCAGTAAAGGGTATCCTTAAATACTTGCGAAGGGCTAAGGATCTTTTTCTGCTTTATGGAGGAGAGGACCTACAGCTTAGAGCTTACACAGACTCTAGTTTCCAGTCAGATCCAGATGACTGCAAATCCATGTCAGGGTTTGTATTCATGTTGAATGGAGGGGCAGTCAGTTGGAGAAGCTCCAAGCAAGATACGACTGCAGACTCGACGACTGAGGTAGAATATATTGCTGCAGCTGAAGCTGCTAAAGAAGCCATCTGGATGAAGAAATTCATCTTGGAACTTGCCGTAGTTCCCGAGATATCAGCTCTCATCCCATTATTTTGTGATAATAATGGGGCCATCGCCCAGGTGAAGGAACCGAGATCTCACCAAAGGTCGAAGCATATTCTGAGGCGCTTCCACCTTATTCGGGAGATTGTTGATCATGGAGATGTGATGGTAGAGCGTGTACCGTCAGAAGATAACATAGCAGATCCACTGACTAAGCCTTTGACACATACTATATTTGAGCGCCATCGGGATAAGATGGGCCTCAAAGTTGTGGGCAATTGGTTGTAGTTCAAGTGAGAGATTGTTAGTGTTAGTGTGCTACAGGCCAATTTCGGGTCGGGTAGGCCCAATAGTTGTACGATCTTGTTCGTTATTAATAAAGTGGTATTTGAGCGTAAATATGCGATTGTGTTACTTTACGTTGTCCCTATGATATGTGGTTGTAAAGTCAACTCGAGATGGGATCTCGATTATGAGACTGACTTTACATGAACACATACCTTAAACTGTTCCTGGTTGGAGGGTAATCACTCGGGGACTTTGATTACCTATTAAACCAGTACACATGATGTGTTAGTGACCAGTCTCATGGTTATTGGTGCGGGGTACCAACACATATGTGTAGGTGTATGTCCTTGGAGGATGTACACTGAACTGATCCGCTATTGGATCTTCAAATAGTTGATTATACCTAATGTCAACTGAAGATCCAACGGTCTCAGTAGCATCGTTGGTCCTTTGACCTGAGACATTGATCGGATCTTACACGAGGACTGGATTGGTTTAATTACTTGGCTAAGTGACTTTAACCATAAGTCATGAGTTGTCGAGTCATTAACCACTCCAGGATACGTGTGAAGATCGTCAATGGTCAAGAAGGGATCGCTCACTGTCGGGTATATATCAGACAGTTAATGGGTCATGACATTGACGCTCCGTTAAATCACTGGCCAGGGTCGTGTGAGTTCGTTTAGAACGGACGTCATACACTTTAAGGAGGTCATAGTCAAATGGCACGATCATGGGGTTTGACAGAAATCATACCATCGATCGTACCAGACTCATAGAAGGAGCGAGGGATTATATCGATGCGGTAACTGTGGACTTACAGGTACCAGACAGACTGGTTTAAACCCGACGTCTTCTAGGATCACGCGGATTTACTTGACCCAACGTGATCGGAGGTTCGGAATAAATTAAACTATTATTCAGCTCTTGTAGAAGCGAATAATACATTTAATTTATTTCTAATTGAGAATTAGAAGTTAATGGGCCTTAAACTAGAGTGACTAAGGGCCTAGAGGATCACACACAATGGATTCTTGGGTGACGGAATATTATTGTACAAATGTATGTATTAATTCCCTTTAATTCCTTTTGGAAATGAGTGTAAATGGGGCTTAATACATATGTATAATAATGGAAAGGTCATATATACAATTTTGGTCCTTTGGAGGTCTTTAGAAAAGGTCTAAATTCTATATATATGGCACCTACGTGAGTTCATTCGAACTCTTCCCTTCCCTTTGGCTAATCAAGCAGTTAAGGCCAAAGAAGGAGGATTAGCCTCCCCCCTTTTCTCCCTCTTGCTCTCTCTCTCTCTCCAGAAGGTGATAGAATTGGGGAAGGTCGTGCCGGGGGGGGTACCGTCGCTGCGCAAGGGTCCGTGTGGATCTGCTCTAGAGACCGTACAGCTGTGCGGCTCGGTATTCTACATCGGGCATCGCGGACAACGTCGTTCCACGCAAGGTGAAATACGCAACCTATAATTAGGCGGGTTGGAGTCTTAGAAACACCGATTAGAGCACAGATTAAGGTTTACATAACACCGAGATCGGGCAAATGAATTTTTGTTATCCGCTGCGTCGCCCGTAGGTGCTGTGCAAAACCTTACAGCTTCTTGAGCTGCTGGAAGGAGGAGACGGTCCCGGCCGGCAGAGATTTGAACCAAGCCGGGCGTTCTCCCGAAGAGTCGTGACGAACGCCAGGCATTTCACTGTGTCTGAGGCCCGGTGGAACACCAGGTGAGACTCGAAGCTGTGCATGTGATCGGCCGGGTCAGTGGTGCCGTCGTAGGAGGGGAACGACGGCAACTGGAGCTTTGGCGGGATGGGGGCTTCCATGATTTCCCTACAAAAGGGAGCGTGGAAGTCCTGATTGTCGTCGATCAGGCCGCGATTTCTCGCAGCCAGGAGGACGTCGTCTAGATATCGGACCATATCCTCTATCTCGTCGATGCGCTGGAGCCGGCGATCCATCTATGGGTTGGAGTGCAATGGGCTACACACCCTAGGTGCGGGCGTCCTGCGCGATCGTTGGGTCCTCGCGACCGAGGCGTGGGAGGCTTCTCGCACTTGGCGAGGGTTTTCCCTGGTTTGGGCCTCCTCGTCCTGCCGCCGCTCGAGCAAGATGCACTGGGGGTCTGCTGGCCGGTTCATCAGCTCTTGGCAGATTCCTGTCAGGGCACGGAGCTGCTGGCGAATTTCATCCAGGTCACCCGGGGTGACCTCTTGTTGGGGATGGGCGGAAGAAGCTTCTTGCGATCCCCGGCGGGAGTTGGGTCCCTGGTGGGAACCACACCCCCGGTTGCTGGCGTTGCGGAGGCTTCCACAGGGTGACATAGCTTTTCGTAAGGCTTCCCACAGACGGCGCCAAGAAATGTAGAGGCAGGAAAATTATTCCTATACCACGTATCACCTTCTCTATTTATTTGTTGGGGAAGTCATACCGCACCCGTGGAGTCGTGTAGGCCTCCGCCTCGAGTGCTCGCCGCTCCCAGTGGGCACCCAGAGAGTGCTCACCGGGTGGTAAGGTCGGGTAGGAGGGGTTCTCTCCTTGGAAGTATGGCGTGGCCTCTCTGTTATCGTAGTAGGACTGGTCGCTCTATTCCATGTAGGAAACTTTTTGGCAGAAGTATCCACCATGTCGCTCTTCTCTGTCGATGTCCCTTTTATAGGGGGTTGTCCTGGAGCAAAGAGCCTTATCCCTTGATAGGGAAAGGCGGGGGTTATGGAGTAACGCTTTTCCGCTATAGTGACGGAAGTTTCCCGTTGGGGGGCGATTATTCCGGCGTCGACTTGTCCCGGGGCGAGTCTTACGGCGCTCATGGGACGTGCTCGCCCGTTAAGGGATCAAGGCCGACGTCGTGGGGGCAACAGTCTGTCGTCGAAGAACTGTCCGGCGGTCAATGCGCTTATAGCATTTATGCGTTGTGGAATCTGATGTCGAGGTCGGATCGGGCCGCAACTCATTGGGCCGCGGCTGCTGGCCACCTCTTGGGCTGGCTGTCGAGGCAATCTTGATTTGGGCCCATCGTTATTGGGCTTAATCCGAGTCAAACCGGATTTACCCTCCTCAGATGTCATCACAAACGACTCAAGGAGTCGACCAGTGTTGCATATAAATGATTGGGTGAGTGTGGACATGGTGGCGGAGTTTTTTGTGCAACCATGACGACTGCCGATGCAAATTTCTCCACCACGGATATTATAAAGATCAGCTTGTTGCTGAACGTTTAGGGTGACCGACGAATAGAAGTACAACTGATGTCTCCTTGACTCAAGTCTTGTCTGTTTTATCTTGAAATATTGAAAAGCTTTGTAATTGTTATATTTTAGAATGTTTTTATTTCTTTATTTGATTATACAATAGTACAAATGGGATTACATGGTCCCGCATGATATTAAAATTCTCCTTTTTTTCTCGGTTTATGGTCCATATATATCCATCGGAAATAAAAAAACGAAAAAAACTTGGTTGAAATTACAACGAACCAACAAAATATATTTTATTTTATGGTCATTCAAACAAAACAATTTCAGTCTTAAAATTAAAGAAATACTCTGATTTTAAAATCAATAATATTTCTAAGATCATAGAATTACGTCAAAACAGACAAACAGCACTTTGAGAACCCGAGGGGAAGTTTGAGGTACTTTTTGAGCTCTTGCAAACAGGTGCTGAAGTTCTTGTCCATTTTATCTGGCTCTTCGAGAACCCGAGACAAAAATCTTTGGGACATGAAAGAGCTTATAGAATGGTAAGCAGCATTGTGCTTATGGAGACACGAAGCAACTAAGGGTTAAAACTATCTATCTATCTGTCTATCTATCTATCTATCCTACTAAAACTACATATATATATATCTTGGACCTTCTCAAGCTGTTGCATCTCCGAGATGGCCCAGATCATGTTTTCAAGGTTGGCTTCAATTTGGCAATGAATTATGAGAACCCAAAGGTCCCATTTGATATCGGGATCATAAATCGGAAATGCATGCTCGGGTGTCAAGGGGTTAAGATGTTCGGCCATGACTTCAAACAAAATTCTGAGGAGGTCTACTTTTGATTAAGCAATAATGTCCCAGATAGCCTTTAAAAACCCTCGTGTTGGACTTGGTTGACCTCTAACAATAATGGCAAAGCAAAAGTTGACTAATACTAGATCGATCTCCAGACCATTCAAGTCAGAGAGAGAGAGAGAGTAGCCCCATACTGGCTCTAAACTCTAGGCCCCGATTTGGTATGGGTTTAGTCCTGGGTTAGCTAAAAATTAACCCAGGACTAACCTAAAAAATGTTGCGCCTCCTGGTTTGATGATGTTTTGGGAAGAACGCTCTGACTCCTCTGGACATCTATAAGGAGTCAGTGTGTTTTGATTGATTGGCGACAACTTAATCGATGTTTGTATATTAGCTAAGGTCGATGCTAGTATGCTTACACTCTAACCAAGGTCTGTGCATATGCTTTATAGGTCGGTGCTAGTTATTCTTCTTCTACACACTAGGTCTGAGTCATTGCACGTATAGTCGACGCTAGTTACGTGTCAAGCATATCAAGGTCTGTGCTACCTTGAGCCTGTCTGCATTAAGGTCGATGTTAGTACTAAGCATATTGCATACAGGTTTGTGCTAGTATCACGAAGGTCGGTGCTAGTTGCATCTTCTGCAGACCTAAGATCGGTGCATGCATTGTCTCACGCATGTTAGAGTCAGTGCATGTTCTGCATCGCACACGACCCATGTCGGTGCTAGTTGGCCAAGTGCACAACAAGGTCCATACATATCATTGTTCACGTGCATATAGGTCAGTGCATGAAGCATGCAAGGTCTGTGCTAGCAGCATTCCATGTAGTTGTCAGTTATACATAAGGTTAGTGCAAGTTCCTGTGGAACTGCACGCATAGTCTGTGCATATGGTATTAATAAGGTCGGTGCATGATTGTGTTAATGATCACAAGGTCGATGTAAGTTGCATGCAGCTATCGCTAAGGTCTGTGCACTTCACTGTTGAAGTCGGTGCATGTGTAGCATGGTCGGTGCAACTTTTTGTTGGACCGCACATAACGTCGATGCATACTCACCTTAGGCATTCTACTAGTCCGAGCACATTTGCTAGGACAAGTCAGAGCACATTTTTGTGATAGCTTCAGGTCGATGCACATCCTGCATCGTGCACACATACGTCGGTGCACATTCTGTATAATGACTGTGGACATGCTGATTGAGGTCCGAGCACATATGCTAGGACTAGTCTAAGCACATCTGTGTTGATGCCATTATGTATGTGCAAGCCATGTAGTTCACGCATGTAAAGTTAGTGCTAGCTACATATGGCTTATGCATTCAGGTCATTGAGAGTACATGAGTTTGACATATTAAGTATCAATGTCCTGTAATTATTTGTCTTCATGGTTTCATTTACATTATAATCACCCTCATAAACCATGAATCATATTGTCATTATTACAATTTTTATGGCTATCAGGTGTTTGATTAAATACCCTTTATCTGATAACAGGGACTTATGAATTGAACCAGGTTCGAACAAGTCAAGCCGAGGAAGCAGCAAAAGCCCAGCAGCTTGATACAGTCATGTGTACTATGATCAGTGACTGGCACATGATCCAAGGCAAGGCGTATAACAGGGGATCTTGCCACGTGGAAAGTAAAAGCTCAGTGATGCTAACACGTGGACAGGTTTGGATCAGATCTGGCTTGAAAATTGGGCGAGAATTGTGACGACCACGCGCTCATCTCCTAGAGGTTATAAAAGAAGGGCCGATCGCTCAGTTCAACAACAAAGCAGAGAAGAGTGTGAGCATCCTGCAAATTGAAATTGAGAATAGAGAAGATTCCTGAGTGAGGCTGATCAGTTCAAAGGAGAAAGGATAGAATTGATGAAGAGCGGTGCGTTGGAGTTCAGTCTGTGAGTGTGGTTTATGTTCCTGGTTGCTGGTTCAAAACCAGAACAAGTCTGCTCAATTTAGAACTATATTCGCTCAATTCAGAGCTACATTCTCTTATTTTTCTTTGCTTCTTTTATTTGTTTTACAAACTTCTGTTTACTCAAGATGTTTGTCAGCGGTTTGTAGAAGCTGTGAATTAGCGGTCAGCCAAGCTATATTGCCCAGCGGTAGAGGAAGATTCTTCTGGATAGCTTAAGCTGTAAGGCTCAGCGTCTGTAGGGAAACTGTTCCCCAAAGCTATGGATCAGCCGTAGCAAGCTATAATGCTCAGTAGTGAAGCCTTACTCAGTTGAGTAAGGGGTGGACGTAGATCTCTTGAGGAGATCGAACCACCTAAAATCCCTTGTCTCCGTGGATGCTAGTGATTGTGTGTTTGATGCATTTCTGTTGCTGAATTGTCTGAATTAATTACCAGATTGCTTGTTCATCTATGAGCTAGAAGAAGGTATATAAAAAGGATTCCACACAAAGGGTAAGTCACACTTACCTGGAAGGTGAATCACTTGTGTGAGGAGTCTCCTAGAGTCAACCCTCCGCCAAGTCCCTCTTCGAAGTTCATTGTTGTGCAATAGATCAATTGGCAATTAAGTCAGTCGCTATATCTATTGTCATCTTTGCATATTGAAATTGATATATAAGTTGATTGTTCTGTGATTGTTTTGGCTGTTGTGACTAAGTAAATTTGAATTCCGCATATATCCTTTAATTTTGTAAAACTTACTGGGAAAGATCTATTCACCCCCCTCTAGATCTACTCTACAAAAAATGCTTTGATTGGCAAGTCCTCTGGATTTGGGTTAACCATGTATTAAACCCGTGTTAATACCCGATTTCGAAATCCACAGCCTGAGGTGGGTTTCGCTGATCGGATGAGCCTTCTACCCTTTCTGCCCTTGTCTCGTCAGTCACCTCACCCTGCCTCGCCTGGGACGTCGCACCGCCTCGGCAAAGCTGTAGTTTTCTCCCTGCTTCGACCGCTCCGTTCCTCCTGCGAAATCCTCCCCCAGGTGAGAAACCCTTCTCCACGGTGTGGCCTTCTTCCCTCTCTACCCTCGCCAGTCGCCTCGCCCTGCCTCGCCTGGGACGTCGTAGCGCTTGGAGAAAGCGGCAGCCTTCTCCCTGCTTTGACCACTCCATTCCTCCTGTGAAACCCTCCCCCAGGTGCAAAACCCTTCTCCACGGTGTGGCCTTCTTCCCTCTCTGCCCTCACCAGTCGCCTCACCCTGCCTCGCCTGGGACATCGCAGTGCCTGGGGAAAGCGGTAGCCTTCTCCCTGCTTCGACCGCTCCGTGCCTCCTACGAAACCCTCCTCTCTAGGTGAGAAACCCTTCTCCACACTACCTTCAACCTTCCCCATCCCTCCTCCCCAACTGCGAAACCCTTTTGCTTCCACCCCTCGGAGAGGTCCCCGATCTCCATTCCCAAAACCCTAATCGAGACGCCTTACCGCGTGGTTGACGTGCTCCATCCCCGCCGCTGCGGCCGGGAATCCGCAGATTGAACCCTCGCTCTCCCCCGCCGTCGCACCTCTTCCTAAGGTTGGCCTCTACCGCCCCCCGTCTTCAAGATCCCAACCTGACAGGTGCCTGATTTTCCTCCTCTTGCCTAGTTTTTGTGTTGTTCTCTGATGTGGGGCCTGTTTGTGGCGCCTGCTAGGGCACGGACGGGGTTTGTAAAAATTTCCATATCCCCTTCCTTAGCCCCTTGATATTCATACTTCTATTTTTGATTAATGTCTATTTTTGTGTCTATTGTTTGATTTTATTTTCCATGCTTATGTAGTTTGAGATGACCGTGGCTCCTCACATGTGGATGGTGTTGGCTACTGTAATGTGTCAGTCTGATATGATTGCTTGTTAATTTATTTTTTCCAGTGGATGAATTGAATATGTAAGTGGTTTAATCTTCATGTTTTTTTAGATACTGCTGTATAATTCTTAGAGACAAATTCATGTTCCCACGTTGATGCCAATTCTGATTTTAATGTCTTTTTTTCTGACTAAGGTTTAACGTTATTGTGTCTTTGTTTTCCAAATGTTGGGTTTATTCGTCGCACTTCAATTTGACCAATATTTTATATGATCTTGCATGTTGTCTAGTTTGATTTGATATCACTGTTTATTAAGCTAACATGACATACCCTTGCAAGAGAGGTGAAGAACATCTGTTCTGTGCTCAAAAGCTGCTAATATGTAGCCTTTTTGATGTTTGCAAATAATTTCTACAGGCTTTTGCAATTAAATGGTTTTAATTAGGGAGGATTTTTAATCCAGTTGATAATCCATGGTCATTTCCCATGTTTCCGAAGTAACTCGAAGCGCGGATATCCGAAACGCACTCATTGACATTGCACAGCAATCTGAAGATGGTGTTTCTATAAATATAGCAGACATTAAAACTGGTGATTGTAAAACCTCCGATGAAATAATTTAACATGCTCATACTAATGTGGTTTTCTTTGTGGTTTTGCAAGGTTTAAGTTAGTTTTTTAGCAGACTAGGGATGGGTCGACCCTCACTGCATCCATTTGGTAAGGAGTTCATGTTATAAGAGGCAGAGTTGCATGGGTTGACCCTTTGGGTCGACCCCCACACACAGTGGTTCTGTTTTGGCATTTTGTGAGATCTGGCGTGGAATGTACAAGTGGAACCTGGAATCAATCATTTTATAAGAGCCAAAGTTGCATGGGTCGACCCAAAGGGTCGACCCCCACACACGGGGGTTCTGTTTTGGCATCTGAAACTTCTCATTTTTCATGGAATTTACATCTGAAACTTTAATCATCCAAAGTATATATCTTGTTTACCTCCTCTATGACATCTTCCTACAGATTGGAGTTCGTGTTATTAGAGGAATGGAGTTCTGTTTTGGCATCTTCCTACCGATTGGATGATTAAATTTTGGCATCTGAAACTTAGTCCATTGAGTTTTTCCTTAGCTTCCCCATAACTTCTGCTAACATGTATGGAATAGCATCTGGTCTGCTGACTTTATTGGATTGTAGACAAAGTCTGCTGAAATGAATCATAAACATGTGAGTTTTTTGGTAAGTGTTTACAAGCATTATCAGGTGAGTTTACAACACTGGTAGTCTGCAAGTCCATACCAGATCCGCTAACATGTATGAAATACCTGCTGTACATGTATCAGGTGAGTCTTTTGGTAAGTGTTTACAAGCATTATCTTAATTTTGATTGTCTATGCACAGAGCTTCATGTGGAATCTTCTTTCAAAATAAAAAAATAAGAGAACTTCATGTTGTCTTTTGCCCCTTTTGCAGTTCCTGTCCATAAAGCTTGCCACTGTCAATCCAGAAGTGGACTTCGACGTTGAGTAGGTCTTATTACCAATATGGTCGTTGTCATTGGTGATGCAGAAAATATGAATGAAACTAGCAGATGATCTTGGCATCCAAGTATTAGGACGGAGCAGGCATTCAACACTTGTTGAAAAGACTTCTACTATCGTCAAAATTTATTTTGTTACTCTTATTTCGCCTTTGCCTTGTCTTTGTTATATTCAGAGGATAAGTGTTGAATGATTAGTGGATGTAAGAGCCACACTACCTATAAGTGTGTAATTTACGAACATGTAATTTTGTAAATTATCTCCCAATACAAAGCACTATCGTATCAGACGAAATTCATATACTCTTATTAATTTTAATGAAACACTCCCTTCAATTATTTACACATGTTCTTATTTTTCTGAAATGTATTTTACCTTGTTAAATGTATGATCTACAAAAATGATAATTGGGAGAATGTTTGTATCAAGAAAATCAACTAACCCCTTTCCCTAGTTTCCAATGCTGAGAGGAGCAATGGAGGAGGATGGAGCCCTTGCCAGCGGGATTGTTGCAGTAAGTGGAATTGGAGTGTCGGGCGCCTCCGGTGATGCACAAATGTTAATGCACAAACGTTGCAGCTATTTAACAGCTATTTGAAATTTTTTATTGGTAATTTTTTTAGAACAGGGAGGGGGAATAGTAAATTTTTAACATATATTGCACATTTTTTATGTGTTAGAACGTATAATAATAATATTATTAATAATATAAATTTTCATAAGATTTTATAAATAATTTTTATTAAAAATGCACACTTAAACAATCAGACGAGAGAGTGACAATGTGATAAGATAGACGAGAGAGGCAAGGGAGATGAGAGAGATGAGCTCGGTAAGGTGTTCACAGAGATGAGAAAATTATATTGTCAAAAATAAAAATATTATTAAAATATTAAAATCTTTCATGAAAATATCATTATATTTACTAATTATATTTTAATAGTGACATAAGATTTTACTACGTAAGTGTTTATTTGCTTACTATGTATCTAGTCTCTAGCAAATGATGTAAATGTTGAAAATTTATTAAGAATAATTAATAGATTCGATAAATGTAATATACCATTTATTAAGAATAATTAATACTAATTACATTTTAAATGACAAGAAATAATTTAATAAGTTAACATGTGTGTGGGAGAGAGAGAGAGAGAAAGAGAGGGAGGGAGGGAGAGATTAAAAAATATAAAAGGGAGGGGTAAATGTGACATTTGAGTTTGAATTACCCCTAGTTTAACTCACTACCTACTAAATCACACTAGATTAAAGATAGTTTAGCCCACCTCCTTATACCCGGGTTAACTCCCCTCTTATCAAATCAAAAATGAATTAACCCTAGACTAACTCAAGTAGATTGAGTTAGTCTAGTCTAAGTCTAACTCCTTATCAAATTGAAGCTAGGGGCCTTGGCACGCGACATACTTTGAGCCAAATTGGGCAGCACGGCAGATTGAGTGATTATTGTTTGACGTATGTGTGACACCGATCCTAGTCATGTGGCCCTTATCTTGCCAAACCAGGAACTCCTGCTTGGTTTTGAGAATTTAAAACGCCATCGTCATTGTTCAGCGTCAATAGATCAGTGCCCTGCGCGAGACAGTGATGGATCCGTCCCCGCCTACTCATGCAACCTTCACTACTCTAACAACCAGTACAAAAAAAAAGTGGGATTCGCGGTGAAAATTATACGACGGAAATATCCCTCGACGTATCAGTAGCAATATAATTATCCGTCGCTAATCTATACTATTAAATATTTTACATCCAAATAGTGGTCAGTTTGCGATGGAAAAAGTATTCCACTAACAGTTTGCGGCAGAATTTTTAACCGCCACTAATTTGTCCCAAATTAGTGAACGATTTGCGACTTAATTTTTTGGCCGCTATTTTGAGACCATTTTGCGACGGAATAGTGTTGTCATTTTACAGTCGCAAATGCCACGCAGTTAGCGACAGATCTACGATGATAATTTCGTTGCAAATTTTCCCATATTGTCCCACACACTTAACGACCGTCAAAAGATCATTCCGTCGCAAATTTTCTTCCTACCACACTCTAAAAGTTATATTACATAACAATAGTAGGTCATCTGTGTAGGGTTGATGAGTTTGATATCGTTTCACAATGTTGTCAACTAAGAAATGTCGTGAAATATAAAATGTCAACAAAAAAATGTTACCATAAGAACCAAATTAAAGATAGACGTGCCCAAATAACACGACCTAGCCATTTTCTATTTATTTTTGTTAATTTTTAATTAATATTTATTTCTTTACTATGTAATAATTTTTATGATAAATTATTAAATTGTATTTATATTTTATTTTCTAGTTATCTAGTCTCGATAACAAGTAATTAAAACAAGTCGAGATCGAATCACGTACCAACCAAAAAAGAGTCAAATTTAACTGATCTGTTTATCTGTTAACAAGGTCTTCCAATGGTCGGATCTTGATAAAGCGTAAGTCTAATGGTTAGTTCTTTATTAAATCCAATGGTCGAATTTTAAATCTGGAGCAAATAATCTAATAGTTCTAGTGATATTGTTGATCAAATTTAATTAAATCTAAGATTTCGATTCATTTAATAGTTAGATCTTGATCATATGTACGTAGATTTAGAGGTAATTCTACGGTCATATTTTAGATCGGGATTAAATCCAAACGGTCAGATTCTGATTGAATATAATAGATTCACCACATATTTGTTGATGTCGATGCTGGTAAATCTTCTGTCATATAATATAGATCGAGAGCAAATGAACATAAAGACATAAGATCCAATTGGGCTGGGCTATATATGGCTGCCAATGGCCTGGGTTTAGATCGGCCCAACCCAAGCCTGACGTTAAGACGTAAGATCCGGTCGGGCCAGGCTATATATATGTCGGGTCGGGCTGGGTTGGGCGCGACTTTGTCAACACGGGGCTGACTTCGGAGCCCTAGCCTAGCTAATTTAATAAACAATAATAATAATGAATATATATATATAAATATATAATCTATCATTTTATTAAATTAATAAGAGTTTTAGATGTTAATTTAATAATTTGAAAATTAAGTTTTTTATTTTTAAAATTTATTTTAAAAATAAGATCAGGACGGATTGGTTTGCGGGCCGAACTCAAGGCCCAAACCCAGCCCACGGGCCTAGTTCGGTCGGGCTTTTAGGCCAGATGTCCACTGGTTAAATTGAAAAGGACCCGGTGGCCCGACCTAAAATCGGGCCCAGCCTGGCCCGGCCCATTGACAACTTATTTATAATACACATTAAATAATTATTTTTATAATAAATTTAAATTATAATTTTATTGATTATTATACTAATTATCAACTAGTTTTATTAAAATTTATGATATTTAAATTTAAAATTTAGTGACAGATTTGGGGCCGATAATAATCCGAACAGATTTCTAATTTATTCGCAAGAAAAGGAAAATTTAGCGAGAGATTTGAGGCAGATTAATGACAGATTAGGGACGGACGGTCCTCTTCTTCCCCCCCACCGATCCTCTTTCCTTTCACATGCACACACATTCCCTCTCTCTCCCTCTCTCCCTCCCTCCACGCAACCGTGCCTCGTCGATGTCCCTCTCCGCCGCCGCCGCAGACGGAACCATTCCCCGCCAGCATGCTCTCCGGTCCAATAGCCATTGTCAGTAAATTCCTTCACCCTAGCTCTCTCTCTCTCTCTCTCTCTCTCTCTCTCTCTCTCTCTTCGTCATCGCCAGTGGGGAGAGGGAAGGGAGCGTCCGGTGGGGGGGAGGGGAGGGGGTCCGATGGGGGTGGGTCTCTGGTGGGGGAGGGGAGGGGCTCCGGTGGGTCCTCCCCACCCTATCTCTGTGTTTTTTTTTTGGTTGCATTGTCGGGTTGACGGAGGACGACGGCATGGGGGTCCGGTGGGGTGGGTCTCAGGTGGGGGAGGGGAGGGGGGTCCGGTGATGGTGGGTCTTCGAGGGGGGTCCGGTGGTGGTGGGTCTTCGGTGGGGGAGGGGTGGGGGGGTGGTCCGGTGACGCCCAGGGGAGCGGGGTCTACTGGGGGAGGGTAGGGGCTCCGGTGGGTCCTCCCCACCCTATCTCTATATTTTTTTTAGTTGCATTGCCGGGCCGGCGGGGGATGACGGCATGGGGGTATGGTGGGGGTGGGTCTCAAGTGGGGAGGGGAGGGGGTGGGGCAGGGAGGGTGGTCCAGTGGGGGAGGGGAGGGGGTGGTCTAGTGGGGGTGGGTCTCCGGTGGGGAGGGGAGGGGTGGTCTAATGGGGGAGGGGAGGGGTTCCGATGGCACCGAGGGGAGGGGGGTCCAATGGGGAAGAAGGTAGTCTATTTTTTTATATTGATCTTTATTTTCTATAATATCTGAATTTTTTGTTAATTTTTATGCAATCTATGTTTTTATAATTTTAATGCAATTTAATTACTACAATTTATTCATGTAATTTAATTCTTTGTAATTTGATGCGCATGTGTGTGCGTGTGTGTGAGAGAGAGACAGAGAAGGGAGAGGGAGGGGGCGGGTCTGGGTGGGTGGAGGGGAGAGGAGCGGTCTATTTTTTTTTAATTTGTGGATGACAATGGATTTGGATATTTAAAGCACGCGTGACCGTTAGTCACAATTAGAAACATGTTTGCTATAAATTAGAGCTGAAAATCAAAATATTACATCTATCTCCTAGCTCTCAATTTCGACCTATGATTTTCATCCAACACTTCAATTATGAGTTGCTGAAGGTAAAAAAGGGTACAAGAACATTGCTCCCCTCCCCCCATCACAGACACACACACACAAACACACGCACACACACAAAGAGGGTACAAGAACCCTACTCAACTCTTGTGTTCGTGGATAAATGACATGAGCACGCTCATCTCTTACATTTTCAAGAAGGGAATCCTCCCCATCCTCAAATGTTTTCTCAAGTTGATGAATTGATGCCTCAAAGGATAAATGCTTCTTTTTTCTTGGTTTTATTTCATGAAATTGTTGTTTTATGTGGCACCATGCATACCTGTCTTCTCTGTCTCCATGGGTAGTTTGGCACAGCCATCAGTGCTTGCACAATTACTGTATCTACACGGACATCCAAACTCATTGACTTTTCACGTAGCAGTTTGGCATTCCTAGACTTTCCTTCCTCTTTAGTTTCCAAGTGTTTCAGCTTTGACCCTTACTATATTTCTCTTTCCTCATTTTGGCAAATTCTCCTTGTAATCTCTAGCTTCTTTCACTACTATACAAGTTTGTGTTTTTTAATTTTATTTATTGCAATCATCAATTAAAATGAAATGAATTGTTTAATTCATTATATGCATGACCAGTGGGGGGGGAGGGGAGGGGGTTCTGGTGGGGGGTTGCAAGGCTGGCGGTGAGGGGAGGGGAGGGGGTATGTTTTTTTTAGAGGAAATTTCTCTATGTCATCTCCTTCGATGCTACTTCTATTTATACATAACTTTATATTATTTAATTTTAAAATTTTATTTAAATATTTTTAAATTAGATGTTGTTTAATTTGATGTATACATGATAATGAGTGAGATGTTCTTTAATTTGTTGTTATTTAATTATATGGGGTGTTCCATGTGAGCTGAGGTGCGTGGGTGCAACCTAACATTACACGCAGATCAGGTGAGCATGTTAAACCAGTGTCAATGAACCTTCCCATTCAAGACTTTGGGATTGATGTCATGTTCTCATTTTTTTATGAGAACGCATGTATCTAACTCAAAGTCTTGAATTGTCTGGTCCGGACAGTCTCTGAATATTTGATCGCACTTAGGTAGTCATTTACTATATCTGTTTGTATAGTTTGTTAAAAATTTTGGTTGCGTCTTCTCACTCTTCTCTAGTATACCTTTATTGATTTAGAGTATTTTTTTAACCACTTACTGTAGATATATTCTTTCCCTCCCTGACTCAAAAATATGAAAATGTGCTAAAGAGGGGGGGGAGAGTGAATGTGTGTGTGTGAGTGAATAGCATGAAAAAGACAAAAAAACAAACGATGCAAGCAATGAATCACTCACAAGCATGAACAAGTTGTGATCGCCACCAAGGTATTAAGTGCAAGGAGAGGGCACCACATACCTTGGAAAGGGGAGACGGATCGGATGAGGACACTCGCCCAATTATGCAACGTTGGTACAGGATGCAAACGGTCCGATAGAGACCGCTAAAGGACATAGACGGCCGAATGATAGACCACGTACAGCGCTGAAGAAGAATGCGGGAAGAAGACCTGGTTGGCGACTAAACGGTCCGCTATCGGCCGCTAACAGAAGCTGGACGATCTGAGGAAGACCGCACATCTCTGTAAACGGTCTGAGGTGAACCGTGTGGAAGCTCCAAATCCCAAGCCGTGAGACTTAATCCTCCACCCCTTCCGGCCAGCCAGAGGGGATGGGCCTCGTGCTTGAACTCCTGTTGACCTGCAAAACAACACAAATGACCAGAAAAATGCAACCCAAGTGAGTTTATGAAGTGTAATATCTATGAAAACGAATGGAAAACTAAACACATAAATGGAATGGGGGATACCTGGGGGTTGGGTTTTTAAAGCCCTATGGGGCGTGGAAAATAGTAGGAAGGTGATGAATGTGAAGATAACAGTGAAAAAAATATGGGGGAAAGTGCAAGAAAATGGCGATACGATGATGAATGAATAACGAAGAAGGACTAAATGAAGACACTAAACACCAAAGACTCGGACTACTCCCTGAACCGAAGGCTTGGCGAACGTGGAAAGCCTTCCTCCCTGACTAGAACTCGCTCAAGAAAGTGGCAGCACTTCGACGGGAAATCCAGAATCTCCCCCCCTCGCGAGCTTGGACTAAGGGTGCTATTTATAGACCCTTGAAAGTCCGCTCGAAATTAGGGATTTTCCAGCGAGAATTAGGCCTAGATTCTTCTAGATAAATTGGAGATAATATTCCCAACTTTCACCAGGATTGAACGGGACTCGATTTGGTTAAGAATCCACGGAGAAAAAGGTTGAACAACGAAGAGGTTTCACCGCGGGTGGAGAGAGAAAAGCCAACCAAATCCAGAATTTCGGCCATCAAAACGGTCGAACGATGGGCCGCCTACCCATATAAATGGTCCAATTCTAGACCGCTTACATGGTGTGGGTGGAAATTAATAAACAGATAAATAAACTCATTTATCCAAAGAACAGACCGACTGAACTGGCGTAGGACTCTTAGGAGGAAAACCGCCTATTGGTGGACCGCCCAAATAGATAAACGGCCCATCGTGAGACCGTCTACACGGTGTCGGTGATAAATCAATAAAAATAGATATTCATCTAGAAAACTGACCCATTTAGGACTCTGGCCCCTAAACGGTCGTTTGATGGACCGCCCAACTTGAATAAACGGTTTAATGCTAGACCGCTTATCTGATGTCGGGGCAAACTAGAAGGGAGATAAAACCGGTCTTCTGAAAGACCGCCCACCCATTAAACGGCCTATCGCTAGACCGCATATCAGACGGGCGATGGAAAAGAATAAAGATGAGATAAGTAAGCCTATTTACCCCAAAGACCAAATGAAATCATAGCCCATTAAGCTCCAAATTCAAGAGCAAGTCCAGTCAAGAAGGAAGTACCTATAAAATAAGCCCAAAAAAGGCCCAATGAGTAATGGACAACTCGAGACATCGAAAATAAGGGTAAGAAAAATGGCTTAACTCAAAGGCAAAAAACGTGTGTCAACAGATGCCCCTCCTTAACGTCCTCTTTGCAGGGGAGCGAGCGGAGGTGAAGCGAAAGTGAAATGGAACATGGAGGTGAAGTGAAAACGAAGCGGAGCGGACTGAAAAGCGGGTGTTAAGGTAAACGACACACGTTTCCTCGCCAACGAGCGATGAGAATCTTCCGGAAAAACTCCAAACCAACACACGATGAATGATCAGACCAAAACAACACCAGTCTGGAGAAACAAACTAAATAAAAGGAGGGAGAAAACGCAAGCAACCTCTTCAGGGGACACAATCAACAACCAATGAGGGAAACCGGAATAAGTAAAAGAAACATGTTAAAAACCTCCAAATGGGGACCCTTAGTCAACCAACCCAAGTGAACAAACCAGAGAAAAACCTTCCAACTCAGTGTGGAATAGCTCTCTTAACCAAAACCATGAACGCACAATCATCCGTCACAAATGGGACACTTTCAGACAGACTATGGGTGGTGAATGCTCAAAAGATGCGTATGATGCATTAAAATAAAAGAAATCATCAAAGCGAATGCAAAGAAAATCATAAAATAGAAAATACTCAAGAATAGTATTGCTAGATTAGGACAATTAGGGTCAGGACACTATCTGCAACCACGGCGTGCGAGATAGAACCATCGTCCCCCAATTCTCCCAGCCTAACGGCCTATCCGATGATTAAACACGTGGACCTAGATCATCATTATTTTTGTTACAGGGGAACATCAGATCCTGGAACACGTGAACGACCGACTGGTTCTTGAGATAATATAACGTAGATACCATATACTAATGCATTAAGGGATACATGGTACGGGATACTTACCTGACTTACCTGTCCGGTCGGAGTAATGTGGCGATGCTGCAAAAGATCATGAACAAGGTTTTGCAATCATATATATCATGAGATAACCAGTTCAAAGGATTTATCAATTAGGCACATAATGCAGCAAAGACAAGGATAAAAGGATCATTCATTATTTCAGCAAATAAACGGTCCAATCCAGACTGCCAGGAACGGTAAACAGTCCAAATAGGATCGCCGAGTCAGTGAGAATTTGAATTTCATCGTAGCACATAAACAGCCCTATATAAAACCGCCCAAAGAATTAACGGTCAAAGAATGACCGTTTAATGGCAATGGGGTCATCACACAAACACGGTCTTTTTAGGGACCGCCCAAAGATAAGCGGTCTATCGCTAGACCGAATTTAGATCGTCAGTTTCAAAAAAAACAAACTGACACCTCCCTTCGTCTTCCTCCTCTCTTCGTTTCATCTTCCACCGAAGGCCACCGAACGGAGCTCAATGCTCCTCTCATTCTCACATTCTCCAGCTCTTCCCCCCCTCTCAACTTCTTCCTGGCCCTCGCATACTCCGTATGCGATTCAAACGCCAAGCCCTAAACCGCCGGATGTCGGGAGAGAAAACCGCATCGCCGCCGCCGGCGAACCCACAGAGAACATGGTGCCACCGCCGGCTAAGGTGGCACCCCTCCCGATCGTCAGGATGTCGGAGGAAGAGGGGCCACCACCGGTGGGCGAAGCGCCGACAACAATGGCCGAAACCCCGGCCAAGGCTCCACGCCCATCCGAGGTAGGCCACGGACCCCAAAACCCCCTCATTTGGATGTTTTAATGGGTGCATGCTAGCCTAGGTGAAGGAGATGGGGCATACGACCCCGTTGGGAATAGTCGTAAGGCCTCTAGGGCCATTACCAATGGTGGGGGGAGAGCTCGGGTGCCGGTGGGCACGGCGAGTAGAAAACGGTTCAATAGTGACCGTCTAAGGAACTTAAACGGTTCGCCTAGAACCGTTTGAGGACAAAGCGGTCCAAACCAAACCGTCCAACAGGCTAAAATAGCCTATGGGTGACCGCTCAAAAGGATATGAATCGGTGGGATAAAAGTGGTCTAAAGTAGACCGTTCAGGGAACAAGACGGTCCACCTGTGACCGTCTAACAGCTGAACTGTGGTGAACAAAATGGTCTCCACCAGATCGTCCATTAGGCCAAATGGTCAAAGAGTGACCGTGTAGGTCCAGATCAGGCGGGAGGGCCTAGGGGGATGAAAGCGGTCTAAGGTAGACTGTTTAAGGGCTCAAACGGTCCATCTAGGTCCAGATCAGGCGGATGGTCTGTTTGGGACCGTCCAACAGGCTAAAATAGCCTATGGGTGACCGCTCAAAAGGATATGAATCGGTGGGATAAAAGTGGTCTAAAGTAGACCGTTCAGGGAACAAGACGGTCCACCTGTGACCGTCTAACAGCTGAACTGTGGTGAACAAAATGGTCTCCACCAGATCGTCCATTAGGCCAAACGGTCCAAGAGTGACCGTGTAGGTTAAGATCAACGAGAGGGTTTATGGGGAATGGAAAACGGTCCAATGGGGACCGCTGGAAATTCAAACGGTCAATCAGCGACCGTTGGAGGAATTCAAAATGGTCCTGAGGGGGCCGCTTACTTGACAGACTGCATTTTTTTGTTTTTTCTTTGATTATATATATATATATATATATATATATATATATGCATGACTTATTATGAATTAAGTGACTTATGCAAATTGTTTAAATGTATGCAGGGAAAGCGCCAGACCCGGATCTCGTGGCTCCAGGTCCGTGCAGTGTACCTTGCACTACCGGACTTCCAGCGGGAGCAGCTGGCAACCATGGGATTCGGGGAGTTCCTCGGCATGGAGGTCACGCGGCTCGACACCGCCCTCCTATACGCGCTGCACGACCGGTGGGACCTGGTCCGCCACACGTTCCTCTTCCCATGGGGCCACATGGTCCCGATGCTGGAGGACGTGGCGCGCATCACCGGACTGCACGTGCACGGGACACCGGTGAGCGGGAGGACCTTTATCGACTAAAAAGAGCTGGCTCAGAGGCTTCTGGACCTGGAGCTGCAGAGGCCGGAGTGCCAGTCGACGACCCTGCAGAGAGCGAAGCTACAGGAGAGTCTAGGCCTGCGGGGAGTTATGATCGCTACTGGATAGCTACCAGAGCAGCACCTGGGGAGGCTCGTGGACCGAGCGCGGGAGCGGGTAGCAGTCGCTCCGAGACACGAGGCAGACGTCATCTTGATGAGGTTCTTGATGCTGCTCTTCGGGAGGCTGCTGTTTGCCACCCGGGTGGATAGCATGAGCTGCCGGCTACTGCCTCTACTAGAGGATGTTGACCACGTCGGAGAGTATGCGTGGGGGACAGCGGTGCTTGCCTTCATGTTCGACACTCTCAGCTCCACCAGTCGGCGCACGATGCTCGGTGGCTTCTCTCCACTGCTATAGGTATGACTCGATTCCTAAAATGATTATGCAATTGTTATCTCTATATGATTTCTGTATGCTGACATTTGATGCAATGCAATGCAGGTGTGGGCCTACGTGTACCTCCCCGGGCTGGGGAGAGGAGAGGAGACATACCCTGACCGATTGCCCATCGCGAGACGGTGGACAGCACCACGGGAGGTGGGCTCCCTGCATCGCCAGGTCCGGGCGATTCATGATGACCTCGACGCTCTTCCCTACGCCTCGGTAAGGTCTAAACCTGAGCTTTGTGTAAATGCAACTATATGCTTATATGCTGACACAATTGCCCACTTGACAGGTCCAGTGGACACCCTACTAGGGAGAGGGGCACGAGGGCCAGCCATGGGTGGTGGCGGCCCTAGCGTACGCTAGATGGGACATCTGGCTCCACTGCATGAATGTGGTGGAGCCACTCCACTACCGGCTGGTCATGAGGACCATTGGCGTCCACCAAGCGGAGGTCAAGTTCCCGGCTCGCGAGAAGCTGGAGGAGCGCGTCGGACGCCACGCGCGAGGGCTGGCGGTGGAGATTGACTGGGTCACGCGAGCGGCGGAGCAGATCCAGGATTGGACGGGACTTGGGCGAGCGGTGCGCGCCCGACCTGAGAGCGACGAGGCCTACCTGACGGCCTACGCCCGGCGCTATGGAGACCAGGTCTTCCGTGGCACGCGACGACCGGTATGGCTCTAACCTTATGCTTTGTAATATGCTTTATGATTACAATGCATTGACACCTGACTTCCTACATGCAGCTCGACCCCCAGGGACGGATCGCTGAGCTCCAGGGTCTCCTCCACTCTACCGTCCAGCAACGGGATGAGCTCCGGCTTTCTCTGGACCTCCTGGTAAGTTTTACTCAACCTCAGACTTAAAGTTTTTATGATATGCATTATGAAACTGACATGCCCCTATTTGCAGTGAGCCGAGGGAGCCCAGCGCCAGGCGTCGAACGCACCGTCTTCCTCCCAGCCTCCCGTAGATCGGGCCGAGTGAGACGCCGAGTTTGCGCGAGCGACAGCGCGGGCGGAGGCGGCCGAGGCCACTCTTGCCTAGAGGGTACGCAAATCACTACCTCTTCTCCTTTCTGAATTTTATGATTAGAACCGCAAAATGATTTGCAAGATAAATGCACATGCAGGCGAGGGAGTTGATAGCGGCCTTGGACGAGGCTACCCGGTATAGGGAGGAGGCCGAGCGCTTTCGTGCCAAGACCGAGAGGCTCCGTACAGAGGTTGCAGAGCTGGAGCGATCCCGTGTCGGGACAGCGGAGGTGGAGCGTCTCCGGGCAGAGGCGGACCGATTTCGAGCTGAGGCAGAGCATGCCCGCATATAGGCGGCGGAGCTGTGGGGAGAGGTCCAGGCGTACCAACAGATGAGCCAGAGATCGGGGCAGAGTAGGACCCATAGCGTTGCGCCTAGCGGTACCCACCGAGACTACCTTACGGGTTCCTATGGTTATCGGAGGAACGAGGACGAGGAGCATTGGTGACGCCGGCGTGCGGAGGAGAGTGCCTCCATGGCGCCACCAGCGAAGCGCCATGAGGGTTCAGGAGAGAGCGATGACCCTGGGAAGGGTTAGCCTTGATGTACTCATGAGATGTATGTATGCATGGCTTTAGTGAAATGACATGATTTTTGCTTTTTAGAAATGCTATATGTGTGTATGCTGACACTGACTGACTAACAACGAAACCTACAACTGACACAAGGGCGTGAGAAAGGGGGACGGAGAGACTCGAGTAGAATGACTCAAACTAACAACAAACTAAGGCAGCGGAGAGAGAGACGGTCACTCAGATGGCCGCTCAAGGACTGGATGGTCTCGCAGCAGTCCACTGAAGTTCGTCCGACCATGTACTCAAAGAAGATCATAAACGGTCCCTCTTGGACCGCATAACTTGGGAAGACGGTTCTTCCATGACTGTTTGAACCGAGAAACGGCCTATACAAGACCGTTTAGACTGCAAGAGAGGCGAAGTGTGTAGAAGGCAGATAAACGGTCCATCGAAGACCGTCTTCAAGTTGCTGCGGTCGCCCGATAGACCGCGGCTTAGGAAACTCTGGTAGCTCCGAGCGGGACTCTCTTGGAGAGTCCCAAACTGTGGGCAAGGAGTCCTAATCCATGCTAAAGCCTATCATGACCCATTTTGGAGCTATCCTACCTCAATCCTAGTGGGATTAGGCCAAGTGTTTGAGCACTATAAGTAGGAAGCACCTTAAACTCGTTTCTCACACACAACCCCTCTTCTAGGTCCTGAAAACCTTGGTAAATCTCCCCAAATCACCGTGAAGAGGGCTTTTGAAGGCAGCTCCATGGGTGAGGCCGCTTACCACGGGCCAAATTCAGCCAAAAAAGAGTATGGTGCGCTGCAGAGGTTGACCGCGATCCCTGGGCATCTGAGTTCCAGTCCTTTAAGAGAGGTAAGTCAAGGCAACTCCTTTTATCTTATTCAATTTCTTTCAAAAAAATGCTTATTATTCTTTCTCTTTTCCTCTCTTTGTTTTCTTTCTCTTCTTGTTACCTCAGCTCCTTCCCGGCCCAAGGCACTATTCCACCCTGAAGTAGATGTCTCCCATGATCCGTGAGCTCCCCATAGCAGTGATATCCATCTTAAGGGCTTGGCACTTGCACCCTCTTTTAATTCTAGCCAAAAACTACCCCAAGCTTTCATTGGTTTGGCACAGCATCACAGCTTTAGTAGAATTATGGCATCCCCAGACTCATACCTTCATCTTCCCCTCTTTTGAGGCCACCATTCTATTAGAAGAGGTAGAGATTTATCTATCCCTCCCTAGATCTAAAGTTGGTGAGGAAGACTTAGTTTGCCATACTGTTGCCCCTGTAGATCCTACCCTCATTCTGGGGGAGTTCCTACCTAGTGCTAAAGACATTCGCACCATAGTTGGCCCACACCACATCCATTTGATACCCTTGAGCCAGTGGGTCATAGTCCATTGTAAGAACAAGTGTGGGTGGGATGAAGCCACAGCCAAAGCTGTTTCTATCTGCCTATGTGGTGCCATACTCTTCCCCTCTGCCGACCATGTCTTGGGCATTCCCAACCTTAGCACCATTAGTGGACTGTGGCAGGGTCTTTCCATTTCTCAGGCCGTTCTTTCTTACCTGTACCAGGGCCTTAGCTTAGCAGCCTTAGGGGGCCCACTCTTTGGCTCTATGATCCTCCTAGAGTGCTGGATGGGGGTCAGGCTAAAGTTCAAACCTAGGGATGATATCACTTCTGTCAGTCGTATCTTTGGGAGTCATCCACTGTTCTTTATTGGTGGAGCCTTCATGTTTTCTCAGTAGGTGGAGTGTCGGACCGCGGACAAGAAGACTAGGGATGAATGGCGCCTCTATATCAACACTCTGCCCTTGGACCGGTTCGCGATGCGCCCATCCTTCCTCCATGACACCACCCTTAGGCTTGCTAGGAGGCTTGGGCCTGACTTGAGGCTTGTGGGAGACACCACCTTGGTGATGTACAGCCCCCATAGGTTCTTTCTACAGGTTAGACTCTCCCGGACGACAGTTCCAGCGCTACCCCACCTTCCTGCACTACAGGCGAGGAGACTTGGGACAGAGGGGGATAAGCAGGCGGTCAGGAGTGCCCTGATCATGTGGGAGGTCAGCAAGGTGCGTACCCTACCAGCAGAGGTGACAGAACTTCAGGAGGAGTACCAAGCCTATGTGAGAGAGTTGTGTGAGATTCAACCTCACGGGGATGCCCGGTTGAGGATTGAATGATTTTTTCTTTATGATGTATAGAGACCCATGGATTGATCTTGGTTTGTTTGATTTTGAATAAAGGAATGGAGTACTTTGATTGAACGAGATTGGCCTTCTTTTTGTGCATTGTGTAGATTGAGGTGGTTCTTTTGAGAAGAAAGTGGCCTACTAAAAGACCGCTGAATGAGTTAGATGGTCATCATTTGACCGCCGATTTAAGCAAAACTGTCTTAGATAGACCGCTCAATAGACGGATGTGAGAGGTTCAGAACCAAGGGCCTGCACGGTCTATCGAGGGATCGTTTAAGCACATAGAACGGTTGGTGAAGGACCGCGTTAAGACTTAGCGGCCATATTCGGACTGCATAACCCTGGGTGCAAAGAAGAGCCAGTAGGCTCGTGATATATGATTCTAGGAATGAAAGCGGCCATATGGAGACCGTCTAGAGGAATGAAACGGTCAGATTGTGACCGTTTGAGCTGATTAAAATAGTCGTTGAGGGACCGTTTACCTGTAGATGCCAAGAATCCCCCGTAGACCTATCCCTGCACACATACTTAAATAAAAAACATGTTAAATCTGTTTTAGGCTTAACCCCTTGCCTACAGCAAGCTAGAGAATGACCAATCCTTGATTTTGAGTCAAGAGGTGAAGCCTTATTAAATAGGCGAAAATAACACATGAGAATGCGATGCATGTCATGAAATGCAGGGAGACTATGTGACGATCTTAAAAAAATATTTTTTTGTAATTTTGGAAGATATTTGATTTTTTTTGACTTTTATAAATATATATTTTTTGAATTTTTTGAGATATCTGATTTTTTGGCTTTTTGAAATATCTGATTTTTTGGACTTTTGAAATATCTGATTTTTTAGATTTTTGAAATATCTGATTTTTTTAAAAAAATTTGAAATATCTAATTTTTTTGGATTCTTGAAATATCTGATTTTTTTATTTTTGAAATATCTGATTTTTTTTGGATTTTTGGAATATCTATCTTTTTTAGATTTTTGAAATATCTGATTTTTTTATTTTTGAAATATCTGATTTTTTTATTTTTAAAATATCTGATTTTTTTAGAGGATTTTAGAGCCAGTTCAGACCCGGTGACGGGAGACCCACGTATCTCATTAGGGGTTCCAGTACAACGTGCATTATGGGTGACCATCCATGACTGGGGTCCAATTTTACTTAACGGTGACTCTGCTAAGGCCATACCCGGGGTATGATCCAGTCCTTGGAAATCAAAAAGAGAATTTGAAAGGAAAGTTGGGGATATGTATAGAGGTTTTTAGGGCTTGAGTTCTTCTCATGACGACCCCATTTTCAAGAGATTCGGTATGTTGCGCCGAGGCTTTATGTCCGTCATCGAACCTTCATCCGCTCTAGGCACGTGTGCAACTGGGCTCATGACGTCCCACGGGGAAACTTTACTGTCACTCTTGCCATGCCTAGTTTCATTCGGAGCAGTTAGACTTTTGAGCTTCGAGCTGTTGGATGAGCTTTTAGCTTTTGCCTTGATTTTTTTTTTGCCCCTGTTCTTTTCTTTCTCTTGTTTTGTGATTGCTTCATGTAGAATTGGGTCATAACAGACTGCCCCTATTTGAGACCTCTTTTGTATCGGGGTATCTAGATCGGTCCTCACCCCCTTATTCACCACTTGCCCCTACATTCGGCCGAAGAGAGGAAAAAAATAAGGACCTTCACTTTCCAAATATGGCCAAAGGAGAAACGGTGTTGCGTAAAAAAGGAAATCCCAACCTTGGAGGTCGTGTAGTGTGTGAGTGTCGTGCTAGGAATCTCCCTTTATGATCAAGGAGAGGAACACCTCGCCACCGGGCCGTCGCTAACTCGACTCTAAGGATAAAAGCGTTTGAGGTACAACCCATTCCACGGATGAGATAATTCTTCACCCTCTGCGTTGATTAGACGGTATGTGCTCCCAAGATAAACTTCTTTGATTACAAATGGACCCTCCCAATTGGGCTGCAGCTTAGACCTAGGACCTCCTGATCAAATAAATTTACATTTCAAAACCATATTTCTCACTTGAAATTTTCTTTCAATGATCTTCTTTTGAAAATGACGCGAGACACATTTTTGGTAAACAGAGACATGATTGGCCGCATTAAGCCTCTTCTCGTCCAAGAGTTCCAGCTAGACTAGCATCGCCTCTCGACGCTCATCAAGATTAAGTTCCTTATCAAGCTGCACTCTTAGGGAAGGGATCAAAATCTCATACGGGAGTACCACCTCCATCCCATAAGTGAAAGCAAAGAGAGTTTATCCCATGGGAGTACAGACGGAGGTGTGATAGGCCCATAGAGCTTCTATTAACTTATCGGTCCAATCAGCGAATTTATACGACTCGCATGTTTTCTTGATGATTTTGAGAAGAGTCTTATTGGTGGCCTCGGCTTGACCGTTGCCTTGGAGATAGTATGGTGATGAGTGATGCAATGAAATTCTGAATTTCTTACAGAGGTCCTGGAGTTCTTGGGACACGAACTGAGGTCCGTTGTTGGTGACGATGTCGCTTGGCACTCCAAACTGCGAGATGATGTTCTTCAGGATGAGGCGACAAACTGTGGTAGCTTTGATCTACGCGTATGCTTCAGCTTCCGCCCACTTGGTGAAATACTCTGTAGCAGTGAGGATGAAAGATTTCTGTTTAGTTTGGGAGTTTGGATCACCTAGTGGGCCTACGATATAAAAAGCCCACATGGAGAATGGCCAAGGAGCAGAAAGAGGGTGGAGAGATGAAGCATGAGCGTGAATCTTATCGGCATAGAGTTGGCATTGAAGACACCTACGGACATAGGTGGAAAAATCCTCTTCTAGGGTTGGCCAATAATAGCCCTGCCTAAGAATCTTCTTCGCCAAGGTTTGACCATTAACATGCCCTCCACACTCACTCGAGTGAGCTGCTTCAACAACTTTCCAAGCCTCATCATCATCTAGACACCTCATAAGAACTCCATTAAGAGCACGCCTATACAATTCTCCTGCAATGATTGTGTATCTGAGGCGACTCTTCTAATGGCCTTGCGCTGCTCGGCGTTGGCTGATTCTGGGAATGACCCATCCCTGCAATATTGCTCGATTTCGTGATACCAAGGCAATTCCTCTTCTTCTAAGATCTCCTCGAGCTCAGTTAAAGACACTTCTTCAAATCTTCCTTCTCAGCCTTCTTCTCTACAGATTTCCTAAGGTTGTCAAACCAAGATCCTGAAGGGAAGGAGCATCTAACCGCTGGACCACAATGGTCTCAGTGGAGCGACTGAGGGAGAAGGAGAGGGAAGAAGCAAGCGATGCAAGTGCATCACGAGAATATTCTGAGATCGAGGGGTGTGAATGTAAATCAACTTACGGAATTGCTTAGCCAAGAGCGTGACCAGATCTTGATAAGGTTTGAGCTTAGGGTCACGGGTGCGATAAGTAGAGAGAACCTGGCGCAGCACCAACTGAGAATCTCCTATAATGTTCAAGTACCGCGCGCCTAGAACATAGGCGTGCTTCAATCCGGCAAGGAGAGCCTCATACTCGGCTATATTGTTGGTAGCAGGAAAAGAGAGTTGATATGCAATGGAATAGTCACTCCCTCCGGAGTGAGGAGGACGGCGCCGATCCCTCGGCCCTGAGAATTGAGTGCACCATCAAAGTGCAGCGACCAGAAAGGGTGATGAGTGAGCACAGCCAGATGTTCATCGGGGAACTCATCCTGGATAGAATCTGTACAAGGGATAGGTAAGTGAGCAAGATGTTCAGCGATAGCATATCCCTTGATTGCTTTCTGAACGACGAAGGTAATATCGAATTGGGAGAGAAAACTCTGCCAGCGAGCTAACCTACTAGAAAGGACGGGTTTCTCTAAGAGATAGCGAATTGGGTCCATTCTAGAGATGAACTTAACCTCATGGGCAAGGAAATAGTGTTTCAATTTCTGGGCTACCCAAACTAGGGCTGCACAGGTCTTCTCCATGGTGGTATACTTAGCTTTTGCGAGATTGAACAACCTAGAGAGATAGTAGGCTGCCCTTTCCTTCCCTTCATCGTCCACTTGTGCCAAGATAGCTTCTAGGGAGTCCTCAATAACATAAATGTATAAAATCAGGGGTTTTCCAGGGACAGGGGGTTGCAAAACTGAGAGATTAGACAAATAAACCTTCAAGTCCTCATAGGCCTTTTGACATTGTTCATTCCATTCAAATTTGGCTCCCGCCTTCAACAGTTCGTAGAATGGGTGACACCTTTCCGAATGTTGAGATATAAATCTCCGAATAAACTGCAAACGCCCAATCAATCCTCGAAGCTCGGTAATGTTCTTAGGTGGTGGCATATCCATAACGACCTTTGCTTTGTTCGAATCAATTTGAATCCCCTGCTTGCTAACTATGAAACCTAGTAACTTCCCTGATGATACCCCAAACACACATTTCTTCATATTCATTTTCAATTTGTACTCCCTAGCCCTTTGTAACACCTTGGCCAGGATAGCGGGGTGTTCTTCCTTTGACCTTGATTTCACCAGGATATCATCCACATAAGCTTCCATATAGACGTGCATCATATCGTGGAAGATTGCCATCAGCGCCAGTTGATATGTGGCACCCGCATTCTTCAATCTAAATGGCATGACCACGTAGCAGTAGGTGCCCCAGGGCGTGGTGAATGAAGTCTTTTCTTGATCCTCTGGAGCTAGACGGATTTGGTTATACCCTGAATATCCATCCATAAATGAGAGGGCTTCGTACCCGGCCGTGTTGTCCACCAACACGTCGATATGAGGAAGCGGAAAATCATCCTTAGGACATGCCTTATTCAAATCCCTGAAATCGATACAAATTCGTATTTTTTCATCTTTTTTCATCACCGGGACTATATTTGCCACCCATTTAGGATACAAAACAACTTTAATGAACTTGGCCTTATGCAATTTATCCACTTCTTCTCTTATCCTTAAGGCCATATGGGGGTGGAATCTTCTTGATTTTTGCTTAACGGACGTTGCCCCTGGTTTAAGTACAAGCCTGTGTTCCACCAGGGCGGGGTCAAGGCCCGACATGTCCTCGTAGGACCAGGCGAATGAATCGATGTACTCCCTCAGGACCTGGACTAACTCCTCTTCACCCTGAGGAGGGAGATTAGCATAAATGATTATGAACTTGGGATCCTCTTCTGTTCCAAGATTAATTTCTTTCGTGGGTTCATCCACTACTGATGACGGTTCATCGAACCTCTTCAATCCTTGTGCATACAAATCGACAGTGTCATCCACGTTGCTATCCTCATAATCGATCGGGTCTTTCTCATCTATGATCTCGTAAACACCTAATCCATCATCGCTCCATACCCCATCTAGATCCTCATCATCCTCCAGGATGATGGCTGTTTCTACAAACTCAAGACATTTAAGGAGGGCGTGGTAACACTGAACAAGATCCTGGAGGAACCTATCAGGGATGGGTTTAGGAGAACGCGTCATTGGGCGCGTAGCAAGCGTGGAAGAGTTGGAAACACTAGAACAAGATCCTACTTCACTAGACCTGACCAGCTCTACATTCCTAGACTCAACAAGCCCTACATCTAACCCAGAGGATAGAAAATCTAATGGGAGGGAAATAGGGGCCTCATGCCCCTGGGAAGAGCACTGACAAAACACAACATAATCTTCCACTGAAATCTTCATTTTAAAATTGGCGTTTTTTTTAGACTGGTGGAGACCATGCAACAAGATGGATCAGAGGGGGGAGGAGGAGGAGGAAGTGTGAGGGGGAAGAGAGACGGGAAAAGAACATCAAAGAAGGGATCGAAGGAGGAGAACCACATGGTGGAAAGATCGACGGGTGGGCAGTGCCCACATGAACATGGCACAAACAACACCTCCATTGGCATCTCCATAAAAAATGGAGCAAACATGATAGGAGGTGATCGAGGTATGGACTCCAGCTCTTGAAAAAGGGAAGCAAGGCGGGAAGGTGACCAAGAAAAGGTAGTAAGGGAGCTCCCCTCTCCCTGGGGACTTTGGTAAGTTGGCTCTCGTGGTGTGTACTTCACAAGCTGCATCTCGGGTTTTCTCAAATCTTCTTCCTCATAAAACATCTCGGCAAAGGCCTCGGAACAATCCATGGCATCATCAACTGGCCCCTTTTGCAGCAACGGGGGCTCGGTCACTGTGCAAGCAGCATTTTCTTTCTCTTTCTAGCAAGGCGGCGTCTTCAGAGTGTCAGGTTGTAACGGCCCCTTTACAAAATGTTGGCGATAGTCCCAGGTCAACGGCCCTGAGTCTCCAACACTGATAATGATGACTCTCGGTAGCTGAGGCCTCTCCTACTTATTTTTCTGCCCCTTGGGACGGGTTTAGTCCGCCCCTGCAATTGAGCGCTGAGGCCCATGCCCGGCTGAAAACCCAGTTTCAGTATCATATTCCAGCCTTTAGAATCTCTTATCTTGGACTCGGCTTTGATATTAATCGGTGTTGTGACGGGCTTGCGTGGCGCATATGCCCATGGAAAATCCAAGTCCAATACTGACAGGACCGGCTTGTTACTCGGCCAGAGTGTTGGCAGAACCTTGTTGGAGATGGCTTCAACAGTGTGTACTGTGGAGATGCTCTTCACCTTCACCACTCGCCCCTGGAATGGGAACTTGAGGCACTGGTGGGCGGTAGAGGGTACGACATGAAGACTGTCGATCCACGGTCGACCCAAAATGGCCTTGAACATCGGATCAATATCTAACACATAAAATTCTACGGGCATCGACAGTGGCCCGAGCTCGGCTTGGATAGTAATCACCCCATGGCATGCTCTCCTGGAGTTGTCATAAGCTGCTATAGTTGTTGGAGTTGGCCTCAGCAATTCTTCAGAAATATTACAGGCGCGGAGGGTGCTGAGTGGACAGACATTTATAGAGGCCCCGGTGTCAACCAAAGCCGCATCTATAGACACCTTATTCAAGGTAATGGAGATGCATAGCGGCATTTGGCGTGCCTCCGGGGGCACCAATTCAGTCTCAGAAAACATGATGGTCGGCACTTTTGTCAATGTTGCTAGGGCTGATGGAAGGTTGTCCACTGCCATGTCCTCACTGACCATGACTTTTTGGAGAAAAGCCTTTACAGCATCTTGGTGTAGCGTGGATCGCTTAATCAACTCCAATATAGATATCTTGGCCGGCATCCGGTCCAAGTGCTGCAATAAATCATACCTTGTGCCAGGTAAGGGGTCGGCTTCTTCTTATTCAACTGTTGCTGATGGAAACTGAGGGTTGGGTGCAGGTGCACCGGTAGAGGGATAACTTCTTTGGAGTAAATGCCCGCTCCGGAGGGCAAGATTTTGTGCCGGCACGGCATTAGACGGATTCACAATGGGTGACTTGATGGGTCCAGCGGGGTAAGTGGAGGGGGTAAAGCTGGGGGTGATGGTGGTGGAGGTGGTTCTGATAGGCCCTGGCGGGAGGATGATAGGTGAGGGGTTAGGTGAGGAGGTGACAATGGGGGGTGTGACGAGCGCTGGTGTTATGACTGGTGATGTGGTGGGTAATGGGGTAGGTATAATGAGGGGTCTGGGAGGAATGGCGGGTGTGGTGGAGGCGACAACGGTCGGCCGAATGATAGTGGGGGTGGAGGATGAGGGGTTGTTGTTGTAGGTATGGTGGAGGGCCAAAAGGTGAGCTAGAGTCTCGTCATCATAGGACCACCCAGCGTTGGGAGTTGAGCGGTGAACAAGGTTCACTTGAGCCGGTGCCGGCGGTTGCGGTTGTGGAGCGAGTGGGTGGTTTGGCATCAGATTCTGATGAATCACTAAGTCTTGTGCAGGCTACTGCTGCTGCTGGGGTTGAGGTTGTTATGGCAGCTACTGCTGCGGCGCCGGCTGCTGCGGCCTCGGCACTTGTTCTCTTCTCTCTTTAATCTTTGTGATCAACTTATGCATTTCTGCCCAATCAATCCGATGTCCTTCGTGCAAATCATAGATAAAATCACGGAACTAGTAGCACCTCTCAATCATGTGCCTGAGCTGCCGATGGAATATGCAGAATCTGGACGGGTCGGCAGCGGGGTTCCAGTTCGGGCGTTTCGGGGGAAGCTAAAGATCTCCGGTGTGCATAAGGGCTGAGAAGATGTCTGGCAGAGTTTTAGGTAGGGGAGGGTAATGAGCTCTCTTGGGGCCCGGTCGAGCAGGTGCGTAGCCATTTGGTGGAGGGACATTATGGTACTGTGGCGGCTGTTAAGGCTGTTGTGGCGGTGGTTGCTGGGGAGCGGGATATGATGGTTAGGTAGCCGGTGGAGCGACAAATTGGGGGTTGCGGGGATGTTGCTGGAAGAAAGGTGGAGCGGATTGGTTGGGGAAAGTAACAGCCTGCACCTGCTCATTCGTCTGGACTCCCTAAGTAACTGGTCCTGGGGTTTTCTGGCAGGTTTGGGCTTTGGGGCCTCGAACAAGGAGTGAATGGGGGAGTCTTTAAACTGGGTTTGGATAAACCGGGCCCTACTGTATAGCTGATGCATATTGGAAATGTTGTTCATAGCTAAGATGTTCTGGAAGGTGGGGGTGGCATTGGAAATCAACAGCTTGACTTTCTCTTCTTCCGAAAATCTGCCCGGGCAAATGGGAGGCCATCTGCCTCCATCTATCAGCATAGGTGGCGAAGTCTTCGTCGGCCTTCATCTTTTCAGCTACCAGATCAGTAAAAGAATATTCCGGGCCCACCCGGTCTTGGAATCTCTGTGTACACTTTTCTTTAACAACCTTGAAACTCTCTGCCTCCTCTAGTGGCAGAGCATAGAACCATTCCAAAGCCACCCCGTCCAATGAGCGGCAAAAAAGATACGCCATAAGGCGATCGTCACATTGAAACTGCGCCGACTCGTATAAGAATTCCCTTATATGAATGAAGGGATTGCCATTCCCATCGTACTTCTGGTACGTGGGGAGCTCCGACTGGGGATGGAAATGGATGTCACGAAAATTGGGAATCGGTATATCAGCTAGGGACTGTGGGCCGACCCGCTTGTGAAGGAGGTCAAGTTGTTGCTGCATGGCAGCCCACTTATCAAGAAGTTCCCGTTCCCGGGATGGAGGAGGCAAGACTGGGAGGGCAGACCCGGTATAGGGGGCCGAAGGATAAGTAGCCGGAGGGGGAAGCCCGTAAGAGGGATAATGGGCCAAGGATGGGCCCATATCCGCATGAGCCAATTGGGCAGCCCCAGCTTGGGCGCGTAAGAAATCGGCCGGGCCTACAAGAGCCTGCGGTGCTGGAGGGGTGGTACCATAAGGATCCGCATAAGAAGGTGAGAAAAGCGGGGTCTTCCCCTTATCGAGCATCTGATGGGCCGAGCTAGACGCTTGGCCCACCTCTGGATTGGTGAAGCGGAGGACCTTGGGCTGGATAGGGGTGAGATCGATGGGAGCAGCAGACGAGGCCCCAAGCCCACTAACCAAAGATAAAGAAGTGGCGGCAGCAAGCCCGCCCTGAGGAGGAACTGAAGACGGGGCATCCGGCCCCTGCAAAGCCTGGCGGAGAATATGGAGCTGGGTCGGATCCAGCTGGGCCATCATATGGAGAATTTGGTTGGCTGAATTATGAGTAGAAGAATCAGAGGGGGAGGGTTGGCTACCCTCAATAGCAATAGACAGAAGAGGATGGGCAGACCCTTCTCTCCCCTGCACGGTGGTGACCCTAGGCGGGTCCTCCAAGAGTCCCTGAGGAAGGGAGTCCTCGCGGGAGTGAGAGAAATCGTAGGAAGACATGGTAGAAGGGGAATCAAACAGAGGGTTGAAGTAGGAAATGAACGAGGAATTGCCCCTAGGAGAAGATCTTGTGGGTGTGAAGCAACTCCACATGCAACGATCACCTTAAGAAAGAGAACACCTAATGAGCACCTAAATGGAGATGGCTAACAAAAAAAGCACATGCAAAGAGGAGAGGAGAGGCAACCAATAATCAACCAAGTTGCAATGATGCGACAAATTTTTATGTGTTTCCCCTTTAAGAACCTTAGTGCATTAAGTTAAATGAGGGTTCTCTCAACAATGGGATTCCTAGTAGGGGTGGATAGGGACTTGGTTGACTCTAAGTTTACTCTCTCTCACGCACGCAACCTAGACTCGGGGTGGTAAGGTACAACCTGCCCGACGTCCATGTGGGAATCCACGGCTCACGGAGACTTACGGAGGTCCTGGATAAGGTCACCTAGTCGGCTCCAAGGAATATGGAGACGAGAGGATCCCCTACCAAGGTAGGAATGCAACTAGTGTGGTAAAAGTGTATGAACCTATGTGCACCGGAGTGCATGTAAATTCTAGCCTAAGACTAACAAGCAATGATCAATCAATCGCAATAATAGTGCAGAGATAAATGACAAGCAGGGGAGATAAGTAGCACCCAAAACAAGTATGGAATGATGTGAAATAACTCACAAATATAAATCTCGGGGTGCACTGTAGCAAATTAGCGGTCTGATGGGAGACCGCACAGGGAGGGTAAACGGCCCTGGACAGGACCGCAAAGTAGCAGGGAGCAGTAGATAGTAAAAACACAGAATAAACAATCAACAGTGGCAGGCAAAATGCACAGCGTATCTAAGTGAAATATGCGGCCAGTAGAATGACCGTCAGTGGTGGTAAACAGCCCTGACAGAACTGCAGCAGGTAACAATTTATCGAAAAATGTGAACACCAAGAACGTACCTGAGGCCTAAATTACACGGTCTATCGTCCGACCGCTGAAGGCCAGAGACGGCCTGTAATAAACCGCAAAACTAACATGCTCACAGAGATATGAATGGCAGAAATAAAGTGGATCAACGTACCTGAGATAGAGGAAGGCGGTCTGTCGACCGACCACTGAAAGCTGTAAACGGCCCACAGAGGACTGCAATTAACCCACGGACATAAGACAACAAAACTGTAAACCTGAGATGACTAAAACCAACTCAAACAAGCAGGTCAACAACGTCAGAAGCATGATGGGCATAAGGGGTCCCACTGTGATCGCCAAAAAAGGGGATGTAGATATGTTATTTCCCTCCCTGACTCAAAAATATGAAAATGTGCTAAAGAGGGGGGAAAGAGTGAATGTGTGTGTGTGAGTGAATAGCATGAAAAAGACAAAAAAAAACAAACGATGCAAGCAATGAATCACTCACAAGCATGCACAAGTTGTGATCGCCACCAAGGTATTAAGTGCAAGGAGAGAGCACCACATACCTTGGAAAGGGGAGACGGATGAGGACACTCGCCCAATGATGCAGCGCTGGTATAGGATGCAAACGGTCCGATAGAGACCGCTAAAGGACGTAGACAGCCAAACGATAGACCGCGTACAACACTGAAGAAGAATGCGGGAAGAAGACCAGGTTGGCGACTAAACGGTCCGCTATCGGCCGCTAACAGAAGCTAGACGGTCTGAGGAAGACAGCACACCTCTGAAAATGGTCTGAGGTGAACCGTGTGGAAGCTCCAAATCCCAAGCCGTGAGACTTAATCCTCCACCCCTTCCGGCCGGCCAGAGGGGATGGGTCTCGTGCTAGAACTCCTATTGACCTGCAAAACAACACAAATGACCATAAAAATGCAACCCAAGTGAGTTTATGAAGTGTAATATCTATGAAAACGAATGGAAAACTAAACACATAAATGGAATGGGGGATACCTGGGGGTTGGGTTTTTAAACCCTGATGGGGCGTGGAAAACAGTAGGAAGGTGATGAATGTGAAGATAACAGTGAAAAAATTGTGGGGGAAAGTGCAAGAAAATGACGATACGATGATGAATGAATAACGAAGTCTACCGCGCCTCTGACGACATTGGCTACTATAGCTGCTCACCAACACCACGTGGTATCTCAGAAGTCTACCGTGCCTCACTTGAAAAATAAGGGGTGAGCCTCATCTCATCGGCTAAGTAGGGGTCCCGCAGAGCCCCACCTCACAATAAGAAAGCACGATAATGACAAAGAAATAACTGCAGTAAATATCCACAATGGCATTAAGCAAAAGCTAAAAGATCAGAAGCTGTGCAAGAATATCAAATGAATAAACAACTAAGTTGTAGCCATGGGATAACTGTATAAATCAATAAGGAGGAGTCACAACCTCTCTAGTGACAGGAGAAAGAGTCCATTAAAGGCAAAGCCAGATACGTCCACTAACTGAAGTCTCGCGATCAATGACACCCAAGAGGGAGGGTGAATTGGGTGATGACTAATTTTAAGAAAACTTTAATTGATTTGACATTTGTATGATGAAATAGCAATTATTAATTTAGAGCCGATGCAGAGCAAAATCGATCTTATCAAAATCACAACTAAAATAGCTCTTGGTACTAGGCGGAGTTTGCGAATCCGAAGATTCTCTCACGCAAGGTGTTATCTTCCCGATAAGACTAACCTTGTCAGTCCGAACCCAGCTTTTGATATACCAGAGATCTATTAGAGAGTGATCAATAAAATTAGATCTGAATGAAGGAGTCAGCAGATGCAATATGTTAACAACTAGAGTAGAATTGGAGGTAGAAGATAAGGAACAAATCACACAGGAGATCACGATTTTTAAGTGGTTCGGATGCAACAACGGCAACCTACGTCCACCCCTCACAGACTGTGAGGATTCACACACTATCTTGTAAAGAGTTACAATATCAAAACACACACACACACACACTCGTGTGAGTTCAGAACTCCCACGAAGGTGCACAAGCACTGAATCACACATAAATGTGAAGAAGAGAAGAACCACACACACACAAACATGGATCTGGGTAGATCCACACACACACAAGTGTTTGAATATTACAAGAACACACACTTGAAGCTTGAAGAAGAAAGTAATGAGAAACACAAAATGTAAACTTCAAATTAAAGCTCCCCCTTAGTGGATGAAGATTATTTTGGATGAAGCTTGCTCCTCAGCTTGATCTTCACTTGAATGACTTACAAATGATCTTGAAAACTTTGCTCTTAGATGAAGAACTCCTGGACGCAGCACTGTTCACAGAGCTACAGTAGCAGCCCTCTTTCTCCTTTGGCAGCCCCCTTTGATCTCCCTTGAGTGATTAGGGTTTTTGACCCCAAAGTGATGTTTTTATAGATCTTGGATGGTCAAGAGACAAGCCAGGAACCAGATCGACAAATCATGACATGTTGGTGGCTTTAGGATTAAACAAACCAGATCCACAAGTCAACAATTGTTGCCTCAAAGCTGGCGGTCGACCAGACGACATGGGGTGGTCGACCGGAATTTTACATAAATGAGGCTTTCAACGCTGGGAAAACTGGTCAACCGGCCCCAGACCAGCGATCGACCGCTAACTGGAAAACCTGCATTTTTAACAGAGTTAGCTAATAAATCATAATCTGTGAACGAATCATTTCATGACCATATCTTGTTCCAATCAATATGAGTTGGTTGAGCTTATCCTGGGCATCTCTTGAAGCATGGTAGATTTAGGCATTTGCTTGATTAAGGATGACTTTGAGAGTGGTTTAAGCAAGTTATTACTTAGGTTGTAATGTCGGGGTTTTGTTATCATCAAAATCATCTGGAGAGACTCAACACTAACATCTTACAGTGCGCCTCGGGTGTCTCCCACTCACCTCAAACGCAGTAACTAAGACACCGTAACAAGAATCAAGGAACAAAGACTAGTCAGGGTCACGCTCGTCAGTGCACGTCCACTGCCCCCGACCACATGTGCACACACAAACTCACTGCTCTAAGTCAGGTCCTCTACCTGGTTTCCCCCCCAATCGGACTCAGACTGTAAAGGCAAGGGGCCTTACAGCAGCCAGCCTAAAAACCATCACTCCGGGACTGCCTCGTCACCACTCCCAAGTGGGTCGATACAGTGTGTCGTACAGAAGGCCATGACTAGTGGATAGTCACTCAGGAGGAAAAGACTCACCCTTTCTGTAGCCATAAACCACAAGGTGTACATATCACGATAGTTCAACACTAATACTGGATCACACTTACAAACAAGATGTATCTCAGCTTATACAATCTCATTAAATCAAAGGAAACATGTGTCAAAACTCTTCGCTGAATGCGGTTGCACCGTGACCATCATAGATGTGGTCGGTCATCAAACCGTGTCAACCCTGAACGCGATCTGGCAAGGACTCAAGGGCAAGCACGGACTAGACAATTGTAGTCAATTGTACAGCAACAACAGTCTGGTGTTCAGTAGAATAGGCTAGGATCGGCATCTTTTGTTTCCTCTGGCAGTGGTTCAACGTCCTTGAGGTCAAAATTCAAACGGATGTTTAGGAAGTCTGGTTCAAGAAGGCGTCAGGAACGGCAGGCTTCGGCAGGCAGTGTGCAACATCCTTTACCTTCTCAGTGACAAGGGTTGTTACACATTTGATGATGAGTCAACAACCAGACACTGTGAGGTTTCAAAAATTGCCTTAAATCCTTTGTCACAAAGTTGACTAATGCTTAAAAGATTGTATTTCAAAGCTTCCACCAAGAACACCTATTCTATTGAGATGAAGAACACTTACCAACATTTCCCATGCCCACAACCTTACCTTTGCCATTATCACCAAATGTGACAGTTCCACCTTGCTTGTCTTGAAGAGTGGTGAAGAGCCTCTTGTCACCCGTCATATACCTTTAACAACTGCTATCAAGGTACCATTTTCCACATATGTCACTAAGGTATACGTTCAAGAACACAAGATCTCACATGATAGTTTTTGGTATCCAAATTACTTTGGGTCCAGAGGTGTTAGTGAAACTTCTAAGCACAGATTTAAGAATCCACATGGTTTTGATCTTATACAATTTTTTTCTCAACCCGCAACCTTTGGACATATGACCCTTTTTTACACAAAAATTGCATACTTTGAAGAAACCACTAGATAAAGAGACTTCGACAAAAATGGTTTTACCAACTCTATAATTTTTGGGAACAAAACCAATACCCTCTTTTCTAAAAACACCTACAGATGCACCAAGTATAGCATCAAAGTTATCTCCCTTTTACAAACTTGGATAGGGTGTATTTTAAATATTCAATTTCCTGCTGAAGTTTGCTAGGATGGTTTACATGTTCAATGATTTCATTATTAAGATTAGATGCCTCTAGTTCTAGAGTTTCATTTAAAACATCATTTTCTTGTTCCACCACATATATTTGTTTCATGAGATCATTATTGTCCTATTGAGACTCCAACTCTTGCTTAAGAATTTTATTTTCTTTTCTAAACTTTCTGTATGTCCCATAAATATTCTGAAAGGTAAATTCAAGTTGTTCCATAATGATAGATTCTTCACTTACCTCATCATCATCCTCAGGTTTTTCCATGAAGCGGATCCGTGCTTCCTCTCCATCTTGTTCATCACTTGAATTTGAACTTTCTTCCTCATTCCAAGTGACCACCATAGCCTTCTTCTTCTTGAACTTGTCTTTCTTATATTTGTTCTTGAGGTTAGAACATTTTCCCCTCATGTGTCCTGACTTTTTGCACCCATAACAGATAATTTTATCAGTCCTAGGGATCTCCCCCTTAGAAAAAGAACGCTTACTTACTTTTGGCTTACCCTCATGAGCCTTCTTCTTAAGGAAGGGTTTCTTAATTTTCTTTATAAAGAAGGCTACTTCTTCTTCATCCAAACCATCACTTGTCTCATTCTCACTTGATGAGACATTTTTTGATGATGTTTTGAAGACCATGATTTTTTTTTCTTACTTGATTCCTCCTCTTGATTTCTTTTCATATTAATTCCATAAGTCATCAGAGAGCCCATGAGTTCATCCAAATTAAGAATAGATAGATCTTTTGCCTCTTCAATTGTTGTGACCTTAGTATTTCAGAAAGATGGTAAAGAACGAAGAATTTTACAAACAAGATCTGACTTTGAGTATTAATTACACAGGGCTTTGAACCCATTCACTATATCACCAAATATTGTGAACATTTTCCCAATGCTCTCGTTCTCCTCCATCTTGAACCCTTCATATTTGTAGACCAGTAGATTTATCTTTGTCTCCTTAACTTGGAAAGTACCTTCGTACGTGATCTGGAGTTTCTCCCATATCTTCTTAGGTATTTCACACATGCAAATACGATTATACTCATTAGTATAAAGTGCACAGTGAAGAGCTTGTATGGCTTTAAAATTAACAGACATTTTTCTATAATCCTCAGCTCTGCACTCTTCAGGTTCATTTGTTGACACATAGAGACCAACCTCTACAACTCTCCACATCTCATAATCAATGGCTTTCATATAGGTGGTCATACGGTTTTTCCAATAACTATCCATTGAAAAAGGGAGGCCATGTAGTAGATTTTCCTTCTCCGAACAAGATGGAATTGCCAGTGTGAGTCATAGCTTCATATCTTTCTAAAAGTAGTTAAAACCTTGATTTAGAGACCTCGCTCTGATACCAATTGAAAATTCAGAGCTATGAAACACACCCAAGAATAGGGGGTGAATTGGGTGTTGACAACTTTTTTTTGTTTTTAAAGATTTAATGCAAACCACACAATAAACATTCACAATGAAGGGAGGTAAGAGAAATGGATCCAAACACACAAGAGGACACTATGACTTTTATAGAGGTTCAGTATACCACGGTGCTGACCTACGTCCTCTACACTACTAGAAACTCTAGTAAACCACATACACGCCAGACATCAAGGTGATGGCACACCTTCCACACACACACACGCGTGTCTAAGCACACACACACACCCTTAGAGTTGGCTGCATAGGAACACACACACTTTCTCACACAACAAACACCACAAAACACATATTTAGATTGAGATGAGAAGGCAAATCTGATGAAGGTTTGTTGATGAAACTCCTCCCAAGTTGTTCTTCAAGATCTTGCACACAAGGAGGCTTTAAGACTCGAAGGAATGGTGAAATAAAGCACCAGAAATCACAGCCGCCTCGCTCCCTCGAGTTTTCCAACCCGTCGCACCTTTAATCCTCCCAAGAAGATGTTTTTATAGGGTAGGACAACTTAAGACACCTTTGGAGAGGTTTAGAAAGTATCCCAACTAAGAAACAACCATGATCCATCGAGAAAACCCAGTCAAGATCATGCAAATCTCGGTCAGATTCACCCAAAATGGAATTTAGTTACTCCCAGTGTCAAAACCTTCCTAGAACCTTTTAGCAGAGGTTATATTTGATGATAATCTGAGCAGGTGTTCCAGAGAGTGTCGACACCTCCAAGGAATCTCGCGTGACTGAAATTGCCGACTTTGAATAGTCATAACTTCTAGCATACTCATCCAAAAAATACAATCTTGAACTTGTTGCGAAGAACTTAGTTACCACAACAACTTGCCATCAGCCCACATCTTGAAAGACCACCAGAACTCAATTAAATCGAACATTAAATATTGACTTTCAGATGCATTACATTGAGACAGATTTTGTAGATTGACATGTTCATTGTACATTCACTTAGAGACAGTGATTAGTCCAACACACACGGACTTTGTTATCATCAAAATACGGAGGGATCACAACACAACGTTTACATTGGCCAATAGAAGAAAGCTAGAGTTCCTCATAAGAGAAAGGTTAGACAGGGTTTTGGCAAATTCTCAGTGGAATCTCCTCTTCCCAAAAGCTAAAGTCTTTCATTTACCTTGAATCAAAAGTGATCACACTCCAATCCTCATAAATCTAGAAGTCTCAAAAAGGAAATACAGAAATTTTTGGGGATTTTTACATATATACCCTCATAAATATGTGTTTTTGCATTTATACCCTTAATCTAAGCATATTATCATATATACCCTTGATTTAAAAGAAATGTTGCAGTTATGCCCTTATAGTTTGCTACCGTCAATGGAAGGTGAATATTCAGTGGAATATGCCATCTACCATCATGAAATGTCTAAAACACCCTTCCAAGAGAGAGATAGAGAGAGCCCTCCCCCTCTCCCCGTCACTGTCGGCCTCCCCTCCCCCATCTCGCAGCAGTCCCCTCACCGTCGGCACCCCTTCCCCCACCCCCCCACCACACCGTCAGCTCCCCCCCTTCCTCTCACTGCAGCCCCCCTCTCCCCGTCACTGCCGGCATCCCCTCCCCCCGTCACTGTCGGCATCCCCTCCCCCATCTCGCAGCAGAGCCCACCCCCCCTCACCGCAAGGCCTCTCTCTTTCCCCACTCCCCCATCACACCGTCAGCTCCCCCCTCCCCCTTCCTCTCAATGCAGCCCCCCTCTCCCTCACCGCCGGCACCCCCACTGCTGGCTCCCCCTCTCCCCCATCTCGCAGCAGAGCCCACTCCCCCTCACCGCAAGGCCTCTCTCTTTCCCCACTCCCCCATCACACCGTCAGCTCCCCCCTCCCCCTTCCTCTCACTGCAGCCCCCCTCTCCCTCACCGCCGGCACCCCCACTGCTGGCTCCCCCTCTCCCCGTCACTGCCAGCATCCCCTCCCCCCTCTCCCCCATCTCGCAGCAGAGCCCGCCCCCCTCACCGCCGGCACCCCTTCCCCCACCCCCCCACCACACCGTCAGGTCCCCCCCTCCCCCTTCCTCTCACGGGAGAGCAACAACCCGACCACCCACCAAGAGGACTCTAAGAGGGCAGAAGATGAGTGACACAAGCACCGGACAATCTAGTGTGAGACGTTCACTAAATATGATGGAGTGTTATGATATGCCAGAATGTTATTGCCGAAAGAGGTGCAGGGTATACATCTCGAATCAGGAAACAAGTAGAGGACGGACGTTCTATCGGTGTGCCGGTTGGAAGGTATGTGGTTCACAATTTGTTTGATGAAATGTCCCTAAGAACTGCGACACCATCAATTTCAAACTAACAGGACAAGGTAATGTGCTTGTTTGCAGGAGGACAATTGTTGTGATTTTTTTGTCTGGGTTGATGATTCACATCATAATACTGTCGACTTGAAACATCAGTTAAATTCCATGGAGTCATTGCTTGAGAAGAAGTTAATTTTGCTTGAGCGAAAGATTGACATTCTACAAGCGAAGGTGGACCTGACACTGGCAACAAATGATAGAGCCAATGAATTATGCCTGAAAGTGTCTCTAAAGAGACTGTTCTTGTGCCTAATGGGGCTGGTAGTCTTGTTCTATTTCTGTCACAGGATTTAAAGTGAAGGGTACTTTAAGAATGGCATATATACACATTCCGTTTTTGTACTAGGTTAGGGGATTATACCTAGAGTGTTGAATCTCTTAATGTAACGGGGAGCAAGTTTAATCATCATTGTAATGGGGAAGAAGTTTAATCTTCCTAGTAATACAATGTCTACTTTTTTCCAATGGGTATATTACTGCAATATCAAAGCAGGCGCAATGTCTTCTAGTACACACTTGCATAGTCTACGAATAATTTTGCTTCCGTATCAACAATTTCAGAAAATCACAGTAGTACAACATCAATATTATCATCCGTACACTATGCATTCATCATTTACTTTTAGGTTGTTGTCCCAGGCAAATAGCAAATTGATGTCAACCACCTAATCACAGGATTTAAACAGAACCCTGGAAAGATGGGTGTCGACTAGGGATGGACTATCCATATCCGTATCCGATAAAGAAGAATTATATCTGTTTGCTGTTCGTTAAGTATTCGAAAAGTGGTGTATCCAAAACTGTTATCGAGTATCCGAAAAATACAGTTAACGAACGGTTAGCAGATAGTTACCGGACATAAAAGTACATATAAGATTAGAATTTAAGATGTAAATTAACTCAATTAGAAAAAAATTTAAATTGAAAAGAACAATCCACATGATAAACAAACACATTTTAATTTAGTTCTCATATCATCATTATTCATTAGTTAACATATAATGCAATTAAAAGTATACAAATATATAATATTACAATATCCCCAAAGATAATATGAAACATGTAAAGTTTAAATAATAAAATAAACAAACTCTTTTGGACTTTAATCTCCATCGTATTCTCATTCTTTACATACCTTTCATGAAAATAAAGAATATATTAAGTTGATAATTTAAAAAATTATAAAAATATCTTGTCATTTAAAAATATTTTACCATCATGAACATAGAAATGACTTAAATTATACACATATCACATCTTCAATATCATTTTCTTCAAGACACTAAATTATTTGAGTCAAATACAAACTTGTTTAACGGTAACGGACGAATACGGATTCGGAATGAGGTGTATCCATATCCATATCCGCTAAGAAACCAGATATATCCGTATTCGTATCCGTTAATTTATCGGAAAGAAAAATACTATCCATTTGTTGTTCGTTAAGCTAACGAAACGAACGGTTATCGGATTATCGGTTACCATTGACATCCCTAGTGTCGACCCCTGGGAAGATGGGTGTCGACCCTTGTTCAACAAGGTTCTGTTGAAATCCTCTAGGTTCAAACCTGTTGGTTCTAAATGGTCATCAAGAGGTTCCCAAACCGTAGCCGTGCCTTGCACAAACTACAATGTCTTCCAAAACACACTTGAATAGTCCATGAATATGTGCTGCACAGGATTTGGATAAACTGTCCATGCAAAATAGTGAAGATGGGTGTCGACCCTTGTCTCATCCAATCAAAACACCTTCTAAACGTAGCTGCCACCATTGGAGTTTGCTAAATGAAACAGTGGATTCTGATACTTGAAAGAATTTAAAATCTAGCCATGCTACACTGATAGGAGGGGAAGTGAGCGGATCCAGCATATACCGTACTAGTGGTACCCCTCATAATACTAACATGGGCATTATCAGTCGTTGCAGCAAGAAAACCAGATGCTATAGCGTGCACATGATTGAATCTTGCAAGGCATCTGTCAATGAAGTTATATTATGAGTTACATAGGTCCTCCCCATGCATCTATTTGCATTGGTTCTGAATGGTTAAATCTTTGATTCCAGCTTCATGTAATCTTTCTGATACTTTCTTCCTAAGAGAAACCCTATCAGAGTCTGCTGAGACATGAAGATGAAGAGTCCCAAGATGGGTGTCGACCCCTGGGAAGATGGGTGTCGACCCTTGTTCAACAAGGTTCCCATTCCCATTACAAAACAAAACCCTGCAAATTAATGTGAACCACCTAATCACAAAAAAACTCATCCAATCAAACACATACCATTCCCATCATCTCTCAACCTTAAATAAGAAATTTCATTATAAAGAAGGCCTCCAAACAGATCCAATTCCTATAAAATAGGAATTACCATTCACAAAAGCAGATACAATTTCCAACAAGAGTTCCTATACAAAAAAGGTCATCCAAACAAAATCTTCCACATTGGCCAATGTACCAGACTTCAACATACACAACTATCAGTCTTAAACAGACATAGACAACAAGCTCAAATCTTCTAAACGTAGCTACCACCATCCGGCCGCGACCCCTTGAAGAGGATGCCTGAGACAAACTGTCTAAGCCACCAACTGCACTTTGGGAACTCATAGTTGTGCCTCCTTCTGATTGCACTTGAGTCATTGATTGCACTTGTGGGGTGCTGACCTGTTAACATGTATACCAAAGATTATAATTACATTTCATCAACATTTTAATTGCTCAATAATATACTGTTAATCTCAATAATGAAGTATTGCACAACCTGTGAATAACTTGACAGAGTTGATGCTTGACCACCACCTCTGCTCTTCCTAGGCCTACCAGGAGGCCTCCTACATTATAGGAATAATCATCACTACATGCCAAATGAAGGAAATGGCATAAAAATAGGCAACATTTACTTACCTTGTTTGTGTTGCAGAAGATTCACCCATATTTGACACCGGATTCTTGCAAGTCTTTGCATGGTGACCAAAACCTCCACATCTCTTGCAATTATGGGCTTTTTTAATCATGTTCTCCTCATCTGGGTCTCGGATTCTTTTCTTCCTCGGCCTCCCAGGTGGCCTTCTCACACTAGGGGGTAGGACTTTCAATCCAAGTTTAATTCATTGTGTTTTATCAGGCATAGGGGTGATGCCCAAAGCATATGTTTGTTTATAAGCATCCACTATATAAGATCTATCAATGTACTCTTCCCATTTTATGCCCCTTCTTGTTGCTAAAAAAGCACATGCATGTGAGCAAGGTAATCTTGTTATCTGCCAAGCCTGTAGGTACATGTTCGCTCCTTCAAGTCCACAACTTCCCTCTCATCTGGCCCTGTAATCTGAGCAGTCTCATTGAACCCTTTCTCTACCAGATAGCCACCTAATTTTTTGGTCATGACACAAATATACTTCCTGGCCCTAGGCACCAAAGTATCTTTCCATTTCTCAACGCTTGATCTTCTAATATGCATTGTCTTCATCATTTTTGATCGGATTAGGTCAATGCAGTCAAGTATAGGCCTCCAGCGTGTATTTGAGATGTATGCATTAAAAGATTCACTGAAATTGTTGGTAATGTGATGGCATTTTGTGTCAGTCTGGAATTTTGCCCTACTCCACACAATACCCTCCATGGCCAGTGATGTCAAGTAAGCATGTGCCTCTGGAGAATTGTCCTTAATTTGTATCATGTAATCTAGAAAATTTACCTCCGTGTAGGCCCTTGTCGCATTCCAAAGTAATCTTTTCATGAACTCACCTGAAAACTGCTTCTTATAATTCTTATATAGATGTCTAAGACAAACCCTGTGCTGAACCCCTGGGAAAACAAGTGGGAGGCATTCTTCTAATCCATTTTGCCTATCTGACATGAATGACAGGCCATCCGGTACACCAATGGCCTCTTTTAGGCCATCCAAGAACCAGGTCCAACTATTTACATTCTCTCCCTCCACAACAGCAATTGCTAATAGAAAAATTCCATTGTTCCCATCAAATGCAGTAGCAGCTAGTAAAGCACCCCTGAAATATCCTTTTAGGTGGCACCCATCTAGCCCTAATAAGTGTCTGCATCCCAATTTAAACCCCTCAATAGAAGCCTTTAAAGATAAAAACATCCTCATAAATCTGGATTGTTCATCTGTCTGATATCTGACAACACTGCCTGGATTTTTTAACAGCAATTCATGCTGCAGATCTGGAACCCTACCATACATAGCTTCCCATGACCCATGAATTTTCTCCAATGCTTGCATCTTTCCTCTATAAATCCGATGATAAGATATGTCTATATGATATTGACTATTCAATCTCCTTGAAATCTCCCTAATAGACACATCTCCTTCTGTCCTTAGCCACCCTATGCACTTACTTGTTACCCATTTTTGGGTGGCCATATGGTTCTCAGCCTTATTTGCGCCTATGCAAGTGTGGTCAGCTTCAAGTTTCTTTACTTGGAATGTGTGGCCATCTGGTAGACGGGAAGCATGCAATCTCCATTTGCACTTCTTTTCATGACACACTACTATTACACGTGTAGGTTCAGATTTCTTATACTTCACACCAAATTCATTTTTTACTGCATGTTGGGCTAGGGCTATTCTGAATGCCTCTACATTCTCAAACATGTTGCCTAAAGGCATGTCTGGATCATGCAAATGCCTCACAATAGGAGTACCCTCATGGTCTCCTTCATCTACACAAACATCACAATCAGAGTCTGAAGAATATAAACTATCACGGCTGTCATCAGTGTATACCTCATTGTCAGATAGGTCCCCCTCCCTAAAAAGTTTCCCAGCGTCATTGTTCTCTTCAGGCTCAACTTCAACAAACTCATTGTCATCAGCTAGAGGATTCCAATCTGCATCAACATCTGTTGGGTTAACTTTCTTGGCCCTAGACCTTCTTCTAGTGTTTGATACTACTGTGGCCATCCCAGGATGAGAAGATGCTAAGGGCGCACCTATATATTGTGTCATGACATACAAGTTAAGTTCAAGTTGACACTGTACTTATCAAACAAAGACATGACATCCTCATCTGAAGAAATCTTTACAAATTTCCTGGATTTGACATTAGGTACTAGAGCATAGAAGTCAATGGTCTGGTCATGTCCCCACTTGGTGACTTGACTAGCAAGTACTCTAAGCTCCCTCAAAGTAGCGTAGTCCCTTTCAAAACTATAACACTTCTGTCTAAATCCGATGGGGACTATTCTCCCATCATCACCCTGTGTCTTACAATGCCCTCCATAATGCAATTTAAGTGTATATGAATCGGCCATATTTCTGCTACACATGTATACAGGAGAATAGAAACAAAATAAGAGGGGTTATCAATAGTTAACCCAGAGAAAAAAACTCATCAACATTCATGTCATTGTCTTCCACCTTACCTTATAAGGGACGACAATAGGGGACCACAGTCACGTTCCCACCAGGAGAATCTTTTAAAGCCACGTTTCCACCTACTGTAGATGTGTGACCCTGCACATAAATAAAGCCGTAAATCCCACCCAAATGCCATCACTGTTTCCTCGCCCACACAGACGAGGGATAGAGGCATTTTTGTCAGTGATATAAATCTGCGAGAAAGACAGAGGGAGAGTGAAGGAGACCGTGAGAGAGTGTGTGATGAATGTGTGCTGGAGAATGCGTGTGAGACTCACCGTAAAGAGCGAGCTTCTGCCACGACGTTCCGTTGAAAGGGAGGGGAGAGCGATTAGGGCACCATAAGGCGAGCTTCTGCCACGACAAGAGAGGATCCGGCGAAGATCAGACGATGCTGATCCGGCGAGATCCCTGAGATCGGGACATTCGGTTGAATGGGAGACGAGCGATTAGGGCTTGGACATTCCGTTGATAGGGAAGACGAGGGTAGGTTAGTCATTACGCCATTTAACCCAACCTTAACCCAAGCATCATCGGCGGGAGTTACGGCGAGGATTATAAGCGTTAAACGTATTGTTAAATCAAGGGTATATATGATAATATGCTTAGATTAAGGGTATAAATACAAAAACACATATTTATGAGGGTATGTATGCAAAAATCCCAACTTTTTTTAGGTTTGAATCAAATTCGCTGGTAATGGTGGGTTTCAAAAAAAAGATCGAGGAAAACTGGAAAGAGTATAAACAACTTTATGTAAATTACCAGCAAAGATGGGTTTCATTCAGAAATAGATCTTGAAATGGAGGAAGCAAAACTTTAGAAACCCGAAAGAAGGACCGGATCTTATCCAAAAAGAACTAAGTGAGATTTTGTCACAAACCCCAACTCATCAGTCAGTGCAAAAGGAAATTGAATTGGAGTAGGAAATAGAAAAAACAATCAAACTGGACGAAGAATATTGGAAACAAAGGGCCAAAAAGCTATGGTATGAACAAGGAGACAACAATACATCCTTTTTTCCATATGAGTGTTTTAAAAAGATGAAGATGGAACAGAATCACTAGCATCAAGTTGGCCTCAGGCAAATGGACCAATGATCGGGGCTGTATCATAGAGGTATTCCAAAATTACTTTATTACATTATCCACGTTAGATATTACACACATTGATAAAGCTAAAACCTCATTAGCTCCTCATCAAGTATCTGAAGATAACCTGAAACTTGTTGCAACAACTGAATAGGAAATCCAAGAAGCTATTTTTGCCATGAACCCACTTAAAGCCCCAGGCGCTGATGGCTTTCCACCCATTTTCTTCCAGAAGTCTTGGCAAAATACTGGGTCCTCAAGTGACACAAATGGTGCAGTCTTCTTCATCTCAGGCAAACTTCCTCCCAACATAAACCATACACTAATGACCCTCATTCCCAAATGTATTCGACCAGCTATCCCCCAAGATTTTCGCTCAATTATGCAATACCTTACACAAAGTCATCTTAAAAATCCTTGCCACAAGAATAAAACAGTTCATGCCCTCACTTACATCCCCATATCAAGGTGCACTTGTTCCAGGAAAACAAATAACTGACACAGTTACTGTAGTACGAGAATTAATGCCTTCAACGAAGAGAAAGAAGGGTAACAATGGCATCTTTGGCCTCAAGCCACTTCTCTCAAAAGCTTATAATAGACTAGAATGGAATTTTATTGAAGCAGCTCTCTGAAACAAGGGCTTTGCAGACAAGGTGATATCACTCATCATGACATGCATCTCTAGAGTTTCTTACTCATGAATCACCAATGGGGAACCTTACGAAAGATTCTATCCATCAAGAGGACTCTGATAAGGATGCCCACTGTCTCCATTCCCATTTATCATTAGCTGTGATATTCTCTCACAGATACTTAATCAGAAATTGGAACAAGGTGCCATCTCTAAATTTAAATTGAACAGAGCATGTCCCCCTTTTACACGCTTCTTATATGCAGATGATGTGCTCCTGATTGTTAAGGCTGAAGAGGAAGAAATCAAGAATTACATGGATATTCTACATCAATTTGGCAAGTGGTCACGACAGTCAGCCAACAAAGGTAAATCTCCTTTAATCTTTAGCAACAATATTTCCAAAGATAAACCGTGCTATTTCAATAGAACTTTCCAAATTAAATCTCTAAAAATTGATGATTTAATAATTGGCAGTCCCACTGTGTCCAAGAAGAGGAAGAACCAAACAACTCAATTTTCTTACCAAAAGACTACAAAATAGATTAGCTACATGGAAAGCTTACTCACTACGGCAGGAAGATTCACTCTCCTAAAATCTACACTCTCAACCGTTCCAACCCATGTAATGGCCACAACCCTCTTACCAAAAGCAATAGTTCAAAACAAGAACAAAACACTTTAGAAACTTATGGTGGAAAGAGGATAACAACAAAAGGAAACTCCCATCTTATAGCTTGGGAAAACTTATGTCAGAAGAAGCAACAAGATGGCTTGGATTCCTAGGATCTTAGTGTTTACAACAGAGTTGCAATTATGAAACTCACCTGGAGATTCATTAAAGACATGTCAAGCCCATGGTCACAGATGCTCATATCAAAATATATGCTAAATAACGATTTCTGGTCTATGCGTAGAAAAGATTCTTACAGGGATAACTGGTTATGTCATGCTAGACATAAGACCAAAACTAAAGAGTGTGTGCTACTCTGGAGAACAGGCAATGGCAAAACAACTTCAATTTGGTCAGATTCGTGGGTTCTAGATCTGTAGGGACCTCCAGCCCTCAACTGTCCTTCAAAGGCAGAATTCCATCTGAAAGTTCACCAGATACTTAATCACAATGGATGGAATGAAGAACTTATCAGATGTATTTTTTATGAACAAAGTGCAAAGAAAATCTTATCCATTTTCTTACAGGACTTCATGCAGACAGAGGACTCCCTAGTGTGGAGATGGATAGAGAATGGAGAATTCAACACAAAATCTGCTTATTGGCTTCTTAAGCAACGGAAACTTTTGCCTTCCTCATCAAAATACAATTCCATCTGGAAGAAAACATGGCATCCTTCACTGACAAAAGTAATACCACCAAAGGTGCAATTATTTCCTTGGAAGACATTCAAAGATATTTTGCCCTCAAATGACCTGCTATCAAGGAGGCTCAAAATTTTCAATCCATACTATGTGATATTTGCCAACATGGTAGAGAAACTGAGCAGCATATCCTACTGGAATATCAGGAAGCAAAAGCAACTTGGCTTAGCTCACCGTTGAGCTACAATCCAGATTTGGAAAAAACTCAACTAATAGACAAATTCATATCTTGGTAGGAACCACCTTTTACTTCTGATCTAAATGATATATCCTATGTTGTAATGTGCATTGCTATTTCATGGAACATATAGAAATCAAGGTGTGGAAATCATTGGATTATGGTCTTTAAATCCTGTTGAAAATGAGTATCTGATAAAGTTAATTTTAAACACCAGAATGATGCTCCCAACTGTCTAATTTTATATCTTCTTATGGGATCAACACAAAAAATCAGTCGACCAGAGTATATGTCAGTAGACTGATGTGTGTGAATGATCATGAAGAAGAAAACTTCAGTGTTCAAGGATGAGTCGACGCAAAGCTACATTGCGTCGACGTAGCAAAAGAAAAATACGTGCAAAACATGAAGGATTGAGTCGACACAAAGCTTTATTGCTTCGACGCAGTGGAAGAAAAATAAAGTGCAAAACATGAAGAGTCGATGCAAAGTCTCAATGCTTTGACGCAGTAGAAGAAAAGAAGTGCAAATCACGAAGGACTAAGTCGACGCAAAGTGTTGTTGCGTCGACACAGCAGAAGAAGAAAATCACAATCCAAAGAGCTGCTCTCCAAGCGATGAGAACGATGAGTCGACGCAACAACCCTGTGGCGTCGACACAACAAAGTATATTCTAGCCAGATCTCAGGCGATGAACTAATTGCGTCGACACAATAATGTCATGGAGTCGACGCAACCGTACATTTCAGCAAGATCTCATCCAGATGCATGAACAAGGAGTCGATGCAGTCAAGGGTAATGCACCGACACACCCTATGCGACGAATCTCTAATTAATTTGAGTCGACTTGATTTTGAACTTAAGTCGACATGTCCTTATCAGAGTTCGAAGCATTGTTCTGGTTATCCGTCTGAGTCGACTTGTTTACAGCCTTGAGTCGACTTGCGTGGTGCTCCGTCAGATAAGTTCTTTACTGGATGACAAGATTGAGTCGACTTGTTGCTCAAGCCAAGTCGACTTGGCCTTCGTTGCTGTTGCTTTTAACTGGTTTTGGAAGAAGCATTGAGTCGACTTGCTTCCTATCTGAGTCGACTTAAGACCTGTGCATTTTTCAATTTATCAATCATTTATTTTTGTAAGGAATTTTATAATGAAAATAACAATCAATGATTTATAGTTAGACATCATCAAAACTATTGGTACAATATTCTCCCCTTTTTTGATGATGGCAACTATAAGTCAGTGTTCATCAAATTCAATGCAATTGCCATTCAACCATACACTTAAAAAAATTGCACAAATGTGTCATTTGAATTTCATTTCTTTTGCAAAATGTTTTCTTACAACTTAGAGATGTCAGTCATCACTTTTACATTGACACATATTTCACATGAGATTGACATTTACACAAAATTCACATGAGACTGACACTGACACAATACACATTGACACAATGACAATGACCAATGAGTGATGTAATGACAATGACAATGATTGATGTCCCCCCCTTTGACATCATCAAAACACTAGTTGTAGAAAATGAAATCATTACTTCCGAGGTGGTGGAGGAGCTTTGAATAATTCGGGCACTATCAATGGTGGCCTAAACAGTGGAGGTGAGGAGAACGCCCTCGTGGAGGGGGCCGGAGCTCGATGGCCTTGACATCCAACTGATTCACTTTCATCCTGTCCTTCAATGGTGGCCATCTGAAGGTGTCTCTTAAGCACCTTGGTATCCATGCCCATATGATGAAGATGGGATTCCATATATTGTAGAGACTTATCCATGCTCTGAAAGGTGTCCTTAGCTCGATTGAGTTCACAATTCATGTCAAAAAATCTTTGATGAGCTTGTTGAAGGCTTGTTTCCCGTGATAGTAACCTGTCATTCATTTGTGACTCCATTCTATCCAACCTTTCATTAAGTCTTGTTTCCATGGAGGTCATTGTGCCCTGAAGTTGAGTAAAGAGAGCATGTAGGTAATGTTGCCAGCCAGGTGGTGAAGAAGATGAGGCAGGTGATTGTGGAGTTGAAGAACTTGGGATATCCATTGGAGTTGGCTGAGGAATTGATGAGCCAGGAATATCTATGGGAGTATGCTGTGGAATGGAAGGACCAGGAACATCCATGGGAGTAGTCTGTGGAAGTGAAGGGCCAGGAACATCCAGAGGAGTAGTCTGTGGAATTGAGGTATCCTATCTTGGAGAAGGTTGAAAAACAACAAGCTCGCGAGAAGAATTTTCTGGTGGACACGCTGGGAAATCAGGTTGGGATGCTTGATGAATTTTACCAGAAGGTAATTTCCGCGTCACCATGTCCCCTTCCTTTGAGTATTTCATGAAAGTACTAATGTTGTGGTAAGAATAGATGTTTCTCTTAGGAATGATTATGCATACTTCATTAGCAAGATCTATTTCAGCAAGTTCAAAAATGGTAGTAAGCTGAGAAGCATATGGAAGGGATTTATCTTTGTGGGATCTGCAGTATTCAAAATGTTGAAGCATCAAATGTGGCAATGAGACATGTTCCTTTTTGAGAAGATGGTGAAAGAGGAATTTGTGAGTTCTGTTGACTTGGCCGCAGCCTCCACCTTTGGGTGAAATAATAGTTGTAAACATATGGTGCAGAAGTCGTTGGAGTGGAGGAAATGTGTTTGCATTCAAGTCTTTGGGAAGTTCGACAGGAGCAGGTTGACCAGTCATAAGAGAATAGGCTTCTCTCTCATCAAAGTGAGTAGTCTGTGGGTCTGCTCTAGAAAGAGGAATGCTCAAGGCCAAATGAAGGAGCTTTTTGGAAATCCTCATTTCAACATCTCTGACAATTGTGAAAAGACGCCCATTCACCAGCTGTAGATTGTGGTAAAATTCATGAACCACATCCGGATAGTATCTTTTGTGGGCTGATATAAACCGTAGCCATCCTTGTGTCTCTAAGATAGGTATAAGGTTAGGAAAAAGCTCGAGCAGTTTGTGGTCGTTCAAATCGAACCATCTTGGAAACATGATCACACGAGATTTGAAGGGTCTAGGTACAAGGTTCACTGATGATACCTCTTCTGAACTCGTGGATTTTGCTTTCGTGGCCTTCTTCTGTTTTTTACTCTTGGAGGAGGAATCCTTCAAAGGAAGTTCTGCGGCCTTTCTTTTCTGTGGAAGTTCTGAGGAAGAATCATTCTGTGCCTTGGAGCGAGGTCCAGACTGAGGATTTGATTGTTCTGGCATGGCCGGAGCTTTCCCTTTCGCAGCACGGGCTGCCCTAGCTTGTCGGGATTTCTTGGGAGCCATGGAGAGATATGGGTAGATCGGAGAAGAAGCACCGAACAGCCGGTGGCCCGGAGAAGAACACGAATGACGTCGGAGACGAGCACGAATGCCACCGGAGAGGAGCACAAATGCCACCGGAAGGGAGTAGAAAAGATGAGTTTTGATGGTAGCGACTAGAAGTGAGAAGAAGGGATCGAGAAGTCGACCTGTTAGGTCAGTTTCCCTAGAAACTATTTAAAAAGTGAGAAATTGGGGGTATATTGGTAAAAAGGCTCCAATATTTTATTAAACGAACAAAGATGAGGGTTGAAGCTGAAAAGAGGAATTTCTGATGATTTAAATCCAACCAACACTCATTTCATGGTTTTTAACCTTGAATAACAAGAACATTCTCTTTCTAGAGTGAATTATTATGGACCCTTATTTATATTAATGGTTCAAAGCATATAACCCCAGAATTTGAAGTTTAAAAACCCTGAAAAATTCATTCTGACATATTTAATAGAGTTAAAGCAATCCTTTTAAAACACAGTCCTTTCCCATTTCTTTAGATCTTACTCATCAAGTTCATTAGACGCTTCTAGGAAGAGTTTCGACTAGTATTGAAATTAAACATTTTAGAGATTCTGTATTTTGCCTTGGGTCAATTATATTTTTTTTAGCATTCAGGTTTAGCACAACCTTTTGACGCGAGGAAACATGTTTATCAGACACTAGAGTCCTCAGTTACTCAATATAGCTAACCATTCTGCCTTCTTTTGAACAGAGTTAGCATGTCACTTCATGACTTCATTCACAGCACTTCAAAACACCCCACTCAATCCGAGTGAGGCTTCACTAGTGCCAAACACTAGAACAGGGGATCACACCCCTAACAATCCACTGATACATACCTTACAAATGCTGACACAGCTTGAACCGCTGACTCAAGCTTGAACCGCTGACTCACAGCTTGAACCTAGATCTAAGCACCCAATGCTCAATCTAAACCCAGATCTGACTCACAGCTTGAACCCAGGTTCTGAGTAGAATAGACAGTTCTGTCTGCTTGGACTAAGTCGACTTGCAAGGCTTCCGAGTCGACTTGGTGAGGGCCTGTTCAGTTGGCTGGTTTCTAGAAGCGGCTTCGGGTCGACTTGTTCCTTGAACAAGTCGATTTGCTCTTCTTTCTTTCTTCTTCTGATTTGTTTTCAATCGGGATTCGAGTCGGCTTTCTCCGTTCTTGGGTCGACTTGTTCTTTTTGACCTGTGAACTTAGAAAAATCAGAATTTTGCATTATAATCTATATTTTCCAATCAAAATTGAACTCAATGAATTATAGGTAGTCATCATCAAAACAAGAGATATACATCATATTCTTCTTCTTCTTCTTTCTTCTTTTATTTTTCTCTTTCCCTTTCTCCTTCTTTTATTCTTCTTTTCCTTTTCTCTTCCTCCTTTTCACCTTCATTCTTTCCTTCTTGGCCCGATGCGGGGCTTGCTGTTGTAGATGACAACTTTTTCAATGTCAACAATCACCTAGTCAGCGAATCTCGTATTACGATTAAATATAATTAATTATAGTATACTATTAATTTATTATTGGAAGGGTAGATAAATATTTCAGGGTTTCCGACGGAATCAAAATTGGTCGAAAATATGTCAGAAATTTTTGACGAAATGTATTTCGGTTGAAAATACGCCGTTAATTTCCGATGTATTTCCAACTGAATTCTATTCAGTCGGAAACTGCTGATATATTTCTGCCTATTTCTGTTATTAATTACATATATTTATATATTGTATCGTGCTTCACTGACTTTGCCCGACTCGAGCTTACCGTATCGTATCTGAGAAAGCCTGATATGGTGCTGCTCATCTCGAGATCACCCGAGTCGGGCAAAGTCACCATGAGAGAGAGAGGGAGAGGGAGGAGAGGGAGAAAGAAGAAGGGGGAGACATGATCGATGCACGCCGAGTCGGTGACGACTCGGGCGTACCATACCGGATCAGAGAAGGGCCGATCCGGTACGGATCACCTAGTCGGCGAACCTCGTATTACGATTAAACATAATTAATTATAATATACTATTAATTAATTATAGGAAGGGTAGATATATATTTCAGGGGTTTCCGACGGAATCAAAATCGGTTGAAAATACGTCGAAAAGTTTCGACGGAATTCATTTCGGTCAGAAATACGTCGATAATTTTCGACGTATTTCCGACTGAATTCTTTTCCATCGGAAACTGCTGATATATCTCTAACTATTTCTGTTATTTATTTCATATATTTATATATTGTATCGTGCTTCGCCGACTCGGTCCGGCTCAGGCTTACCATATCGTATCTGAGAAAGCCCAATACGGTGATGCTCATCCCGAGATCGCTCGAGTCGGGCAAAGTCACCATGAGAGAGAGCGGGGGGAGAGGGAGGAAGGGAGAAAGAAGAAGAGGAAGAGGAAGACATGATCAATGCACACCGAGTCGGTGGTGACTCAGGCGTACCATACCAGATCAGAGAAGAGCCGATCCGATACGAATCACCTAGTCGGTGAATCTTGTATTACGATTAAACATAATTAATTGTAGTATACTATTAATTAATTATAGGAAGGGTAGATAAATATTTCAGGGGTTTCCGACGGAATCAAAAGTGGTCGGAAATATGTCGGAAAGTTTCGACGAAATTCATTTCAGACGGAAATATGTCGGTAATTTCCAACGTATTTCCGACTGAATTCTATTCCGTCAGAAACTACTGATATATTTCTACCTATTTCTATTATTTATTACATATATTTATATATTGTATCGTGCTTCGCCGACTCGGTCCGGATCGGGCTTACCGTATCGTATCTGACAAAGCCCGATACGGTGATGCTCATCCCGAGATCACTCGAGTCGGGCAAAGTCACCGTGAGAGAGAGAGAGAGAGAGAGAGAGAGAGAGAGAGAGGGGGGGGGGAGGAAGGGAGAAAGAAAAAGGGGAAGACATGATCGATGCACGTCGAGTCAGTGGCGACTCGGGCGTACTGTACGGGACCAGAGAAGGGCTAATCCGGTACGGATCACCTAGTCGGCGAACCTCATATTATGATTAAACATAGTTAATTATAGAGAAATATTTCAGGGGTTTTCGACAGAATCAAAATCGGTCGGAATTACGTCGAAAAGTTTCAACGGAATATTTTTCGGTCGGAAATACGTCGGAACTTTCCGCCGTATTTCCGACGTATTTCCGACCGAATTCGATTTCGTCGGAAACAGCTGATATATTTATATTTCGGTTATTTCTATCTATTTCTGTACTCTAAAATTAATAATTATAATTATTTTTGACGGAATATAATCGATCAGAAATCGATCAGAAACTACCGACCTATTTCCGACAGAACACGTTATGTCAGAAACTATTAATATTTTGAAATTGATAATTATAATTATTTCCAACAGAATAAATGGGTCAGAAAGCGGTCGTAAATTACTGACTATTTTTTCGACAGAATTTATTTTGTCAAAAAATATTTTTAATCTATAGTTAATAATTAAAATCATTGCCGACCGTTTTCAACCGATTGTATTCCGTCAGAAATTCGTCGGTATTTTCTGACCATTTTTTGACCGATTTTATTCCGTCGAAAACTATTTATATTTAGAAATTAATAATTATAATTATTTCTAACGAAAAATATCAGTCAAAAATCGATCAAAAAGCACCGACGAATTTTTGACCGATTATCGTTCGTTGAAAATAGGTGTGGATAATTACCTATTGAATTCCGATGGAATATATTCTGTCTGAAAGGTGTCTCTTTTTAGAGACAGATTTCCGACCAAAAAAATAGGTCAAAAATCCATCGATAATTACCGACTGATTTTCGATAGAATATTTTTTGTCAGAAAGTTGTAACGCTTCCGACGGATTTCCGACGGAAATATTTACATCGAAAAATTCCATCGGTATTTCTGATTTTTCTTGTAGTGTGTTGGCAAGAGGTGCTATTTCATGGAGAAGCATCAAGCAAAAGACTACTGCTTCGTCCACTATGGAGGCTGAACTCATTGCTTGTCATGAGACCTCATCACAGGCCATTTGGTTAAAGAATCTTATCATGGGTCTTAAGGTAGTGGATTCTATTGAGAAACCACTAAAGATCTATTATGATAATGAGACTAGGATGTCCTTCTCCAAGGGTAGCAAAAATTCTACAACATGTAAATATTTGGATATAATGTTCTATGTTATCCAGGAGAGGACAATTGAGAATCATTTGGTGTCAATTGATCATATTCGGACACAATATATGATAACAGACTCTCTAACCAAAGGGTTAGCTCCAAAGTTATATTCTGAACATGTAAAGAATATGGGTATGTTTAGGTCATTCATGCTGTAATGATTTACAATATGACACCACCAGTTTTTGATCACATACAATTTTATTTATATTATGATTTCCATTCTCTACTTTTTTTCATATATGATTATTTATGAATAAAGTTTAAGCAGAGTGTTGATAATGACATTTAGTTTGGACCAAGGAATAGGATAAAGTTTTAACATATTCATAAAGGATATCCCACATAAAGAGCTAGTTATAAAATATTTTGAAGTATTGTAATGCATGAAAGGTCGTACTCACATGTAGAGTATTTGCCGCCATGACTCATACTTTATATATTTCATAATTAAATATTTTTTAAGTTAGTGGAATAGTGTAACCCATCGTTTAGTATTATGCCAACTCGGGTCAAGTGGGAGAATGTTAGATTTTCACCCTTTTGGTGTGGTTTTATTTGGCCCAATAGTACTTAAGTTGGCTCATTAAGAGGGTTCCAAGAGGTGGGCTTAAGGAAACACATGTTCACACTAAAAGAAACTACCGAAGGGTGGGTTTTTCTGAAAAGGTGTGAGATCCCATTATACTCTCACGAGAGTTCTTCTTGATGGGAGAGGAACTTATAAGGAACTAGAAAGAGACTTGGTCCTCTTCCTCGAAAGATCTTGAGTGCTTCTGCTCCATCAAGGGGATCTTCTAGAGAGAGGAAAATCAAGGACGATCTTCTTGCGGGAGAGGAGGTCGCATCCTCGACATCTTCTTCGCGATCGTGTCTGCTCTCACGTGTTGTGGAGGGCAGAGATTAGGTTCTCCAATCGACAATCTTTGCTGGAACAATTTGTAAGTATGTCGAATCTCTCCTACACATTGTTCAAACACAATAGGCTCATGGGCAATCAGATTCCAACAGAATCAGCAGTGGAAGTGGAAGTGCTCACTATGCTAGAAGCCATCAAAATTGCTAAATCAATTCAACAACTAGTCATGCTAGATGGTGATGCAGCAAACATCATTGAGACAGCAAAGGGTTCTCGTGCAAGTCACTGGAGAGGTAAGTCAATCGTGGATAAATGTAGAAGTTTAATTAAGGATATGAAAGTTGTAATCAAACATGTAAACATGAAATGTATCTCTGAGGCTCATGAACTAGCCACGTAAATGATCAGATTTTGTAAATTGGCTCCGCATATAGTGGCAGCCTCCCCTATGCATAATTTAAAAGATCTTGAGGCGGTTGTGAGGTGCTTTCTGTAAGCCTCATAAGGCGTTAAGCCTTAAGGCACAACGAGGCGTAAGCCTTAATAGAGAAGAAAATAATCTTAAAACTATAAAAAAATTCTAGAAATAGTAGTGATTTTCATGTATTAATGCTATATCAACTCAATGATAAATTCATGTTATTTCAAAAGTACTAAATTATGAGCCAACTGTCTAGTGTAATTGGTTCGTCACGTTTCCCCATATGAGGGAGGGCCCAAGTTCGAGCTCGATTATCTCCTCCATGTCAAAAAAAAAAAGTACATACCAAGAAAAAAAAGTATTGAATTATGTTTTAAGGATAACAAAAGAAACGTAAATCTTGGGAGTACCCTATAACACCTCATTACATCATCTTCTCAAATGATGCACACGTCTCAATTAAATACCTTTAGGCGGTGAGTCGTACCACTGTTGGCCCGGTGTAATGGTGCGAACCAAGATTCAGAGGGGGGTGAATGAATCTCCCTCTAAAAACTTGATCAATTTAAAACTTATCCTGAAATATTTCAATTGCGGAATTAAAATCAGCCAGAAGCTTAGCTAGAGGCGTGCCTAACATTCATTTAGCGATTGGATCTTTTGAAAACAAACCACAGTGCACAAGAGACTTTTAGGTGGTTCGGTCCTCCAGACCTACATCCACACCTTACTCAACCGAGTAAGGCTTCCTGCTGCCACACAGCTTGAACAACTGTTGATCAACAGCTTTGGGGATAAATCCCTACAGACCGCTGATCCACAGCTTTGGGGAACAAATCCCAGACCGCTGAGCCCCACAGCTTGCTGACCGAGGAAACACCCTCGCCCGCTGAGCAATACAGCTTAGCTTAGCTGATACACAGCTTAGAAAGTAGAGATAGAAAACAAAAACTGACAATGAAATCAGCAACGGAAAGCTGAACACTTAAACCTCAAGATATAGCTCGCTATGGAGCACACGTAGCTTGGATTTGATCCAGAGGCTACAGGAGCTTCTTCTTCCTTTGCTTGAGCTGGTGCCCTTTTCTTCTCAGCTCAAACTGGCTCTCTATTCACTGAACTTTCTTCTCTCTTTCTTGCTCTATGATTCTTCTCTGTCTCGCTCAGATTTTGTCTTTTTAAAATTCCATCATCTTTTTCTGCACGAACAGATTCTCATTTATATGAGCAGCAGAAAGAGGGCATGTGGAAACCACATTTCCCGCCCAAAGCATTCAATCAGATCTGGGATTCAACTATCCACGTGTCACGATCTTAGCTTCTCTACATTCCACATGACGAAATCTCCTTTTATCAGAATGCTCTTGGACCACGTGCTTCTTCATAGTCCTTATAGCATATACCAAGTAATCATGCACCGACCTACTATGCATGAGATGCACTCTTGCACAGACCTTAGTTAGCACAAGATAAGTTTGCACCGACTTGCTACAGTGTTATGCACTAACTTTATTTTGCCATTAACAAAACATGCACCGACTATGCATGCAGTTCTGCATAAGTTGCACATACTCTAGTATGAAGGACGTAGAACATGCACTGAGATTTGTATTCGTGAGACACCAACATAGACGCAGCACATGCATTGAGACACAAATGCACATGAGATGCAACAATGCATGATGCAAAGGATGCACCGACTATGGTATATGCCTTAGACAAAAGATGCTCAGACCTTTATATGCATAGGAACAGTGGTATGCACCGAGGCAAAACTTGTATGTGCCTTAGACAAAGGATGCTCAGACATTTATATGCACAGGAACAGTGGAGATTGCACCGACTTTATTAGTGCAAGATAAGAACGTGCATAGGACCAAATTAAGCATGCACAGACTTTGTGCGATATACTACAGAAACATGCACAGACTCATTTATGCCTTATGAGGGATATGCTCAGACTCTTTCATGCAGACAACAGAAGTATGCACCAACCTTGATCATGCACAAACAGAGTATGCACAGACGAGTCTTACCCGATGCGAAGTATGCACCGACTTCTTTTATGCTTGAGGCAGCACTTAGAAGTCTGTGCATTTCCTTCCGTGCAAAAGGGATCGGTGCAAATTGCATCTTCTAAAGACCCTAGGTCGGTGCATGATGTCTGATAAGTGCACTCGAAGGTCTGTGCAAGTCTTCATCTTTTCAAACTCTATTCTGATATCAAACGTGTGTTCGAGGATTTTAGTGAGCTTGCTAAATGATATAGCTTGAGTGTCTTGCACGCTACTCACCATTTCACCAACCCTATTGCTTACTGCCATAAGAGATTCCAAAATCTCTCGCAATGCTGCATCAGTTCTTTGTTTATCAGACATAAACTGAATCCATTGAGTTTTCATAATATTTTCGAGATGTTGCATCCTGGCATTTACTCTGTTCAGATGAAAGTTTGTGAAAAGAAGTTGAGCATTCATCTCTTCATTCTGATTCATCACTATATTTGTCAGCATTTCTTTAATGTTGGGCTCAGCATTGGATTCTGGTGAAGTGAAAGAAGAAGCACTTGAATCTGGGAATTCAGTGTGATAGGCAGGTTGCTCTTCAGGTAATGGTAGGGGTGGTATACCGAGGCCAACCATTTCCCCCAGATGGGGTCCATATGAGGGAGCAGGGGCAAGAGACATTCTTGGATACAATTGAAATAGAGGAGCTGGTCCCAAGACATACTCCTGTGTATCCTCCTCAGCAGCCCCTGGAGCTTCCTGTGGAGCTTCTTCTTCTCTAGGTTGTTCACCATCCTGTTCATTAACAACTGACTCAGCAATTTCTTCATAGATTTTGTCAACCTCTTCTTTCATAATCTCTGTAACCATTTCAGCCAGTAATTCTTCATCTAAATCAATTTCTTCTTCTTCCCTTTCCTCTTCGACATGATGCTATTCAACTATTTGATCTGATTATTGCTGTCCAAACTTATCAAAAATTTGATCAATGTGTTGATCTAGCTATTTTGAAACTTGTTTTTCAGGCAAGTTCAGTTCATGGACCTCCTGTTCCAACTGTAGATTCACAATTTGATGTTCTTCTGTTTCTCTTTTAACTTCCCCCTGACTAACTTGAGGCTGTTCAATGTGTTCTCTGGTAGGAGATGGCTGGGACTGTTCTACAATGTCTAATGCAGCTCTTGAAATTTTCTTGTCAGCTATATCTTTCACCTTATTGACTTTGGATGACTTCAACCTCAAGTATTTATCAATGAAATCCATGTTATAAATATTTACTTTGAGAATTTCTTTTGAAGACTCCTCTTCTAGTGGAATATCCATTTTTCTAAAAATTACGGTCAAATGAGTTGCATAGGGTAGATTTCTTCTTGAATCCTTGCAAGTACCCATTATCTTGATTATTATGGCTGGTAGGCAAATCCTGATTCCTTTGAGTAAGCAATAGAGAATAAATCTCTGTGACTCGGTCACTCTCCCTCTACCTCCAACTTGTGGAGTTATCATAGTGGTAAGGATATGATGTAACAATCTCCTTAGAGGAGTAAATTTATATGCATTGAACTGAGCTAGATTTGTTTGTTTCTTTGGGTCTCTGGGATCTCTAGGCAGCTCTGTGATAAGGGAGTAGGCCTCATGCATGTTGACATCAAAAGCACCTTCTACTTCCCCTCCTTCTGGAATTCGAAAAATCTTGTGTAAAGAATGCCTAGATAAGTCAATCTTGATCCCTTTAACTACAGATTGGATTTTTGACCTTTCAGAATCATATCTCAGATTACAATAAAATTCAGCAACCAGTCTAGGATAATACATCCTATGCTTACTCAAAAATTTCTTTCATTTCTGAAACTCAAAAATCTTCAATATTTCAGGAAATGCGGAAATCATAGGTTGGTCGGCAAAATCAACATACCGGGGAAGCATAACCTTTCCTGCTTCCAAAACCATCTCAACCTGTAGCAACCGTCTTGCGCCGCTTGGATGATGTTCCTACTGCCTTTTCTTTCCCTTTCCCTTTCTTCTGTTGAGAGACCTCTCCGGGCATATCCGCTAGCTGCTGCTCCTTCGAAGGATCCTCTGGCTACTGCTCCTCCATGGCCTTCCTCTTTCCCTTGCTCTCGGCGACTGGAGACGACATGGCGGGATGACAATGGTGGAGGCATAAGTAGAGGTGGAAGAAGGAGATGAAGAGGCGAAGCTTGTAGTGAGGGCACGAGCGAGGGAGTCGCGAGTGCGGGAAAGGGTTTCGACTTGAACGAGAAGGGTATGAATGACAAATTATAAGTAGGGTTGAGAATATAACATGAAATACTACCGACTTTACCAATTTCGACATTTAATACCCAGAATACCCTTTACCTAATAGAAAATGCATCTCTACGCCTTTATGCGATTTACGGTATATGGGATTATATCTTGTACTATGAACCTTCACAAAATATTCCTATGAAACGAAGTAATGGAAATTAAACAACTTTATCACGGAAAGAGCCGAGATAGAGAAATCATTAATCTTACTAGTTCTTTTCATTTGTCAATACTGATTGAAAAAATCATTTTATATAAAACTTAAGAGTTTTACATTACTAAAGAGACCTCAGAGTCAGCCAAATTTTTCATTAATCTTTTGTAAAATTTTTGATTGAACATTTCAGTATAACTGCACTTTTTTACTCAAGGAAGCATGTTGATCAAACACCAGAGTCCCTGGTTACTAGTGCTGTTTACCTTTATGTTTCATAATTTTGAACAGAGATAGCATTCATTATCATGACTTGACCTCTGAATTTCTTTGAAACAGATGGTCAGTTTCTCAAATAATATGTCATTGCTCTGCCACAATCAATTTTTATTTAATGGCGTATTCTCTGGTCTTTTAATCAGAATTTTCTAAAAACTTGGCTTAAGGACCATATAAACATCAAATATTCTATCAGATTGACTTATTACTAAAAACTTTCAGATTCTTGACACCATATTGAGCAATTTTAGTTTGGAATGTTTTAAGACCATTGATGAGTCGTTCAAGGTCAATTGTGAGGATTCTTCAGATAGGATTTAATCTTCATATACAGAAGATCACACTTCAGTTAAGATTAGCAATTTTGTTCTTAGTTCAGAGTAATCTTAGTAGTTAATTGTTGAATATAAACAAAGTTGACAGATTTTAGAATTTACTCCCCCTGACTTACACAGTCAATGAATTATTATGGAGTAGATGAGAGTTTTGGAATAGATGAGCAGTGAGATGAGAATGGAGGCCACAAGGAGTGAGGGTTAAGACTAATAGCAAATCTGCATGCAGCCAGGGAGTTGGTCTTAGAATTCTGACACCTAACCAACAGCTCACAATAAGAATCCACAACCCTCAAGCTTCAGACAACTTCTATCATGCAGACTCAATTAGCATCCAAATCCATTTCACTTAACAAAAGCCAGACCTAACCCAATATTCAATCAGCAGTGCAGTAATAAGCATCATACATCTCAGCACCAAGCCATTATGCATACAACCTCTGATCAGCTTACCTCCCCCTCAGAGTGTGCAGAGATCTTAAACAACCACTACTTGATTTTCTTAAGGTACACAGATATGTATCAACTAGATGCAAATTTTTGATTTAACTTACATGCACTGTTTTGACTTTTTGGTACTCGGCAGAGGTATAGTCTCTACACATAGCGTGGGTTTCCAGACAGAAAACATTTGCCCTTCTCCCAACATCCATTTGATATACCAAGAAGTCATGCAGATGTATGCATCTATTTATTAACATGAATAACTAACTAGAAGTCTCGTATGGAATTTGCATGAATCACATTCATTAACATGTATTACTCTTAAAAAGATAGCATCAATCATTATGTTTGTTCTAATCAATCATGCAACATTCCACAGAGAGTATTATTCAGACAAAATTAACAAAAATGAAAGGTGGAGTTTGACTAACCTTTGTGCCCTGAATTTATTGAGCCCCGTTTTTATTTTATCTTCAGGAGCACACCTGTAGCCAAAAAGTTATTTGAACAATCTTGGACCCCAAGGATTCTTGGGTCCAACAGGATGAGTAGCACCCCACATTGGTGCTCTCCAGTTATTCCAAGAGCAGTCAAAAGTAATGTGACCCAATCTTCCACACTTATTGCATATTGGAGGTTTATGCATGAAGACATGATTATGAACTCTCCTAGATGCAAAATGATTCATGTGAGCAGGATAAATTTCATTGTATTTCAAGAACTAGCATTCAGATATAACATGCCCAAATTTTTCACAGTTAAAATAATTAACTCTTTGATTTTGAGATTTCTTCACATGCTTCTTTACATAACTGTTTCTGTAATGTTGATCTTCTTGTTTCTTTAAATAACAGTTATGCATGTAATGACCCTTTTTGCCACAATAAAAATATGCATTGGAGATATCTCTATCCGATCTTTTCACAGATTTGTCTTGAACTACATTGACATGTTTGCATACATCCAACTCATCATTTTTCAAAACTATGTAATCGTCCATAACATGTCCTTTCCTACCACAGTAGTGACATGAAATATTTCTTTTATTGTGAACATGCACTGTTGTGACAGGTTTATCATTTGCATGTGCATGTGAGTGTGTATGAAAATTATTAGCAATTTGCATAGAAGAATCAGAAGCAGATTTAGATTTATTTAAAATAATATTCCTTTTCTATTTTTGAATCTTTTTCAAATTTTTAGTTGGATTTTCTATTTTCTTGGCAGTGAATTGGAAGATAGATGAACTGGAGGGATTAGTTTGTTCTGAGCTTTTTACAAAGACAGTTGATTCCATCTTTTCTTTAGCTGTCTTATTAGATGGAACATAGCTTAACTCCTCTTTCTGAAAGCTCACATTAGACCCAAGCAGTATATTTAGATTTTCTTTTCCCTTAACAAATTTTCACAAGGAGGTTTTGAGATCCTCAATTTCAGAATTTAGTGAAGCAATGCTTGCTTCAGACTTAGATAGCTCATATTCGCAGGAAATTAATTATTGTTGCATAACATCATTTAAGCTTTTCAATGTTTCATTTTCCTATTGAAGCTCTATTTCATCATTTGATTCTTTTTCTTTCAACACAGATTTCCCTTTTTCAATTTCTAACCATTTCTGTGACATAACAGTGTTCAACACCATTAACTTCTTGTTTTGTTCTTTCATATGGTTAATCTCTTCCAACATATTATCTTCATACGTGTCAGCTTCCTTCTTCTTTTCAATTAATAGATCATTTTCTTATTTTAAGGATTTGATTAAGTTCTTTTACATGTTGTCATCGGAGTCAAGATCTTCAATCAATTCCTTTAAAAAGATGCATTCATTGCAAGAAGTTTCAGCTTTACTTAGTGTGTTCCTAAGACTCTCATTTTCAGATTTCAACTTGTTCATGTCAGATTTTAAATTTTCATTCTCAACTTTTAGACATGTGACTTCAGCAATTTTTTCTTTTCTTAATTTCTTCTTTTCTGACATAACCTTTTTCATATCTCTCAAGCAAGTTTTCATGAAGTGTAACTAAATCGCCAAAACTAATATCATCAGTTTCAGAGTTTACCTATGAGGATGAATCATCTATCTGATCACAGATGCGATCTTTGGCCATTAAGCATTTTATCTCATCTCCACATGGACTTTCCAATATTCTGTTGATAATTTGCACTGTGCTCCTGCACTCATTAATAAACGGAAAATAGTTAGAGTCTATCGCCCTTCTAGTAAAGTCTAGGGCCTTTTGATTTTCAGCATATTTCAGTCTGTCTGAGGCTCTCCATTTGGATTTATCCTCTGGAACCTCATACGGACTGTGTGCTATGAGTATCCAAAGATCAGAATTTACACTCATCACATAGTCCCTAAAATGACCATACCAGCCAAAGCGATCAGAACCAGTGTATAGAGGAAGTTCAGCCATGACTACGAGACAAATCAGATCAAATCAGATAGTGTCACTAAGGAAATAGAAACCGGATTACACCACAAGCAATGCAGGACGGATCTGCAGGTCGTTGGACCCTCTGTGCAGACACCCGCTCTGATACCAATTGTTGGCCTGGTGTAATGGTGCGAACCAAGATTCAGAGGGGGGGTGAATGAATCTCCCTCTAAAAACTTGATCAATTTAAAACTTATCCTGAAAGATCTAAACTATTGCGGAATTAAAATCAGCCAGAAGCTTAGCTAGAGGCGCGCCTAACATTCATCTAGCGATTGGATCTTTTGAAAGCAAACCATAATGCACAAGAGACTTTTAGGTGGTTCGATCCTCCAGACCTACATCTACCCCTTACTCAATCGAGTAAGGCTTCCTGCTGTCACACAACTTGAACAACTGCTGATCCAGAGCTTTGGGGATAAATCCCTACAGACCGCTGATCCACAGTTTTGGGGAACAAATCCCAGACCGTTGAGCCTCACAGCTTGCTGATCGAGGAAACACCCTCGTCCGCTGAGCAATACAGCTTAACTCCGCTGATACACAACTTAGAAAGTAGAGATAGAAAACAAAAACTGACAATGAAATCAGCAATGGAAAGCTGAACACTTAAACCTCAAGATCTAGCTCGCTATGGAGCACGCGTAGCTTGGATCTGATCTAGAGGCTACAGGAGCTTCTTCTTCCTTTGCTTGAGCTGATGCCCTTTTCTTCTCAGTTCAAACTGGCTCTCTATTCACTGAACTTTCTTCTCTCTTTCTTGCTCTATGATTCTTCTCTATCTCGCTCAGATTTTCTCTTTTTAAAATTCCATCATCTTCTTCTGCACGAACAGATTCTCATTTATATGAGCAGCAGAAAGAGGGTGTGTGGAAACCACATTTCCCGCCCAAAGCATTCGATCAGATCTGGGATTCAACTGTCCACGTGTCACGATCTTAGCTTCTCTACACTCCACGTGGTGAAATCTCCTTTTATCAGAATGCTCTTGGATCACATGCTTCTTCATAGTCCTTATAGCATATACCAAGCAATCATGCACCGACCTACTCTGCATGAGATGCACTCTTGCACATACCTTAGTTAGCACAAGATAAGTTTGCACCGACTTGCTGCTGTGTTATGCACTAACTTTATTTTGCCATTAACAAAACATGCACCGACTATGCATGTAGTTCTGCATAAGTTGCACAGACTCTAGTATGAAGGACGTAGAACATGCACTGACATTTGTATTCGTGAGACACCAAGATAGACGTAGCACATGCACTGAGACACAAATGCACATGAGACGCAACAATGCATGATGCAAAGGATGCACCGAGTCAACACATGCACCGACTATGGTATATGCCTTAGACAAAAGATGCTCAGACCTTTATATGCATAGGAACAGTGGTATGCACCAAGGCAAAACTTGTATGTGCCTTAGACAAAGGATGCTCAGACATTTATATGCACAGGAACAGTGGAGATTGCATCGACTTTATTAGTGCAAGATAAGAACGTGCATAGGACCAAAGCCTGCACAGACTTTGTGCGAGATACTACAGAAACTTGCACAGACTCTTTTATGCCTTACGAGGGATATGCTCAGACTCTTTCATGCAGACAACAGAAGTATGCACCAACCTTGATCATGCACAAACAGAGTATGCACAGACGAGTCTTACCCGATGCGAAGTATGCACTGACTTCTTTTATGCTTGAGGCAGCACTGCACTAACTTTATGTATACACACTAGATTATGCACTGACTTGGCTTTTCAAAGACAGAACTGTGCACAAACTCTAAACAGTGAAGTGCACAGACTTTATGGTGTTATGTGCAAACATGCACAGACTTAATAATGCTATTGCCAGAGAGCATGCACAGACTTGCTTTGCATTGAGGATAGATGTGCACAAACCTTGTAGCATGCATATGGCAAATATGCACTGACCATGAGAACTAATATGCACGGACTTTGTGTGAAATATGAAGACATGCACTGACCTTCGAGTGCACTTATTAGACATCATGCACTGACCTAGGGTCTTCAGAAGATGCAATTTGCACCGATCCCTTTTGCACGGAAGGAAATGCACAGACTCCTAATGTGAACCTGCACTAACATTACCAAAATATGCATGGACCTTGTAGGCTAAAAACGAAAGGTGCATAGACCTTGTATGCTGAATGACATAACTATGCACAGACATATATCATATATGCAGAGGTCAAATACAAACATATTTATACATTTCAGTCTCACATGACTCATAGATTGTCATTACCAAAATCAGGGTTCCAACAACCACTTCAATCAAAAAAAGGCGTAGGTCTCAAGTAAAAGATATGAGGCGCATGTCTCAAGGCATTTTTCTAGTGCCTCACCTTGAAGCTTAAGCCTTAGTGCCTTGAGACGCTGCCTTTTTAAACAATGCCCATGTGTACGTAAACGTTTAAGTTTTCAAGTAGTTTAATTGTGATTCTTTGATAAAAAAATTAAGAGATACTGAAATAACAAAAAATAAAACATTGTAAAAATAACTCTCTTATTTGAACAATTACAGAACTGTAATTCTTAGATAGCTATTATTATAAATAATTCTCTTGTATAAAAAAATAGTGTAAAATCGCCACTCAAGTTAATTGTTGTTTACATCTTCTATTTGATCCATAAGATTGTTTTTTTTTACAAAATAATTCCCATAAAATATATTCTTTTTATTGTCACATTATATCAAAGAGAGGTGAAGAGATAAAGAGACAGATATATATATACGAAGAGTGAAAGAGTTTAAGACACATTAAAGAAATTTTGATATGTTTTAAATTTAGTTAACAATTAATTAGGGTTAAATAAAAAGATTTTAACATAACACTAACATCAAGCGAGCAGCATGGACATTTTTACAAGTACCGTAATGTTGAAAAATTATCAATAACTATGTAAAAATAGTAATTTCATAATTTTTCATATAAGATAGCTATTTATGTAATTTTTCCTTAAAAAGTATGGAGAAAAGATGATTGGACTCCAGATTTGTCGTACTAGTTCTAAATTGTGCATACCAGCCATGTCGAATCATGCCTACGAAAAATCGGCACGCTGACACATCGATCCTGTCTCTTTCCTCCTCCTCCCTTCCTTCCTCGACTGTCTCCTCCCTGAAGTCCCGCAATCAATGACACCCAAGAGGGGGGGTGAATTGGGTGATAACAAAAATTACAAAACTTTTACCAGAATTAAACAGATATGATGAAACAACCTTTTAGAGACTTAGATATGATGAAATAACAAATAGATCTATCAAAATCTATCACACACAGCAGATCCTTGGTACCATGGTGGAGATATAAATCTGAAGATTCTGCTCACGCAAGGTATTATCTTTCTGACAAGAATGGCCTTGTCAATCCGAACCTACCTTTTGATATACCAAATATCTAATGTAGAAATGACAAATTATGCTAGATCTGAACGGAAAACACAAGAGAGTGATATAGTCTGTGCTAGCACAGAACGAGGGTAGGAGAAAAGGATCAAACCACACCAAGGACAGTAATTTTTAGGTGGTTCGGATGCAACGACGGCAACCTATGTCCACCCCTCACTAACTGTGAGGATTCACACATTATCTTGTAAAGGATTACAAAAATAAAACACACACACACACACACACACACACACACACACACACACACACACACACACACACACACACACACATACACGGATCTGGGTAGATCCACACACACACAGATATTTAGATATTACAAGAACACACACTTGAAGCTCAATTGAAAATAGAAGTAGAAACACAAATGAAAACTTCAGATTTAAGCTCCCCCTTAGTGGATGAAGAAGATCTTTGATGAAGCTTGCTTCTCAACTTGATTTTCACTTGAATGGCTTCAGGATGATCTTCAAATGCTTGAGATTTGATGAATAATGTTTGGACGAAACACTGTTCATGGAGTTCTTCCTTCAGCCCTTTTTCTCCTTTTATATCCTTCTTTTGATCCCCTTGAGTGATTAGGGTTTCTTGGTCCTAAGAGATATTTTTATAACATTTGAATGGTCAAGGACAAGCCAAGACACAGATCCATAATTTCAGGGATGTTTGGAGACTTTTGGGATTAAAAAATCCTTGATAGATGATTTTCCCTCGTGAAGAAAACAAAGTCAAAAATGGGGGCTTGTAAGGGTTTGGTCGACCGGAGTAGGTAGGGCGATCGACCTAACTTTTACAGAATTTGAAGCTTTCGTTGCTGGGAGAATCGATCGACCGATCCTTGGCTGGCGGTCAACCGAACTCTGTAAGTTTACAGAGTTCTGAGTGCTGGGAGATTAGGTCGACCGGACCAGTCAAGCTGGTCGACCGAACTCTGGAAATCATGCAAGATAACATAGTTTAGTTCATGAATCATGTCCATATACAAAAGGCTTTGTGTTTGCAATTTGATCCATTCAATTTGAGCTTGGTTTGACTAAATCTGGGCATATTTGAGACAAGATGGATTTGAGCATACGCTTTGATGAAAATGGCTTTGAGAGCCTACAAGTACTCTTGCTAATCAGTTATGGAGGTTATCAACCTGTTGGTCATACTTAGGTTTTGTTATCATCAAAATCACCTGGAGAGACTCAACACTCTCTTCCTTCATCGGCACCATCCTTTGCACAACAAGGTAAGGCTCTGCTTCCAGGTCGACCCCTTGTCCCCACCCCTCCTCCTCCTTGATCTCCCCATCACCATCGATCGAGGTGGTGGATGTTGCATTAAGTTCGAGTGTTGCAGCGAGGCGCGGGTGGAGAAGCCCCTGTTGGAGGGGGGCAAGCAGGGGCGGTGTTCCTTAATAGGAGGAGGGCTGGGTTCATGAGCCAACAACGGGTGATGGGGTAGGAGGTGTGGCTGTTGGAGCCATGGCAGAGACTAGGAATGCCATGGTGTCACCAGTGGGGATGGGCTATTTCAAGTATCATTAGGGCTGTCAATGGGCTGGGTTCTGACTGGACTTAGGTCAGCCCGATCTAGGCCCGACTCCTCAATTTTAAAGCTCAAGACTAGCCTACGTCGGAGCTATGTCGGGTCGAGCCCGAGCTATGTCAGGTCGAGGCCGGGGCTGGGCCCGACCTTTTTTCAAAGGCTCGACCTCGGCCCGACTCGATAATTTACATGAATATATATATATATATATATATATAACTTAGGATCTCATTAAATTAATGATAGTTTTAGATGTTAATTTATTTGTAAAGAGAGTTTTTAATTAAATAAAAAATATATATTTTATTTTTTTAATTAAATAAAATAAGTTTTTTAAAGGGATAAAAAAATAGACTTAGTCAACTCACAAGTCAAACTCAAAAGTTGGTCTCAACCCGTAAATATGATTGAGTAATATTTTTAGAGATGATTAAAGACCCACGAGTCGAAAAGATCTAGCGGTGTAACTCCCACCGGCAAAAGAGGCCAGTTGACAACCCTAGGTACCGTTATCTTTTTTGTAAAATAAAAAATAAAAATCAATATAGTATCGTGTTGTATAGGGACGAACCATGCATGCCACTGGATAACTAGCACCGTTAGATTCGGCGGTTCAACGGACCTTGATGGGACTTAAAATTCATGTGATCGAAGTGAGACCATTTCGATTGAAGCAGCATGCGGCGAAGCATTGGCGCGCCACGTGGTCTTCCACGCAACTCTGGAGCGAATTCCACGTCCTTCGAGGCTCTTGTTGGGGCACCGATCACCGCTCCTCCTCCTCCCCGCCATAAACCCTCACAAAAATCCTTCTTCCTTCCCGACCATTTCCGGCAATTTCCAATTCTTTCCGCTCCTCCTCGAGCTCGTCGGTAGACGGAAGCAGAGAAGCAGGGAGGTTGTTTAGTATATTGTTTCGTGGAAGAGGAAGAGGCGGCCGGGAAAAGGGGGCGGCGCAGTGATGCCCATGGCCACTTGCACGCTACTCAGAGCCGTCCGGCGGCGAGAACTCTCAGCCCCGCTGTCTGCTTTCCGATCCGTATGTCATCTCTCTCTCTCTCTCTCTCTCTCTTCAAATAGAGATGATGATTTTTTTCTTTTATCATCCTCTTTTTTCTTCTTCTTTTTTCTTTTTTTGCCTCCTCTTACTTCTTTGCTGTTATCCCCTCTTCTTCGACTTGAACATATGGATATGCGCGTTTCTGCGGTTATTATCACTTTTTTAAAGTTTTGTTTTACACTAGGTTCCACCTCTTTCCTTTTGGTTTCTAGCTGAGAGCATATTAGCGTCTGCAGATTGCAGAAAAAAGGCGTTTTTTAATGTTCTTGTTTAAGTTCTTAGGACATTATGACGGATGCAATGCAAATTATAATGAGAAAAACCCGCTTTTTTGAGCAGCTGCTGCTATCCATGAATGAGATGGCATCATGCACACCTAGCGTACTCTATTGATTAGTGTTTGCTCTGGTGTCGCTCTCTTCGTTTCTCTTTCTCGGCCCTGGAAGTTGCCTGGGTCGTATGCCTGGGTGATTTGCTTATTTTGTGATCTCCATTCCTGTACGTCAGTTGGTTATTTGTCGTTCTAAGTTCATAATCTTGATCAAAAAACTTAGTTTTGTACTTGTTATCCTCTGATACATTATCTGAGACGGATATGCAATCTACCTAGAAGGCCCAAGGACTAAACGGTCCATGATCCTAATTGCCAAGACAAACATGACTCTTAATCACGCTATTGTAAAATGTACCTTCGATCAAGATTCAATACCAATCAGACTACATAAATAGCGATGATTTGATGCCTTAACGATATAGCTAATTAGCTGCGATTTATGGGAGATGAAGTTGGGTGTCAAGTGTTGGCAGACACACATGTTGCTCATGACAAAGCTTTAGAAACAAGACACACGGCCACAAGAAGATAGATGTGAAAGTGTACAGATGGAAATGGGTTGCGTTCAGTGATATTCGTTGCTCCTTCTGTGGTCAGCTTCCCGAGGACACTGATTGCTTGTTTATCACTTTAAATGATTCCGGAGAAAGTGTCATGATTCTCTAGCAAATAGTTGATCCAATTGTTGAACATGGCAAGGCTTGTATGTCTTCTCTTTAACCAGTTTGTCTGCAACTCTTTTATATCTTTCCTGAAAATATGAGCTCAGGCAATGCCATCTCCTGTTTGTTGGAAATGATCTGCCACTGCCACCCATTCAGCTCTATGAAGAGCCAAAGCATATAGTGCGATATATCTTCCTCTTCATACTGTTTCCTTCAAGCCATATCTCTATGGCTGGGCATGTCTTTTGCCTTGTCAATCTGAATGAACATGACATTGCTATTTGTTATGCAACTTCTAGTTTTAGACCCCCCCCCAGCACACACAAAATATGATTGAAAATAAAAAATAAAATGTGAATTATGAGCAATCTTTCTTCTGGCATTTGTGAGGCATGTGTGAAATAGAGAAATGATGGTATTTTTCTGGTGTCCTGCTAGCAATTTTAGCCTACACATCCAATTTCCTAGTGAAATGCTTACCTGCATTCAGCATGTAAAAATGACCTCCTTCCTCTCCATTATTACTTAACCCTACATTGTGGTGTGCAATATTCTGATGGAGTCAGTTACGTCTGAGCATTTAGTTGATCTGGGTAATGATTCCTCTCAACCTTAGAAGAAAACTTAGCAGCTAATTATTTCAATTTCCCTTCATGTTATCAATAATAGGTACACAGGATGCACAGTTGATATACTAATCATATGAAAGAGTATCTATCATTAAACATCATGAGGTGGAAATTACAGGTGGCAAATTTTGCCAAATGCTGAACATATGGAGGTAAATCGATAACCACCAAGCAAGCTTACGCTGCAATTAATAAATTTGGTCTAGGAACAATAAAATCTGAAATGATCCACATGAAAAGTCATATTTTCTCTTTTGACTAACAATGTCAATTCTTATAAATAAGCTAATAATATACATTCATGTTTGTGGGACTGATACATAAATACTCTGGTCCATAAATGCCCCTCTACTGAGAAACATGTATAATGGACTTGGATCAGGTCAGCTATTTCCTAGTCACAATGACCAACAAACTTGAAAATCCTGCTCAGGGGTCACATCCAATAGGCTACTAAACAACCAATTGCCTTGACAATTTGCTGAAATAATAAGCTAAAAACCCACGATACCATTTTATAGTTGCATGGAATCTTAAAGCAGTATATTTTTCATGGCATCTGATGTCACATGATTTTTCTGATGTCACATGATTTTTCATTTGATCCTCAGCAGTATATTCCTTTTCTAGAGATTAGTTTACCTACTTTTATTGATTGCTTTACCAACTTCTAGGGAGAAGTGCATAGCGTGTAACAAATACATGTTATATGCTTTATTTTCATTTAGTTTTCACCAGTAGCTGATATAATTTTGTGATAAATTTCTTGACATCTCCTGAGTTGTTGAAACTTGTGATAAGTTGTTTGACATGAAAGTTTCCTTAGTTTTTGAGTTGAGCATGGCAATTGATTATTGATAAATGATGATACTGTAACAGAGTAATGAAAGTATTCCTCCCTCCTAGTTTGCCTTGCAGTTTTCTACATTGCGTAGTGTGTTTTAACACCCCAAAAAGTACACTGTGCAGTAGATATATTGAGATAGTCATACATTGCTTCTTCTGCTTTCTATTTTGAAATGTATAACTTTTATTGTTAATCTGTTGTATTATGAACCTCGTGGCATGCTTTTACTTATATATGTTAGATGCAGGCATCTGTTTCTACAAAATTACCTTGGGCTGCCTCTTCTTTGGGGCATAGGTGGGCAAGCCTGGCAAGGCCATTCAGGTAATAATACTTATATTGCTTTTTGTTCATGGAGATATGGATGTGCTTGAGCCTTGTTGTGGATGACATTCATTCTTGCCACTTCAGTTCCAAGCCTGTTGCCAGTGATATAATAGGAATTGATTTGGGTACCACAAATTCATGTGTAGCGGTCATGGAGGGAAAGGTTAGTTTGTGGGTTTTTTCTCTAATCATACTTCTTTGTGACGTGTTATTTGTTTCAAGTAATTAATTTTCTGATACTTTTTGCAGAATGCAAAGGTCATTGAAAACTCGGAGGGGTCGAGGACCACACCATCTGTTGTAGCTTTTAACCAGAAGGGAGAACTGCTGGTTGGAACACCAGCTAAGCGTCAGGCAGTGACTAATCCAACAAACACACTTTTTGGGACAAAGCGTCTGATAGGTCGTCGTTTTGATGATCCTCAAACACAGAAGGAGATGAAGATGGTGCCCTATAAGATAGTCAAGGCTCCTAATGGTGATGCATGGGTAGAAGCTAATGGACAGCAATATTCTCCTAGTCAGATTGGAGCATTTATCTTGACAAAGATGAAAGAAACAGCAGAGGCTTATCTTGGCAAATCTGTCTCAAAAGCAGTAATCACAGTTCCAGCTTATTTCAATGATGCACAGCGGCAGGCTACAAAAGATGCAGGGAGAATTGCCAGTCTTGATGTGCAGCGTATTATCAACGAGCCCACTGCTGCTGCACTTTCTTATGGTCTGAATAACAAGGAGGGCCTTATAGCTGTTTTTGATCTTGGCGGAGGAACATTTGATATTTCAATTTTAGAGATTTCAAATGGTGTTTTTGAGGTACAATTTTAGAAGTGACAGATGCATTTTTGAATTAACGTTATTTTATGAGAAGTTATATATATATCGAGTCATGTCAAAAGTTCACGTCGTTCGTGTGTTTTTTAGGTGAAAGCAACCAATGGTGATACTTTCTTGGGTGGGGAGGACTTCGATAATACCCTGTTAGAGTTTCTAGTCAGTGAATTTAAGAGGACTGAAGGTATTGATCTTTCAAAGGACAGGCTAGCTCTACAGAGGCTCCGAGAGGCAGCTGAGAAGGCCAAGATAGAACTCTCATCTACTTCTCAGACAGAAATCAACTTGCCTTTTATCACTGCAGATGCCTCAGGCGCCAAGCACATGAACATCACATTGACAAGATCCAAATTCGAGTCTTTGGTGAACCACTTGATTGAAAGGACTAGGGACCCATGCAAAAACTGCTTGAAGGATGCAGCCACATCCACTAAGGATGTTGATGAAGTTCTTCTCGTAGGTGGAATGACTAGGGTTCCAAAGGTTCAAGAAGTAGTTGCTGAGATTTTTGGAAAGACACCAAGCAAAGGTGTGAATCCAGATGAGGCAGTTGCAATGGGTGCTGCAATTCAGGGAGGCATCCTCCGTGGAGATGTTAAAGAGCTACTTCTGCTTGATGTTACTCCTTTGTCCCTTGGTATTGAGACTTTGGGTGGTATCTTCACGAGGTTGATTAACAGGAATACAACTATACCAACAAAAAAGAGCCAGGTAGTGATTCTGTAATTTTCTCCTAATAATTGATCCTTTTCTAAACACTTGGCTTTAGGGCAACATTTCTTGTCCTGTTCTTATAGTTTATTCATGTTTTCTGCTTGCATTTTGATCAGGAGCCTTTTCTTTACCTTAGTCATGTTTGATTTATTGGTTTTCTTCGGTAAGTGCTAACAAGCATTATCAACAAATTTTTGGGATTTTTGTCAGTGGAATCAACTCTTTCTGCTTGCTGAAAAATAAGGGCAGTTCAGTTCTGAGGCGAATGCATTTTTTTTCATCTAGTTTCACTTCCAGTCAGTTGAATACTTGTGTTAGCTATATGATTTAAGTCAATGAAGTGGTGCTCTGTTGGTGCTAGTTTGCTGATTATTTTCTCTAAGACTTTCCTCATTATTGAGTTCTGCTTTTATTCATCTATTGGTAAAATGGACAGACCCCAAGAGAATGATAGGAAGATGATACAGTGCAGGAAAAAGCAGGTACTGGAGAAGGATGTGTTGGAGGGCCATCCAGTTGCTTGTTGACGTTGTCTTCCGGTGATCTGTTACTAGTAGTTTGGGCAGCAAGTGAACTGACAAGGATGGCCTGGTAGCTGTTCCCGGTGGTTGGAGGAAATGCCGGCACACTGGAGGAAGTTGTCGGTGGAGAAAGATGAATAGTTTTGAGGTCCTGCTGTGTTGTTTGGTGCAGAGAATTATGAGGTACGGCGGGTGAAATTCATTGATGGCCTTATCTTTGTGTGGAAATGCAAAGTTTTGAGGTCCTTGATTTGGCTTCAAGTAGCATGCATTCTAGTGCACGCATCTGCAGTTTGAGGATGGGCAGTGGAGGTACAGGCTGAGGGCATGCTTAATCCATCTGTGTACATGTTGGTGGCATTCAAGTAGAGGCAGAATGGGCATCCACTTTGATGCAAACAGGTCTCTCACTTTCATGGACCAACTGCACCAATACAGGGTTATGGGTGAAGGGTAAAGCTCCTCACGGTGATAAATAAAGGGCTCTAGACTAGGGGTGGTACGTGCAGTTTGTGGTTTGGGAGAACGTTGGAAGTTTCAGCTCACTGTGGAGATCCCTAATTTCTCCCTTGAGGCACAAGGGGAAAGCTCCCGCCTGTGCATTGCCAGGTGGGGGTCCAAGGCTTCGTAAGCTCGATAGGTGACGGCTGTGCAAGGACTGCCTAAAATCATGTGTTGTTTGTTTCAAGTTTCAACGATCATCAAAAAGTAGACAGTAGCTGGAAGCAGGATGAACAAGAGGTTGACAAACCCGACTTAGAGGTGGACAAGGTACATTGACTGACATGGTCCAACTCATATAGGTCTTATTGCTTTTTAGGCTCTCCGAGACTTGAAAGATATGAGCCTACCTATCACATTATTTATTATAAGGAAAGATGCTTGCTTAACGCGAGTTGCTAGGAGTTGGTCTTAAGGTGGACCAATACCCATCGACGGTACCTAATATTGGTGTATGGATTCATGGGATCTAGAGATCAGGTGGAGATTGGTGCAGTGGAGCAGATTTGTGATGGGGAAGGAAGGTATGGCGGAGTTGCTAGCACAGAGAATGGCCTTTTGGCATGGACGGAGAGGAGGTCTTTGGCATGCGAGAGAGTGTCTGCTCCGAAGTAACAGTTCATTCCTCCTGGAGGCATTTTAGGCATGTCTCATGGGAGGCAGCACTTACCTGCAGCTTGATATGATACTCCAGTCCACTTGGTGCGAGTGACTTTTTAGAGGAAGGTATACAAGTTGATTGGAGACTATGGATCATCGATCGACATTGAGTCCCACCCACTTGGGCGGCTGCTTCTTAATTTGGCACTTAAGCTTCCTTAATTTGTGGGATTTAATTTCATGCATTGTTTCCTCCCTTTCTCAACCCACCAAACTTGTGACCTACTTACTTTACTTTCTAGGATCTGCCCTGGGTTGTCCACGTACATTTGTTGTGTGTGAATTGGGTCAAGAAGAACCCCCTTGGTTACATGCCGGAGTAGGTTTTGGTGATGCGCCGAGTTACTGACGTGAACAATACTCGCTCGTGACATGCACTGGGTTGGGGTGACTGGAAAGCTTGTGATTTTGCTTGTCGAGGACAGCTGTGTGCTCAAGTGAGCTGCCTACCCAGTTTCCCTGTGGTTGGAACTCGGTGACTTCGTAGTCTCACGAATTTTCTACACCCCGTCATAGCATCCGTACCGGCTTGTACTTTTCACTTTTATCCTTCTCCATAGTTTGTTGCATCGTTATTGTTTATATTTCTCATATTTATTTGTTTCTTTCGTGTCGCAAACAAGTATCCAGAGGTATGTCTGGCAGGTGGGGCTGTCAGCTTGTGATAATTCAATTTATAGGCAAGCATTCAGTGCACATATTGTCGAGCTGAGAAAGTATTTTTAATCCTTCGGTTGTGCCTTTCGAGCTAAGAAATTATATTATATATATATATATATATATTTGAAATTAGATTGACGAGGCATTTAATTTTGTTGGATTCTAGATTGAAAACTTTTTAAATAAATAATTGGAAACTGAAGGATCAAACAAAAACCAAACCTTGTGTCATCTACTTGCTAATTCGATTCTTGCTCGTCAATTTTGCCAAATCCTCCTCAGGTGTTCTCCACTGCAGCCGACAACCAGACACAGGTGGGTGTCCGGGTTCTGCAAGGTGAGCGTGAAATGGCCGCGGACAACAAGCTGCTGGGAGAGTTCGAGCTCGTGGGCATCCCACCTGCGCCCAGGGGGTTGCCGCAGATCGAGGTCACATTTGACATCGATGCGAATGGGATCGTGACGGTGTCCGCCAAGGACAAGGCCACGGGGAAGGAGCAACAGATCACCATCAGGTCATCCGGCGGCCTGTCCGAGGAGGAGATCCGGAAGATGGTGAAGGAGGCGGAGTTGCATGCGCAGAGAGACCAGGAGCGGAAGGCTTTGATCGACGTCAGGAACAGTGCGGACACTACGATCTACAGCATCGAGAAGAGCTTGGGCGAGTACAGGGACAAGATCCCGCCGGAGATCGCTTCGGAGATCCAGTCGGCGGTGGACGACCTGCGTACGGCGATGGGAGGAGAGAATGTGGAGGAGATCAAGGCAAAGATGGACGCCGCCAACAAGGCTGTGTCTAAGATTGGCCAGCATATGGCAGGTGGTTCCGGTGGTGGTTCCCAGGGTGGCGATCAGGCCCAAGAGGCAGACTACGAAGAGTTGAAGAAGTGACCGGACCCGGCGGAGGTACACACAACATCTGTGAGCCATCCATCGATCGGGGTAACTTCTTGGAGCGACATAATAATTTATTCATTTCTTTTTAGAGGTGAGCTTGTATTGTATTTGTGTATCTCGATTAGGGATGTTGTTTTTTAAGTACGTCTCTTTAGGGAGCCATAGCCATATCGAAGCCAAGTGTCTGTTTTGTGCATTAAACTCGCAGTATGATGTCGGAGGCCAGTAACAGGCCGTACGTACGTTTTTTTTTCCGTCGTTCGTCGGTCGTAGCCAAAATTAGACGGCGATGTATATGGCATATATAGTTTTATCTGTATTCTTGCCTTTCGACTAATACTTCCGTGTGTGTATTCTTGCCAAAATTACGTGATTAGCTTATTGGACCGCTCCCAAGAGACCCAAATTTTACTTGCAAAATGACGCACTCGCATGAGGGTTGTTTGTTAAGTTATTTCTAGCGAATACGGTTTATATTTGTAAAACATTTTAACATGTATCAAACATATATGTATATCGTTTCACCGTGCGTAAAGGAGGTCAAGTAGAACGTATCAAACGGACACCGCAAAGTAGGTGGGATCATTCCGGAGAGAACTCAAAACAACATCGTAATGCTTGTACGTCTCTCTCCCTGTGGTTAGACAGCAGCCGGTCTCAAGCGCCAAGGACCTGTCATCACGAAACGGTAAACATAAAGCGCGGGAGCATTCTTAGTTAGATATCTTCGACAATATTTTACCAGATGAGATCTAATCACGTAATAATCTTATCTTAAACTGTATCGACAGGATACGAGAAACAAGTATCATCATATATAGCAAATAAGTTTGCAAGAAAACTGATTCACACGCTATTACCACATATATCATCCTGCATCTTCTCTTTTATTCCAAAACTCGGAGACATGGAAGTAGGTTGGGATCATTCCGCAGAGAATTCAAACAGCATGGTATTCTTGTGTCTCTCTCCCGGTTGGACAACGACGGATGGAAAATTTGGCTGATTAATGGCATTCGGGAATCCCTGCGTCTCCAGGCATAGCCCCGCATGCTTGCCATAGGCCGCACCACCCTTACCCACGATGCCGTTGACATAGTTTCCCGTATAAAACTGTACTCCCGGTGCATTGGTCCATACATCCAGGACCCTCGAGCTCTTGGGATCCTTCACTTTAGCCGCATGCTTCAGGCCAAGCTTCTCTTCACCCATCCCAAGCACGTAATTGTGGTCGTATCCCCCTGGAACCTCATGGATTCTGCTCCCTATCTTCTCCTCACTTGTGAAATCGAACGGCGTACCGTTCACAGGCATGACTTCCCCCGTTGGAATGGTATTCTCATCCACGGGGGTTACGTGAGATGCCCATATTTGAACGCTGTGGTCGAGCACATCGCCGGAATTGTGACCCGCTAAGTTCCAGTAGGTATGCTGCGCTAAGCTGATTGGTGTGGCCTTGGTTGGCACGGCTTCCATGTCAAGTCTCAGTGTTGTCCGTGAAGGGAGGGAATAAGTTGCGGTTACAACAACATCGCCAGGGTAACCTGATTCAAATTGGACGGTTAGATGTATTCCCCAAGCTCACTTACCTCCTCGACAGAAGGGAGACCCCATTACCTTCCTCCCCGTCACGGCTATGATACTCAAAGGTGATCGCTGGCTTTTCACCTTTGTTGTGTTCCACAACCTTCCACAGCACCTTGTCAAACCCCTTGTTGCCACCTGGCAAAGAAACAAGTAACATTCACACATGACTGCTACCAACACATGAAGTGAGATGCTATATTTCATGTTTCAGTGACTCATTTCTAAACATGATGCTAGTGACCTAGTGATGGCTTATATTACCATAGTCTCTCTACCTGAAGAAGTAGCTGCTGTGGGCACGTTTTCACTAAAGAAACAGTGGTAGTTTAATAAAAGGAAGGCATTGACGCTCTCAGTAAGTTGGGGATATCTATCTAGTGGATCTTGTTCAGTAAGCTTAACAAGATGAAGGTCAAAAGGGCTGTCGGAAACCATGGGAGTAAAACCCCCGTGACTGATGGAGTAAGGACATAATAATATGTTAAGATAGTGACGCAATTTATGGACGATGGTAGATAAACTGAAGCATCAGACGAGATCTCTGTAATCCTCATCCCAAAAAATACATGAAGATGACCTAAAAGAAATAGGCAATACAAACAGTTTCAAAACACTTACAAGAAGATTGAAAAGGCCATGGAGAAGTTTATAGAAATCAATTAGTCAACATTTCTAATCGGTGAAAGTCTGAAACACAATTTCATTGTACCACACAGCTGGAGAAGTAGGGATATCTTGCAAATTAGACTGAGAAAGCCTATGACAGTGTCTCTGGAACTTCTTTGGAATGGTCTTCGTATCATTGTTCAATTATATGGACAGAAAAAAGTTGTTCAATGGCAGTATCTGTGGAGAAACTCACTTGTTCCTTCTCTAGTTTGAGAGTTGTGGGTCAAGGAGACACTGTTTCCCCTTCCCTATTTCCCACTGACTAACTTGTTCAGTCAGACATTCAAGAAGGCAGAAGATTTTGGCTGATGGAAAGGGATTTACGGTAACACAAATTTGACAATTGATCCATCTACAAATTCTTAGTGATGCATTGATTCCAAGGAAGGAGCAGACAACAACTGAAACCTTTCTATTCATCCTCGTGTGTTATATAACAAGTGTATTTCTTTGTCTCTTGTAATGTGTTAATTTATAAAAAGGTTTTTGCCATTGGTACTAGATGCAGTTGCATTCTGAAATAAAAAATCGAATGGCTACCAATCAAATACTTTGGAAAGCCTTTGCACCATAATCAATTCAGGATACCATGTCGTAACACACTAATGAACACATGTACAAAAAATAAAAGGGATGTTTGCATATATATCCCTGTTAAACACAAAATTGCATGACTGAAAATTATCCTGGATTTGCATTTGCATGTATACCCTCTGCATGTGAATTAAATGTCATTTATACCCTTATCGTCACTTTCTGTTGACAAACTGTTAAAATCTCTTGAGGGGTGAAGAAGAAGGTGGAATATTCCATGGACATTTTAACTGAAGTCTGCCACAGGGGCATACATAACATTAAATTCACATATGGAGGGTATATTGTCAATACATATGTAGGATAAATTTTCAAGCAATTTCACATTTAATAGGGGACATACATGCAGAAAACTCAAAATAAAAAAATGATAAACCCATATCTGGGATCTCGGGAGTCAACAATTAGGAGAAAATGACTGAACTCCATGACATTACGTATTAAAAGAAAATGGACAATCAGAGAAAATTTCAAGGATTGATGCTAGTGAAGGCCCCAGTGGCAGAGCTCTGGCATGCACTAAAAAGGTTGTCACAAGGAGGGTGCTTAGGAGTTGGGGCCAAGAGGCATTCATAATGTGAAATAGGTAGCACTGGGAATATGGTTACAAGAACTGTTTCCAGAAAGGGACAGCCATGGGAGAGAATCACAGATGCTCAAGTACTACGAGGCATAGTTGTTAAGGCGACCGCTAGGCGGGAAGGCGTTTTCCCAAGAGAAAGGCTCATGTTCGCCTTGTTGGGCCGCCAAAAAGCGAGCCCAGGCGTCGCCTGAGCGGCCCAAAACACCTAGGCGCAACGCCCGGTTCGATCGGGTGATCGAAACCCGTTAACGGATCCGAAGCCCAACTTTTATTTTCGCGGATCCTCCCTTTAAGTTGACTGTGTACCCCCCGAGCCTTATCGCCGTTTGACGGTTCACCCCTGCGATTCCCCTTCCCCCCCACTTCCGACGTTAGGGTTTGCAGTGGTAACCCTCCGCCGTCCTCCGACACCATCGCCGCCTTCGACCACCGTCCTCCGACGCCATCGGTCACCCTCCGCCGTCGATCACCGTCCTCCGAAGTCATCGTCGCCGTCTTGCGCCGTCAGAGAATCAACGTTCGCGGCGGCCCGCGGCTGCCACTGTGCCACATCCACCGCCGTCGGACCGTCATCTCCGCTGCCGGCGTCCACAGTCCACCATCTTTGATTCTCTGGTACGTCCCTCTCTCTCTCTCTCTCTCTCTCTCCAAGTCTCTCAGTCCTCTCTGTCGGACCTTCCCCTCTCTCCCATACGGTCCCCACTCTCTCTCACTCTCTCTCTCTCAGTCTCTTAGTCCTCTCCGTCGGACCTTCCCCTCTCTCCCATACGGTCCCCACTCTCTCTCTGTCTCCCATATGGTCCTCACTCCCAGACTCCCCTCCACTTTCAATTTTTTTTTCACTTAAAAAAAATCAGAGGCCCCCCTACTCAGTCCTCTCGACCTTCCTGTCTCCCCCCCTCTCTCTCTCTCCGAGCCCCCCTCCACTTTCAATTTTTTTCACTCTAAAAAAAACAGAGGGGCCCCAATAGTCACAAAATAGTCTCCCCCGCCCCTGCTCTCTCTGTCTCTCTCACACACACACACACAGTCAATAGTCACACTCTAAGTTCTGTATGTTCTGTTTTTTTTTTTTTTTGCAGTGGTCATCATGGAAGAGTCTGGTTCAACAGCAGGTACGGAAGTGAAGAAGAAGGCCAAATCTAATGACCCTAGGTGGAAGTATGCATATTGGCCAGATGAGCATGATAAAAACAAAATAAAATGTGAGTTGTGTGGTTTGATAACAAATGGAGGAATCAAAAGACAAAAGGAGCATTTAATAGGAGGGTTTAGTGATGTGAAGAAATGCCCAAAAACTACAAAGGAGATTGCTGATGAGATGCTGAGTTCGCTAAACAAAAATAAGAAAAAAAAGATGCCATATTGTGAGAGTACAACTGTAGATGATGATTCTTCTGAGGATGACACAGTTGAAAGATCAAAGAAGGACTCCACTATGTCAGTGCCACTGTCAAGTTCAAGTAAAAAGGTTGTCAAAGGTTCAATGGATGTTTTTGTAAGAATGAGTGCTGAAGATTTTGTAGATGCAAGGAGGAGTGGAAAAAGAGTGCAAAGTACGTTGGAGTCTAGAATGAAAAAAGAGGAAAAAAAGATTGTTGAGAAAGCTATAACTACATGGTTTTATGAAGGTGGAGTGCCTTTCAATGCGGCCAAATTAAGAAGTTTTGAGATAATGTTTGAACTTGCAGAACGATTTGGACCAGGATTTAAGCCACCTAGTTACTATAAGTTGAGAGTGCCTCTCAAAGAAATGGTAGAGGATACAAAAAAATTGCACAATGAATATACGTAACATTGGAAGACTTATGGGTGCACTATCATGTGTGATGAGTGGACAGACAAAAGGCAAAGAAAGTTAATCAATTTCTTGATAAATTGTCCTGAAGGCACTTACTTTATGGAATCATTTAATGTTTCTCATCAGAGAGAAGATGCAGGATTGTTGGATAGGATGGTTGAAAGGGTTGGAGAGGGGAATGCTGTGCAAGTTGTGACAGATAATGCATCTTATAACATTGCAGCAGATAGAATGTTGATGGAGAAAAGGAAAAAATTATTTTGGACGCCTTGTGCTGCCCATTGTCTTGATCTCATGCTAGAAGACATTGGCAAATTGAAAGCTTATGCAGGTACCATCTCAAAAGTTAAAAAGTTGACAACATATGTATACACCCACACTCGTTTGCTTGACCACATGAGGAAGGAGACAAAAGGAAGAGAACTTGTAAGGTTTGGAGTGACAAGATTTGCCACAGCCTTTCTCACGTTGGAAGGGTTGCATGATGATGCCATAAAGAAAGGTTTGCGAAGATTGTTCACTTCAGATGCATGGCATAATAGTGTATGGGCAAAAGACAAATAAGGGAAAAAATGTTTCTTCAATTGTTTTTCAAGTGAAGTTTTGGCATGCCATTGAAGAGATATTGAGAGCATCTCAACCCATTTTGCAGGTTTTGAGGTTGGTTGATGCAGAAGAGAAACCTACAATGGGATACATTTATGCTGCAATGGAACATGCAAAGAAGCAAATAATTGAGAACTTTGGTTCTAAGGAAACTAAGTATCAACCTGTGTTGAAAATTGTAGAGCGACGTTGGAAGGATCAAATGAATCGTCCTCTACATGAAGTAGGATTTTTCTTGAACCCTAAATTATATTATAAAGCCCGTACGAGGGATGGTCCAGCTACAGTTACAAAATTCTCAAATTCTTTCTTAGCATGTGTTGAAAGGATGGAGCCAAATACTGATATACAAGACAAGATCAATGATCAGATGGTATTATATATGAATGGAAGAGGTGCATTTGGAACCTCAATGTCAATCAGAGCTCGTGATAGGAGATTGCCAAGTGAGTAATTTGATTAAATTATTATTTCATGAGGAAGTGTGATTTTAATTATATTTTTCTTGTTAAATATTACTCTAGCTGATTGGTGGATGCAATATGGAGATACACCAGAACTCATGAACATTGCTTTGAGGATTTTAGGATTGACTTGCAATTCTTCTGGTTGTGAACGTAATTGGAGCATATTTGAATTTGTAAGTAGTCTTTTAAAATAAATTTGTAAGAAATCTATTTGTGTTAAACTCATTAATCTTATCTTTGTGTTTTTCCATATTCATACAAAAAAGAGGAATAGATTAGAGCATAAAAGACTTAATGATTTAGTCTATGTTCAATACAATCGGTGCCTTCGTGAAAGATTCTTAGAAAGGAAGAAACATCCAGAGAGATATGATCCAATATGCTTAAGATAGTTAAATTGGAGAAGTGAGTGGATGACTAAAGATGGCGATGATGTAGTTCATGAAGGAGATAACCTTACATGGGAAATGGTGGATATAGCAATGGGCACATCAAAACAAAGGGCTAGAAGAAACACACTCTCAAGAGGAAGCACTTCACATTCTATGGAAGAGGGTGATGATGAACAAGATGAATGGGAGAATGAGGAAAAAGAGACAGATGATGATGATACACCATGGGAGTCAAATGATGAAGATGGTGATAAAGATGAAGATGAGGATCATGAAGCTTCAAATGAGAGAGCACTTGAGAATGCAATATTTGGTTTTAAAATTTAGATGTTTTTATTTTTTTGTTGGATATTGTATGACTTTTATGTCTACTATTGTCTATGGTACTTCCTTAATTCCTCGTTTGTTTGTTTTATTATATGCTTATCCATGTGGTGATAATTGGTGATGTTTGTTTCTTTTGGTATAAGCATTATATTACTTGTGTGCTGTTTTAAATATGATTTGCAAATTTTTTGAAGAAATTGGCAAATATCAGGTTAGTATTTGACTATTTTCTTCATTCTAAAAGTCTAATTTTTGTTGTTAATTTTATCTCAAAATTCATTTTGATATTTTATTGCAATGTCATTTCTATTAGTTTTTATTTTTGTCCATACTATTGTTGTTATCTATATTTGTAATGATCATGATTAACTTTTATATAGAAAATTACATATATATTAATGATCACATTTGTTTATGAACTTGACGCCTAAGCACCGCTTAGGCGGGCGCCTAAGCGCTTAGGCACTCAAAGGACCCCAAGCTCGCCTTGGTCGCCTTGTCGCCTTGACAACTATGCTACGAGGACAAGCACAGTGCCTCAATGCATCAAATGAAACCAAGTTGCTCCCTTTATATCGCATGCAGGAAGCAGCATTTTGGTGGAGAAAGGAATCGAGACAAAAGGTGAAGATGAGCACACAAACTGTTTAAGAAAAACAAGTGGGCTGGACAAGCAAGTATTCAGAAGATGCACCCCCTACTTTTGGTTGCTGGAGACAAGGAAAGAGGTAAAGAGCTACAAACCAAGTGATATAAAGTAGAATGATGCAGTTGAATGAGAAGGCCCTGAAAGAAGAAGACGATCAAATTTTGGCAAATTTCAGGTCCCAATTCCAAAGATGGCTAGACACCTAAAATTCCTTTGTATGCTTAAGTATTATGGTACATCTGCCAAATGAGAAGCGAACAAAAGTAATTGCAGATGAGGAGCATCAAGATAATTATATCTCTCGGGCTATTGTTGATGATTAATTGAAAATCGACAAAATTATTGTAAGAGGTGACCAAGATTTTGTCGAGTTCCATCAACAATTTCACAGTAGCACTCCATTGAAATCTATAAGTATATTGATGGAGTGTAGTGTAATATTGATTCTTCAAGATCATACATTACTGTGGGGACAAGAGTGGATGGAAGCGCGACATAATAGACCCTGAACAGTCTAGTTGCATTCTCCAGTCACCGCATTTCAGGGGTAAATTTTGTTTCCCCAAGTATATTTCTACTAGTGCCAAGTTAATGCTTGCAGAGCAGAGTGTGATAGGTGGAGAGCCAATAGAGTTGGCAACCATTGCTCAGGGTGATTGTGCATGTGTGGAGTCTATGATTGATGTTGCTTGGGATGTTACTTTGTTCGCCAAGTCAAGACTTCATTTAATATCGGATGATGTGTTTGAGACAGACCCATTGCTGACAGTGACCCATGACCCACTTGATGTTTCATGGTATCAGACACTTACAGTTGACGCAAGTTTGGACTACTTTCCGAGCATTTGTTTGAGGTCCAGGAGCTTTTGTGCTCTACTCCTCTCGGTACAGCTGCAAGTTTTGGTGTGGACGAGCGTGTCTTTGATATGATATGGTGTGATTTCGAGACACATTTTTCGCGTCAGCTCCAGCTTCTCAGTTTAGCTATCTCTGTGGAGTCATTAACAGTGCATGGATTTGTCGCTCCCCTACTTGTTGTATGGGTACTTCGGCACTTCAAAACTTGAGGATGAGTTTTTTCGAACTAGTGGAGAATGATGTGGAGCGATTTTGATGGACGGTCCAGATTTACCCAAGCTTATGGACGGATTTTTGCAACGACGACGCAGTGGAAGACAATCGGCAACCCAATAGTCATTTTTCATTTTTATTATGTATTTTGACTTTCATCTAGAGTCTTTTCTATTTTTCTAGATTTTTAGTGCGGTTTTCATACTATTTCTTTGAGTCTAATGGCAACAAATATATTCTTATTTTTTGGGAATTTTTAGATGCGGTTTTACATAATTTCTTAGGTGTAGGGGTATTTTGATCCTAGGGTGTCTATTAGGGTTGGAGAATCTATATAAGTGGTGTAAACCTCTTTTTCAATTTAATGAAGAATTGTGTGTGTGATTTTTCAATATTTTTTAAATCTCTAATATGGAGACGAGAGAGCTTTAAGAGGAGGCAACCCTTGGTGATCCCTGTGAGAGGGAGGGCGAGAGGCCTACACCCTCCACCCCTATCCCAAACCCTAGCCCACGTTCCACATCACATTCTAATCATCATTATCTTGTCTAGTTTGCATAAACCTTGGGATGGTAGACTTGAGGACTGGCTTCCCACTTTTATAATCACATCCCTTCTTTTGGGTTTGAAGTGGCTGAAGTATAGGGGTTGATGAAGCTAGATAGTCTGCATGTTGTTGATGCTATTGGTTTGATATGGTCGCAATCAACCCTAGACCCTCTGATTTTATAGGTCTCCGCCTTGGCAACCCAGGGCATTTTCTTGTCTTCCACCTGATTTCCTCTTTCTGGGGAAGCCTTGAACACTCTTGCATGCCCCCAGTAGCTACATGGGGCCTTGATATATTGGGGCTGAAGTGCAGCCCTGCCTTGCTGAACCTTTGAAAGGATCTCAAAATGGTTCTGGATTGAGATGTTGGGAACAAGGCAGTTTTGAATGAGTATAGTGTTGCCTTTAGTGGTAGTCCTGCATAAAGCGGGGCCAACGAAAGTCTCCTTGGCAATTAAGGCCTTGCCTCCTGTTAAAGGGAGTAATAGAGATTTGATTGCTAACTACCATACTGCTATAGCAATCAGCTTAAGGCACCTAGCGGCAGCTTCAACTTTGACGGAGTTGTTGACAAAGTTGGCACAATAGTTATTGCTTGATGTCCTAGACAGTCCACGAAGACACTCTTTAGCAGGTATCAGCCCCCAGATCTGGCCGGAGGGGGCGGTGGGTGGCAGGTGGATGAGGGAGATGGTGGGGGGGGGGGGGGGGCACCCACCGCCCCCTCCGGCCTCCCACCTGCCAAAGCCGGTCACCGCCTCCCACCGGGGTGGCGGGAGGAGGGTGGATGGGGGAGGGGGGGTCCGACCACCGCCGCCTCCTCTGGCCTCCCACCGCACCGGCCGGTGGGAGGCCGGAGGAGGCGACAGTGGGCGGTGGGAGGGGGGAGGGTGGACGTGGGAAGAGGGAGGTGGTGGGTGAGGGAGGGTGCATGTGGGACGGGCTGACCAGCAAGGCGGTGGGCGACGGTGGGAGGGGGTGGCCGGGGGGAGGGTGGAGGTGGGAGGGGGGTTCGATAGGGTGGTGGGAGGCAGTGGGAGGGTAGAGGAGGTGGCGGTGGGCGGTTCAAATTTTAGATTTAATTTAGATGTATTAAATTTAATTTTTTAGTTTTAGATGTTCTAGAATTAATTTACATGTTTTAGATAAAATTTTCATTTGTAAATTTTATTCGATGGTTCTATGCAAGAATTAATTCTAGAACATTAAATTTACATTTATTTCTAAAATATTTATAATTTATATTTGTTCATTATCATGTTTTGTGATATTTCTAGAATATTTATAATTTACATTTATAAGAAATAATTTAAGAATTAATTCTAGAATATTTTTAATTTATATTTATAATTTGTAATTCTTAAATCTAGGGGATACATTTAATCACTTTATAGCTCCTAAGGAACGCCCAAATGACATTGGATGGTCACATGGAGTTATGTTGGATGGCAACCGTAGTTGTTGGCATTGCTACTGCAAAACAAAACATAGGGGAAGAGGTGTGTCCCGATTGAAGAAGAACTTGGCAGGAGGAGCAGGTGCGGGATACTCTGAGGTTACTAGGTGTACTCATGTGCCTAGAGATGTGAAACTTACAATGGCCAGACACCTGCGGGAGAAGAGAGTTGAGATGCAACAAAAGATAAAAAAGAAGAAAAGGGATGAAGCGGCGGTCAGCGGAAAAGCAGGCGGTAGCGACGAGGATGACTGCGCGTGGACACCCAGTGACGAAGAACAACAAGCGCGTACTGACCAGCCTAATGTGTATGTCACGGTGAATGTTCTATATGAAGCGCAGTTTCGTGAGGCAGCACGTCAGAGTAGAGATGAGGCAAGACATCTCGAGGAGACGAGAGTGCGAAGCCGCGAGGCGGCAAGGACCGGAGCATCAGCCAGTGGTGGTTCATCTACTATTTGTCAATCACGGGGCATCAGGAGTTTTTTCACTGGTGACTCGAGTTCACAAAGAAAAAGGACACAATCGATCAACATTGAAGATGTGGAGTCTGGTGCACTATCTTGAGAGTATGGCAAGCAAACGAGGATGGGCGATGTATATGGCCAAGAAGGGGCCAAAATGGAAACTCGGACAGGCCGTTGCAAAATGGTGACGCCACGCGGGACTGCCTTTTAATGCGGCCAACAACCTTTACTACAAGCCAATGTTTCAAGAAGCACAAGTTCTTGGGTTACACGTGCAACCACCTACATCGAGAGAGTTGGCCGACATATATCTTGATGAACAAGTTGTTGAGATCAAAAGTTATGTGGACTCATTCAAATAGAAATGGCCAAAGTACGGAGTCACACTAATATGTGATGGATGGTCAGGTACCACTAAAATTAGCCTGATCAATGTCCTTATTTATTATGACAAACATGTATTCTTTCACAGGTCGGTGGATGCGTCAGGTCAAGTCCACAGTTACCAATATATTTTGTCATTGATGGAACAAGTGGTGAACGAGATCGGGGAGGAGTACATTGTTCAAGTGGTGACAGATAATGGCCCAAACTATAAAAAGGCTGGGGAGGATCTGATGAGGACCAGACGACAACTTTTATGGACCCCCTGTGCAGCACACTGTGTAGACCTGATGCTGAAAAAGATTGGTCAACTTCGTGTAGTCAAGTCTGTGATCGAGGTGGCACAAAAGGTCACGAAATACATCTACAACCACACACTTATATTGGCATGGATGAGAGAGCATTGTGGTGGCAAATTGTTGAGGCCTGGCATCACACGATTTACCACCAACTACATCGCATTGCAGAGTCTTCTGAAGCACAAAGATGGGTTGAAGCAAATGTTTAGGGGTAAGCCTTGACTGAGTTCCAATTTTATCACTTCACGTGAAGGAGAGGAGGTCGAAGGGATTATCAACACCAACAACTTTTGGGACAGAGTCGATATTAGTTTCATTGATAGAGCTACTATATGAGGTATTGAGATGTGTGGATGGGGATAGAGTACCAACCATGGAGTTGGTGTACAACAAAATTGAAGCTGCAAAGCGGAAGATTCTTGCAACGCCCAAGAAATATGGACCCACCATCTTAGACATTGTGGAGGACAGATGTGATAGGCAAATGAGCCGCGATCTTCACATGGCAGGTAAACATATAGAGTCTCTAATGTCGGTATCTGTAGTTACATGACAAAAAAATTACAAATATCACGTGATTGTAGCATACTACCTACACCCGACCTTTCAGTATGCTCGGGGTCTCGCTTATGACGATACTTTGATAGAATCCGTCAAAATTGTGGTAGACCGATTGTCTCGCAGCCCAACACATGCTGCTGATGCGTTGAATGAAGTATATTTAGATACTTTACCCTTTTAGACATGAAAAATAATTATGTACCTATTTTTTTCCGATAATGCAGATGAAAATATTTAGAGAGGCAATTGATTCATTTGCGACACCTAATACTGTTGTCAACCGTGACAGACTTGATGCAGGTAATATATTTTAACAATGCACATTCTATAGCTCGAAAAGTAATTATTGCATCTAATTATTATAGTGTTCATCATCCGCCTTAATAACAGCTGAGTGGTGGCTCAATTACGGCACAAGTGCACCGACATTAAGGAAGATTGTAATGAAAGTTCAATCACAAACATCCTCCTCGAGTAGGTGCGAGCGGAATTGGTCGACATTCTCCTTCTTACATACCAAGCTCAGAAATAGACTAACAGACAGAAGACTTGACAAAATAGTCTATGTTCATTACAACATGAAGCTAAAGGTCAAGCATGTGCAGATGGATGCTAGGAGAGGAGAGGGAGATTACGACCCAACAGATGTTGTGTACTTGCGAGACGATGATGACCTTATGATTTCATGAGTTGCAAAAATAACAACTGAGCGTGGTGAGGCAGAACTTGACGAGGAAGGCGAAGAACCAGGCGAGAGACCACGACCTAATACTTTTCTCGCAGCAGCTGTACAGTAGGCAGTGGGGGAGGGAGATGACACCGATGTACAGACGGTTGGAGACGAGTCAGCGGCGTAACGTGATGAGGAAGTTAATTTGGATGAAGACCTCATCATTGGGGGCGGAGACACATCATATGCGTACGATGATGCAACATGAGAGCGATTGATGCAGCCTCCAGCAAATCCACGTCCACCACTCGCTCAGGTGAAATAATATATACAAATTGAATTGCATATTTGATTAGAGAGCGTAGGCATATATCTATGTATGATGATGTAAGAAATAAATTACAGGCCGATCCGACAAATGAACAGTGATCTTGGGTTGCTGCACCGCGACATTCAATATCTACAGAACCCAAAAGGATATCCACTTCTAGAGAGACTAGGGGAAGTTCGTCATTTAGAGAGGTGAAATTATAAGACTATAAGAAGATTTATATGTTATATTCCATTGCTAATTGAATATGTTGTCGTTTCAATTGTGTAGCCTTCGGCAGCATCCAAACAACCATCTCAATCTGCTGCGCTACTACGCTCAGTGTCTAAGGTACCCACTCAGTCGTCTCAGGTATACTCATACGTATAGACTTACACAGTACGAAATTACTCGAACTTCTTATCTAACAAAACCTCCGCTTCTCAGGCATCCAGAGGGAGACAACATGCAGCAGATAAGCCGCCGTCTGCTCCACAGAAGAAGAAATCATGGACCATATTATTCAAGAGCAAAAAGGACACGCAACCACTAGTAAATCCGATGGACACTGCAAACTTGGAGACATTAGATCCCAATGTAGATGACGACACTCCCGAGCCATCTGTTGAGCCCCGCATCAGTGGGAGTCATGACTCCGATGACGACAATACACCGACAGGGTCTTCATCCCATAGTCGTGGCGGTTCTCGGGGTAGTCAACGAAGTCATCGTGGGGATACTAGTGCTGGTGGCGGAGAGTATAGCAGTGGTCAAGGAAGAGGTCATAGGGGCCAGGAAGGTGTGGTATGGACAGAGGAGCAGCACTTCACACATGCCACGCAAGATAAGGAGCACGGTGCTCCACCGCCAGGGGCGAGGCAGGCAGCTCATTTTTGGGATCCCTACTATGGAAGTTCTGTTGCAGACAGTACCAGCTATCAAGGCATGCTGTCTGATTTTGAGAGGATGAGCACACATGACTCTCAGGGATCTGGAAGTGAGTATGGACGGTCATGGCAGTAGCAGTCGATATATCATGACGATTCTGAGAGCAGTAGTTTATTCTTCCCATCGTATCCATATCCTCATGCCCATGCTTCAATGCCGCAATATACCGAAGGATACGGTCAACTCTCAGTTGCGCCACCGCCGGTCGTGTACTCATAAGGTTCCTAACAGTACTACGTACGCATGTACTGGGAGCACTATGCAAGTTTCATGCATTATGAAGACTATTTGTCCTATCTGCGGAGCACGTATAATGTCAGATTGTTTGGAGATGGGATGTGGCCAAGTTTAGGCCCATATGATTAGGAGTATGTATCATTTATTTTTATATTTATAAGTAACTATAAATTAATCGTAAATTTCTTCATATCTTGAGTTTTGCACTTAACATTCAAGTTACTAATGTAATTTTTTTTAACATTTGTAGGTCATCATAGACGGATGACGTCACCCTGCGTGGGAGCATGGGTACATTGTTGAGGGTGATCGACATGTGCACTATAGATACTGCGGACATCGCGTCACCGGCATACACAGATTTACAGAGCACCTAGTGGGAGTGAGACGGGATTGCCGTACATGCTCCTTAGTTCCAGAGGATGTCGGAGATTACTTTCGAACACAGTTACGGGAGGGATATGTTTCTCGCAGCAGAGCCAGAGTATCGTCTTCCACATCCAGGGTACCCCCACCACCAACACCGGGCGGATCAGGATCTTCCTCCACGTCCAAAGTTCGAGCACCAGCCGCACCAGTAGCAAATGATAGACATGCATGTATAGATGTAGTTAGAGTTTTTTTTAGAGAATTTCATGTACCCTCCACCGCTGCACATGATCCATTATTTGTGCAGATGGTTACATATTTTCAGACTCACCCACATGCACGTCCACCCACTAAGATAGAGTTAGATTATACAGGTCATGAGTCTCATGTATCTGATTCTGATTGAGATTCGGGATTCACAGATGAGTTTCGACATTTATGAGTGGAGTTGAATGATGTCATGAATTATCTATATGTTCACTTTAACAGATTAACGTATCTTTTTGTCTCTTCAAATCATCATCATCATCATCATCATCATCATCAGAGTCTTATCCCAATTATTTAGGGTCGACTACATGAATCCTGGTCCGCCAAAGATTTCTATCAAGTGCTATATTCATATTTAAACCCAAGAAACTAATGTCCTTCCTAATAACATCGCACCATCTCATTTTAGGTCTTCCTCGAGCTCTTTTTTTGTCTCTTCAAATAAGATGTTTAATTGAGAGGTATAATAGATTATTTCTATGTAATTAATCCTATGTAATTTATTGTCTCTTAAAATAATAGTTGGAAGAGTCAATCAAATTATTCCTATGTAATTTAGTACCTATCTATGATCACAAAAAAATAATTCAACATTCTATTATTTTTCAATGCATATATTATTTTACAATTTAAATGAACTATTATTAAAATTTTATTTTTAAAATTTTTAAAAATCAAAAAATCACGCCTTGTCGTCGACCGTACCGGTACGCTGCCCGTACCGTCCCATACCAGGCCGTGACCAGTACGGTCGGGTACTGCAAACCTTGATACGTGGGCATTCTTCAAAGAAGTCTGATATCACAGCCTATCAAGTGGATTAATTGACCAGGCTATACTGGCCATGGTCCCTTAATTGGACTTGATCGATCGGACAGTGTAGTTTACAATCGATTAATTGTCTTAATCATTGTTTTAAAATTCGGCCCTGACTGGCCGATCTGACCGGGTGACCAGCGACCCAATTTCAAAACCAAGTTGAAACCCTACCTAGATCGGCCAAGACTTAAAACCCGATCAAACCCAGTTGACCAGGCCCAACCCATCTAACCCGGCCCAACCCTACAAAACCAATGTGACCCGTCCGGGTTCGAGACCTATTTCATATTTTCTAAGTTTCTCTCATTAGTTTAAGTTTTAATTTAGCATACAAATAAATATGAAAGACGGGGAGTCATCCTTGGAATTATATCCCTTATGACCTTATCATTTAATGATATTAACACAAGTTCTAGAAGTTGAAAAGATTCTAACTTCTAAGTCTTTCTTCCCGACATGCAGAAAGAAACAAAGAAAACATAAGAGTCTAGACTAAACTGGGTGAACTCCTGCCATCCCATGGGTTTCATGAAACTTGGGTTTCACGAGATGTTAATTGTAGACTTGTAGTTGATAAATGGTCATCTGTAGTGTTTATTTAATATATTTTTTCTTCCTTTTTTAGACTGTCTTAGTGGTTGTTTAATGCACTTGTTCTTTCTTTTTACAATGTATGTTATAGTGTATCTTTCATATTTCTAAACTACTAGTTAACCTATATTAAAATTCTATAGATATATAACATTGATGTGAGCGGTACTAGTCTTATGGATCACAGGTCAACCTAAACGATTAAACCATTGACCCGTGACCCACTAACCTATCCGGGTCAAGGAACGAGTTGGGCTTTAAAACATTGGTCTTAATTGACTAAGCCACGTTGATCGTGGTTCGTCAATTATAACATTTAACCAAGTCGACTAAGCCATGGTCTGTTAATTGGAATTGATCAACCAGACCATGTAATCTTTAGTGGACTAGTTGTGTTAATTGACTAAGCCACATTGATCGTGGTTCGTCAATTGCAACATTTGAGTGGGCCAGCTACGCTGCAGTCCATTAATTGAACTTGATCGACTAGGCCATATGGTCCAGGGTTGATTAATTATGTTAATTGACTAAGCCATGTTGATCGCGATTTGTCAATTGTAACACTAAGCCAGACCGGCTCAACCGCGGTCTGTTGATTAGACTTGATCGACCAGGCCATACAATCTATCGTCGACAAATTGTGTTAATTGACTAGCCCTGTTGATCATGGTTCATCAATTGTAACATTTGAGTAGATCGACTAAGCCGGGGTCTGTTGATTGTACTTGATCGACCGGACCATGTAATCCTAGTTGACTAATTGTGTTAATTGACTAAGTCACGTTAATCGTGGTTCGTTAGTTGTAACATTAGACAGGGTCAACTAAGCCGCAGTCCGTTAATTGGACTTGATTGACTATGCCATGTGGTCCGGGGTTGATTAATTGTGTTAATTGACTAAGCCAAATTGATCACGGTTTGTCAAATATAATATTTGACCGAATCGACTAAGCCACGATCTATTGATTAGACTTGATCAACCAAATCGTATAGTCTATGGTCGATGAATTGTGTTAATTGATTAGCTATGTTGATCGTGGTTCATCAATTGTAGTAACATTTAACTAAATCGGCTATGTTGCGGTCCGTTAATTGGACTTTGATCGATTGAATCATGCAGTCTATGGTTGAATAATTGCATTAATTGATAACATACGTTGATCATGGTTCATCAATTGTAACATTTAACTGGATTGGCTATGCCACAGTCTGTTGATTGGACTTGATTGACCGGGCCATGTGGTCTAGGGTCGATTAATTGTGTTGATTGATTAAGCCATGTTGATCGCGGTTTGTCAATTGTAACATTTGACCAGACCGTAAGGGGCGGTCTATTAATTAGACTTGATTGATCAGACCACATAGTTTACGGTCGATAAATTGTCTTAGTTGATTAGCCATGTTGATCGTAGTTCATCGATTGTAACATTTAACTGGATTGGCTAAGCCACGGTCCATTAGTTGGACTTGATCGACCGAATCATGTGGTCTATGGTTGATTAATTGTGTTAATTGATTAGCCACATTGATCGTGGTTCATCAATTGTATCATTTGATTGAATCGGTTAAGCCATGGTCTGTTGATTGGACTTGATCTACCAGACCATGTGGTCCATAGTCGATTAATTGTGTTAATTGATTAGCCACATCGATCCTGACTCATCAATTGTAACATTTGTCCTAGTTGGTTAAGCCACGATCCATTGATTGGACTTGATCGACCAAATCATGTAGTCCACGGACGATTAATTGATTCAGTAGGCTTAACCATATGGGCCACAATTTACAAGCTTGATCTATCCATTGATCTTGTAGAAAAAAATAAAGTCTATTAACTAATTAAGACCATAATCAATGGGTCATTAATTAATTAAGACTATAGGACTATGGAACATATGACTCAATTAATTAACTAAGACTATAAGGTAGATAGGCAATTAGTTAATTAGAACATGAAGGGGACAATCTATTAAGACTAATCTATTTAATTAAGACATGCATATTAGTTAATGAGAAATATAACTTGCTGATTAATTGAAATTATGAGATGCATGATTTATTTACTTAATAATTAATCATCATTATGGGACTTAATGTCTATAGGTATGTGGACCACATGGCCTAAATGGCCTACATGGTCCTATGGACCATGGATGGCAGTTTCGGCTGAAACCGAAACGTTTCAGTCGAAACGTATCGATTTCGGACCGGAACAATCCGAAACTTACCGGCCGAAATCAGACGAAATCGAAACTCCTTCAGTTGGCAAAAAAATAATATTTTGTTTGGTTTCGGCCAAAACCGAAACTACCTTCTTTGCTATGGAACGAACAAAAAGACAGAGGCCCTTAGGCTTAAGGGAAGAGAGGGCTGGGCACCTTTACTCTTGAAGCCTCTTCCCCAGGATCTCTGTGCTTTTTGAGAAAATTACCTATATACCCCTAAATATTTCAAAAAAACCCTATACCCCTACATTTATGATATTTACTGTTAAACTCCTAAAATCTTCAAGACGGACACATCGTGCCTCTCTCTCTCTCTCTCTCTCTCTTGAGAAGGTGGGGCTCTCTCTCTCTCTTGAGAAGGTGGGGGGTTGTGGGGGTGTTGAAGGAGGGTAGAGAGAGGACAAAGCATTCGACGTTGGGGCACGGAAGCTGAAGGAAGTGTCGGCGAGGATGACAAAGTTGTGGGCATCGAAGTTCTCCCCAGTGTTGAAGGAGGGTAGAGAGAGGACAAAGCATTCGACGTTGGGGCACGGAAGCTGAACGAAGTGTCGGCGAGGACGACAAAGCCGTGGGCGTCGAAGTTCTCCCCAACGACGGCAAGGAACCACTGCCCCGGTTGCAGCATCTGGGTGTCGTGGTAGATGGACACGGGGAGCTTGTGGGGCTTCCAGAACGCGGTGAGGGCGTAGAGGGGTAAGGGTCTTGAGCAGCTTGGGGCAGAGATGGTTGAGCAGCCTGGTGGGCGGGCCAAGAGAGGGGAGAGGAGAGGTCGGTGGCGCAGCTACTCGGGGACCCCTGGGAATGGTGAATGGTGATGCTGTGGCGAGAGACATTCTGGAAGGGGTACGACGAGAGAGACCCCAATCCCGGCCACACGGTGAGGAGCGACGCCATGGGCATCTAGGAGCTCACTGACAAGTTGGGTCTCGGTGCCCGCTTCTACGTGAACGCCGACCTACTGTCCTCGATTTGAACTGTGAATTGGGTTGGATTGAGAGGTGGTGGTGGTTGTTCTTGTTGCACGTTGGTGAGGGTGGCCCTGGTTGTCCCTGTCAGCCAAGCTGACGAGGGAGGCCTACAGCAAACAGCAGCCCTCCGATCAACGGATGTACTGGGTCCCCCACCACGTTCCCTAGCTGTTGTACATGTACATGACCCAGAAGCTGGTGACGCTGTCCAAGATAATGGCTGGGCATCCCGACGTTTCAGCTGCCAAGACAAGGAGTTTCTAGAGACACTGGTGGCGAACCCGACACCATTCATGGTAATCCTCCTCCACTTCTCTTGTGGCAAACAAACGAGAAACAATAAGAGAGGGAGAGGAAATAAAATGGGGCCTAGCACATACAAACAACTTTGATCTAGGAATTGAAAGAGCTAAACATAATTGTTCTTCTGGCGTTGTTGTGGTGGTTGTTGCAGAACAAGGTGACGTAGCAGGATGTCCATGAATCACTCTATCGAGACTTGATGGTGGGATTTGGCGAGTGGGGCTTGGAACCCATGGGTTTGGCCAACCCCCTTCCCCCAGAATGAAGTCTCCGTGCACATCTGGCAGGGCTCTAAGGATAGAATAGTTCCAACGGACCTGCAACGGCATGTCGCTGAGCTCCTGTTAGTTCGCTACCACGAGTGCTCCGAGTGCGGCCATCTCTTTGTTCACCTCCAACATTAGAGCAAAGCCACTCTAAAGGCGCTTCTCCACTAGGAGAAAACAAAGTAGCCTACAATCGCGTGATGGGGGAGATCAGGTCTGCCGTGATGTGGTCACCTTCCGGGTGTTGCAATGCTCGGTCCAGGATAAAAGTGGGCTTTCTATGCAGAGATAGAGCACCACCGCCGCTCATTTCGGCCGTCGATGGATGGTGGTGGAGGCAGGGCAAAGGCACGGCCGAGAAGGAGGTCCAAGTCTCTCTCTCTCTCCCGCTCCCGCCAGTTTCTCTCCCTCTCACTCTTTCCCACAAAATGGGGAGCAAAATGATAATCTCACATGAGTGTGTTACCACCGTCAATACGGTACGTAACCCCAGGGGTATGACAACTTGGGTTAAGAGATTTTAAGGGTCTAACGGCAAATACTACAAAGGTAGGAGTATAGGGATTATTTTAAAAGATTTGAAGGGTATATGGATAATATTCCCTCTTTTTCTGTACCCCGGGGTGGCTATTTATACCCTCCGTTGGTCCTACCTCCACTGGATGGGTGGTTAGATTTCAGAAATGGGAACTTTGAACACCCCACCCAGTGGGGCTTAAGAGGGGAGACACATCCTCCCTCTTCTCTCTTCTTTCTTTTTTTTAGCAAAAATGCCTACATCATCTTCTTCTTCTTCTTCTTTTTGCAAACCCCATTCGATAGGGTTTAATCCTTCTTCTTTTTATTCTCTCTCTACTCTTCGTTTTTTGGTTTGCAGATATACCCCACCAGCACTTGATCGAAATCTTTGACGGAACAAGATTCAAGTAGCTGACCACAAATAATGGGATAAAACTATGATGATAATGAGGATGAGGATGATGATATACCCCACCAGGTGGGGGTTTGGGTTGAGCCTAACGGACTCCTCACATCCCCAAGGGATGGGGGTGTGCCTGGTGGGGCAACTGGACACCGTGGGTAGCACCCCCCCCCCACCTCCACCTGGTGGGGTTGGGATAAGCCGCAGTGGGTCCACCCCCACTGAGTGATCCCCGAGAGAGAGAGAGAGAGAGAGAGTCTCTCTCTCTTGCTGCACTCCTCCATTTCCTTCTCTCTCTCTCTCTCCCTTCTTTTTTTTAATTTGTTTGTTAGGCAGGAGTCCAAAATTTCCTCTATTTACTGCACAGAAAGGAGTCCACGATGGACTCTTTTCTCCCCATCTTCTCTTCCTCTCTTTTCTTGTGCACCTGCCCTGGAAAGGCCTCTGCTACTGCTGTTGTTGCTGTGCGGCTGCTCATGCTGTCCTCCCTTTTCTCCCGCTACTGCTGAAGGCTGTCTAGGTTCTTTTCCTCTCCACCTTCCTCCCTTTGTGTTCTTCTTTCTTGGGGTGTGGGGGTTTTGTGGGCGGGTGGGGGCAGGTTGAACAGTGATCTATAGTGTTATCTACATTTTTGTATGGAAATGGCATGTATGCAATACTCTTCATAGACAGGATATGGACAGCCTCACAAAGATCAGAAGAAAGATCTGAAGATTGTCCACATGTCTCCTACAGGATGTGTTGCTGACAATTGGTAAATAAAATTGCACGATAATCTCATCTGCTGGTCCCCTCATTCACATTAGGGATTATTTGTTGTTATAGACTGTTGAATATTAATACTGAAGATGGACTGTCAAATTGCTAGAGCTGGTGAATTGCCCAAAGGTCTCAATTGCTAATGTAGAAAATTCTTCTTTTCTAGAAGTTGACCAATCTTTCATTATAGGGTTTATAAAATACAAATAAATAGTAGTCTACACAAGGAAACAAACATCCATCCCCGATTTTTCTTACATTGTCCTTCCAACGAACCCGATCATGCATAGAAATTATGTTGACCTTTTCTAGTTCTTGAACTTTTATGTTTTTACCTTAATTCATGAAGTTTACTTTTGTTTTTTTTTTGGAAAGTGGGTAATACCACTGATTGTATAAATGAAAAAGGAGTGTACAAGTGTAAGAAAGCTCCCAAAAAGAGATCCAATACAAAACACACCAAGGCGGTGTGTGGCCAATTACCCTCCCAACAAAGCAAAAAGAGGTGAGTTAAGGGAGTTCACATTACAAGATAATTCTGCACATTCCCTCACTCTAGCACAAATGAAAGAAATAAGAGAATATTCCACTCTAGCTTCCCGTCTAAAAATCCTGTTGTTCCTTTCACCTCAAAGGGACCAAAGAGTGGCATGCAAAATAAGCCATCAGACAACACGATCACCTCTGATGGGCCAAGACCTGCCCCATGACCTAATGAAGGACCGAATCTCCGTCTGACGTTTACTTGTTTAACAGCATTTGAACTTCTTCCAATGCTTGTAGTCTTCCCAACCACCCTTATCTCCTTTTTACCTTCTTTTCCAAAATTACATATAGTTTCCCACTCTTTAGTGAATCAATCTGAAATAAGCCTTACTTCATTGAGAATGGAACCAACAGTACTGGTGGGCAAGGTTGAACTTTTCAAACTACCGATTTTGAGACCATTTCAGTGATTCAGTCAGCATGCAGGGTTGCAAAATGCACTTATACACATTCAAGGTTCTAATTTCCTATGATTTGTTCTCGGAATTGATGAAATACATGTAAGGTCAGGAAAGGTGCCAAAAAAAAAAAGGATTTGGTCTAGAAGACTAACAATGAAAGGCTCACTCATGAGATGGATACAGTTATGGTTGGCCAACTTACAGTTGCAGAGAAACCAGAAAACCTGAGAAATGTAACCAGGTCATGCTGACCTAATAATGACCAGGCCAATTCAACTTTGTCCTCTACCATTCTATGTGCAAATTAGTCTCCCCCTCCCCCCTAATACAATAGATCCCCTTTGGGAAACCAGTCTGTGCAGCAGACTGCAGATACAACTAGAATCCATGCAATTTGTGATTTAACATGCTCAAGATTAAACTTCTCTGCAAAATCTTTTCTCCACTTTCATCACCACAATCTAAAAGTTCCCTATGGATGGTAACACAAAACCTTATTCATGTCATAATTTTCATGTCTTTACTTAAGCCCAGAATAAAGCATACAATGTGATTTGCTGTTTGCAGAAGAAGGGAGTTTGCTTGTAAGAAACAGTCAAAAGACAAAAACAGATTGAGAGATATCACTCGTAAGTCTAAAATATAACAAGTACTTAAATACATAAATTCCTAGGTGCTAATCATATTCTTAAGTGATTAGATGATTATTTCTAAGGATGGTCAAGCTCCAACATATCTAACCTGAGCCACTCACCCACACTCTCCTCTCCTCCTCCTCGGTGGCCAGCACCCATGCCCCTATTCCTCCCTCAATTTCCCTTTATCCATAAATCTCCACCTACCAGAACCACCTCCTCTCTACCGCCCCTCTTTTTTTCCCTATACTGGCACTAGTGCATGCTGTTGTAAAGTTACTGTGACTACAACAATTTATTGCTGTTATAGTAAGAAGTACCATCAATACTATGACTGTTTCTATTGCTATTGTTACAACATTTTACTCCCATGATTTCAAATCTGCGTTTTGCCAATAATGTACACAAATTTTCCATCTGCATGCCAATTACGTAGGGCAAAAGGTTCGTGACAACTATTTTGGAGCGCAAGTCCAATGAGAACAAGATCCCACAAACACCACTACAAAATTCGAACCGGAGAAAGGGATATCTTACCATGTAGGCTGTTGGGGGGCTTGTTGATGGGCAAAGAGTACTCGATCCCATTGAGGGTGAACTTGCCGTCTTTGATCCTGTTGGCCACACGGCCGACAATGCATCCAAAGTACGGCGAAGCGCCTTTCTGAACAACAAACGGGGCAACCGTACAGATTTATATTAGGTCTTCTTCTAACTCAGATGCTATATAGATGCTGGCCAAATTACCCGGAAGGGAATGGAAACCCCCCAAAAAAAAACAAGAAAAAAATCCCTTTTCCCCTCCTCCCCGTAGAAAAATAACAACGTGCGTAAGCGGTAAAAAAATGACATTGGCTCGCGGTGCTCCGTATCCCTCCACGAAGCCACCACGCAGGCAGCGCAGTGAGAGCAAAATTGGATCAGTAACACCACCAACAATCATCTGAGCCGGGGGCCAAGAGAGAGGGGACTCACGAGATAAGGCTCCAGAGTGTCGAATCCAAGAACGACATCGGCGAGATTTCCTGAAACAGGGAAGCAAAGAGGGCATGATAATCCGAGCAGAAGAGAGGGCGGGCGGGAGGTGGTGGTGAGGAAGTGATTGACAGAGGAGTTGTAAACGTGGGGGTGGGGAAGGGCCAAGAACAAAATTTGAAAGGGAGTGGGAGTTCTTTCTTCCGTCACCCTGGGCATCGGGGACGAGGAGGGAGGTGATGGTGGCACCCCAGTCGCTAACTTTCAGGGTGATGCCCCCGTTACTCAGCTCGAACAGCTCGGCCGCCATCCTCCACCTTTGCCTGTCTCTCAACTCCACTAGTCCACTCACGATCACTCACTCTCCAAAAGAGTCCAAGATATATATAACATGCAGCAGCGAGAGAGAGAGAGAGAGAGCGCGCGACCTGTTCGATCTTGCGCAGGTAATAAAGCGGTGGAGTTCAAGTGCGAATTGGACGGTAAAAAAACCACCGCCGCTGCCGCCGCCGCCGATTTCAGTTCGGGACCGGCTAACTGAAACGATCACCCAAGTGGACTTCAAAAAAAAAAAAAAAAAAAGGGAAACTTGAAAGCGCGTGACTTTCTTGGTATAACCATTGTAATATTGCCATCTTTTTTTTTTGCTATTGTTATAAACACCACCGTTAGATTCCAATATTATTTTGCCTTTTCCATTAAAATCTTTTTATTTAACTTTAGTATCATTAACAAGGTTTGTCGACTCGGCCGACCCGGTCTCGGAGCCGGACGGGTCGGGTTGGCCGGGTCGCACAGCGACCCGGTTCGTCTTCTCGGGCTCTCGACGCGTGATTTTTTAATTTTTTTTAAATTTTTAATAAAATTTTATTTAAAGATTAAATGTTATATATATTTAAAAATATTAGAATGTAGAGTTTTTTTTATGATAATAGATCCATACTAAATTACACATAATTAATTATATAAAAATAACATATTACACCGCTTAATTAAACATCCTATTATATATAATACATAAAAAATTATTTAAATTACTTAATATGTTAAAATAAACAGTGACATAATAATGACATTCATTCATGAAGTATAAAATATAAAAACTCACTCATCCTCCTCATCTGTGAAGCCCGAATCCCAAAACTCACTCATCCTTGTCATCAGTGAAGCCCGAATCCCAAAACTCACTAATCCTCGTCATCAATGAAGCCCGAATCCCAAAAGTCACTAATCCTCGTCATCAGTGAAGCCTGAATCCCAAAACTCACCATCAGATACATGAGACTGATCACCCGCATAATCTAACTCTATCCTAGTGGATGGAGGTACATGTGGGTGGGACTGAAAATATGTAACCATCTGCACAAATGATGGGTCGTGTGCTGCGGTGGAGGGTACATGAAAATCTGTAAAGAAAGTCCTCACTACATCTATAGCTTCAATTCTATCATGTGCGACTGGTGCTGGTGCTGCTCGAACTCTGGACGTGGAGGAAGATCCTGCTCCGCCCTGTGCTCGTGGTGAGGGTACCCGGGACGTAGAAGAAGATGTCCTGGGTGTGCTACGAGAACCGTATCTATCCTGTAATTGTGTCCGAAAGGAATGTCGGACATCCCCCGGAACTCGGTCGCATACACGAACATCGCGTCCCACTCCCGCAAGGTGCTCCGCAAACCTGTGTATGTCGGTGACGCGATATTCGCAGTATCTACAGTGCACATGTCCATCACCCTCAACAGAGTATCCATGCTCCCACGAAGGGTGACGCCGTCCGTCCATGATGATCTGCAAATGATGTAAAAGTTTACATTAGTAATTTCAATGATAAGTACAAAACTCAAGATATGAAGAAATTTACAATCAATTATTAGTTAGTTATAAATATAACCAAATGACACATACTCATTAAGAGTATGGACCCAAATTGGGCCAGTGCCTATCTCCAAACAATCTGACATTAAAAGTGTTCCGCAGATAGGACAGATAGTCTTCATAGCGCATTGAACCTGAATAGTTCTCCCACTACATGCGTACGTAGTATTCATATTGCTGCGGACCTTATGCGTACACGACCTCTACTGGCGCAGCTGTGGCATAAGGATATGGATACGATGAGAAAAATGAACTACTGCTATCTGAGTCGCCATGATACATCGGCTGCTGCGGCCATGACCGTCCATACGAGCTTCTAGATCCCTGGGAGTCATGTGTGCTCATCCTCTCAAAATTAGACAACATGCCTTGATAGCTGGTACTGTCTGCAACCGAACTTCCATAATAGGGATCCCAATGATCAGCTGCCCGCCTCGTCTTTGCCGGTGGAGCACCGTGGTCCTCATCTTGCGTGGCATGTGTGAAGTGCTGCTCCTCTGTCCATGCGGCATGTTGACGGCCCCCACGACCTCTACTATGACCACTGCTGTACTCTCTGCCACCAGCACTAGTATCCTCATGACGACTCCGTTGACCACCTTGAGAACCGCCACCTCTATGGGATGAAGACCTTGTCGGTGTACTATCATCATCGGAGTCATGACTCCCACTGATGCGGGGCTCAACAGAGGGCTCGGGAGTGTCATCATCTACATTAGGATCTAATGTCTCCATGTCTGCAATATCTATCGGATTTAATGGTGGTCCCTTGTCCTTCTTGCATCTGAATAATGTGGTCCATGATGATTTTTTCTTCTGTGGAGCAGGGGGCGGCTTACCTACTGCATGTTGTGTCCCTTTATATGCCTGAGAAGCAGAAGCCTGGTTAGATAATTTTTCAATTTACTTTCTACTGTGTAAGTATGTACGTATACCTGAGACGACTGACTAGGTGCCTTAGACGTTGAGTGTCGTGGCGTAGCAGACTGAGATGGTTGTTTTGATGCTACCGAAGACTACGTAATTGAAAGAATAATATATTCAATTACTAATGAAATACAACATATAAATGTAGAAATGACAATATAATTTCACCTCTCTAAATGAGGAACTCCTTCTAGCCTCTCTTGAAGTGGATAACCTTCTGGGTTCCGCAGATATTGAATGCCGCGGTGCAGCAACCCGGGACCACTGTTCTCCCGCAATGTTGTCATTTGTCAGACCGACCTGCAATATATTTCTTACATCATCATACATCAATATATGACTACGCTATCTAATGAAATATGCAATTCGATTTTCATATATTAATTCACTTGAGCTGGCACTTGACGCTCAATTGTTGGAGGTTGCATCAATCGTTCTCATGCTGTATCATCGTACGCATACGATGTGTCTCCACCCCCAATGACGAGGTATGCATCCAAATTAACTTCATCATCACGTCCCGTTGCTGACTCGTCACCACCCAACTGCACATGGATGTCATCTCCCTCCCCCACTGCCTCTTGTACAGTTGATGCGAGAAAAGTATTAGCCCGTGGTGTCTCGCCTGGTTCTTCAGCCTCCTCATCCAATTCTGCCTCACCACGCTCGGTTGTGGCTCTTGCAACCCATGCTACCATAGGGTCATCATCGTCTCGCAAGTACACAGCATCCGTTGGGTCGTAATCTCCCTCTCCTCTCCTTATATCCATTTGCGCATGCCGGACCTTTAGCCTCATGTTGTAATGAACATACATCATTTTGTCTAGCCTGCGGTGTGTCAGCCTATTCCTCAGCTTAGTATTTAAGAAGGAGAACGTCGACCAATTCCGCTCACACCCACTCGACGAGGATGTTTACGATAGAACTCTCATTACGATCTTCTTTAATACGGGTGCACTTGTGCCGTAATTTAGCCACCACTCAGCTGTGTTTAAGACAGATCACGTATAATATAATAATTAGATGTAAAAATTACTTCTCGAGATATAGAAGGTACATTGTGAAGACACATCATCTGGGTCGAGTCTGTCACGACTGGCCACGGCATTAGGTGTCACAAATGAACCAATTACCTCTCTAAATATTTTCATCTGCATTATCGAAAAATATGAAGTGTATATTTCATTTCATATTCTCAGTGGTAAAATATCTAAGTATACCTCATTCAACGCATCAGCAGCATCTGTTGGGGTGAAAGACAATCGGTCTATCACAATGTTGACCGATGCTATCAAAGTATCGTCATAAGCAAGGCACATTGTGAAAATATAATAATTAGATGTAAAGAATACTTCTCGAGATATAGAAAGTACATTGTGAAGACACATCATCTGGGTCGAGTCTGTCACGACTGGCCACGGCATTAGGTGTCACAAATGAACCAATTACCTCTCTAAATATTTTTATCTGCATTATCGAAAAATATTAAGTGTATATTTCATTTCATATTCTCAGTGATAAAATATCTAAGTATACCTCATTCAACGCATCAGCAGCATCTGTTGGGGTGAAAGACAATCGGTCTACCACAATGTTGACCGATGCTATCAAAGTATCGTCACAATATAATAATTAGATGTAAAAATTACTTCTCGAGATATAGAAGGTATACTGTGAAGACACATCATCTGGGTCGAGTCTGTCACGACTGGCCACGGCATTAGGTGTCACAAATGAACCAATTACCTCTCTAAATGTTTTCATCTGTATTATCGAAAAATATTAAGTGTATATTTCATTTCATATTCTCAGTGGTAAAATATCTAAGTATACCTCATTCAACGCATCAGCAGCATCTGTTGGGGTGAAAGACAATCGGTCTATCACAATGTTTGACCGATGCTATCAAAGTATCGTCATAAGCAAGGCCCCGAGTATATTGGAAGGCCGGATGTAGATAGTACGATGCAATCGCAAGACAATGAATTACATATTAGTATCAACTGAAGATCACAGCTCATTTATTGGACGAGAATGTAAGTGTTTACCTGTCATGTGAAGATCGCGGCTCATTTGTCTGTCCCATATGTCCTCCACAATCTCTAGGATGGTGGGTCCATATTTTTTGGACGTTATAAGGATCTTCCGCTTGGCAGCTTCTATTTTGCTGTACACCAACCCCATGGTTGGTACTCTATCCCCATCCACACATCGCAGTACCTCATACAGTGGCTCTATCAATGATACTAATACCTTCACTCTATCCCAAAAATTTGAGGTGTTGATAATCCCCTCGACCTCCGTCCCTTCACGTGAAGCAGCAAAAGAGGAACTCAGCTAGGTCTCACCTCTAAACATTTGCTTCAACCCATCATTGTGCTTCAGTAGGCTCTACAATGCGATGTAGTTGGTGGCAAATCGTGTGATGCCAGGCCTCAACAGTTCGTCGCCACAATGCTCCCTCATCCATGCCAATATAAGTGTGTGGTTGTAGATATATTTCGTTATTTTTTGTGCCACCTCGACCAAAGATTTGACCATACGAAGCTGCCCAATCTCCTTCAGTATCAGATCTACACAATATGCTGCACAAGGGGTCCAGAAAATGTGCCGTCTGCTCTTCATTAACTCCTCCCCAACCTTCTTATAGTTCGACCCATTGTCAGTCACCACTTACACAATGTACTCCTCCCCAATCTCAGTCACCACTTGCTCCATCAATGACAAAATATATTGGTGACTGTGAATTTGCCCAGACGCATCCACTGATTTGTGAAAGAAAACATATCTGTCACAATAAACAAGGAAGTTGATCAGGTTAGATTTTGTGGTACCTGATCATCCATCACACATCAGTGTGACTCCGTACTTTTCCCATTTCTGTTTGAATGAGTCAATGTAACTCTTGATCTCAGCAACTTGTTCATCAAGATATACGTCGGCCAATTCTCTCGCTGTAGGTGGCTGCACGTGTAGCCCAAGGACCTGAGCTTCCTGAAACATTGGGTTGTAGTAAGGGCTATTGGCTGCATTGAAAGGCAGACCCGCGTGGTGCCACCATTTTGTAACGGCCTGACCAAGTTTCATTTAGGCCCCTTCTGGCCATATACATCGTCCATCCTCGTTTGCTTGCCATGCTCTCGGGATAGTGTACCGGGCTCCACATCTTCAATGTTGATCGATTGTGTCCTTTTTCTTTGTGTCCCCGAGTCACCAGTCAAGAAACTCCGTATGTCACGTGGTTGTTGAGTCGTAGATGAACCACCACTCCCTGATGCTCTGGTCCTCGTCGCCTCGCAACTTCGGACTCTCGTCTCCTTGGGATGTCTTGACTCTTCCCTGCTCTGACGTAATGCCTCACGGAACTCGGCTTCGTATGGATCATTCACCGTGACATATACATTAGCCTGCTCAGTACGTGCTTGTTGGTCTTCGTCACTGGGTGTCCATGCACATTCCTCCTCGTCGCTGCCGCTTGCTCTTCCGCTCACTGCCGCTTGATCTCTTTTTTTTCTTTTTTTCCTTTTCTTGCGTCTCAGCTCTCTTCTCCCGCAGGTGCCTGGCCATTGCAAGTTTCACATCTCGAGGAACATGGGTACACCCAGTAACCTCAGAATATCATGCACCGGCTCCTCCTGCCAAATGCTTCTTCAACCGAGACACCCCTCCTCCCCGGTGTTTTATTTTACAATAGTTGCAACGCCAACACCGTCGGTTGCCATCCAACATAACTTCGTGTGACCATCCAATATCATTTGGTCATTCCCTAGGAGCCATAGAGTGCTTAACTGTATCTCCTAAATTTAAGAAATACAAATGATAAAAAATACATTATTTTAAGTCTACAACTAACAATGAAAATAATATCATTATTTCTACAACATGCAAGACTAAATTCAATATTTAATACATCTCAATATAATTTAGTTCAAAATAATATCATTATTTCTAAAACATGCATATAATGCTAATTTTTTTATTTAATACATCTACATTTACTTTAAAATCATTTGAAAAATATTTATCACTAATTATATATTTAAATTATAAACATCTCTAATTAAATTACATTATACATCTAAATTAACTTTAAAATTATTTGTAAAATATTTATCATTAATTATATATTTAAATTATAAACATCTCTAATTAAATTACATTATACATCTAAATTAACTTTAAAATTATTTATAAAATATTCAACAATAAATTTATATTTACATTAAAAATATCTCTACTTAAATTACATTATACATCTAAATTAACTTTAAAATTATTTGTAAAATATTTATCAATAAATTTATATTTAAATTCAAAACATCTCTACTTAATTTAAATTATAAATATTAACTTTAATTTTTTGTAAAATATTTATCACTACATATATATTTAAATGAAAAACATCTTTAATTTTTTAAAAATAAAATATTATATTATTTTACGTCTACAACTAATAATAAAAACAATATCATTAATTCTACAACATGCAAGACTAAAATTTAAATTTAATACATCTCAATTAAATCTAATATTTAAATATGAATTAAATAATACATCAAAAATAAATTTATTTCTAGAACATGAATTAAACAATATTTATATTATTTCTACAACATGAATTAAATAATGCATCAAAAAAATTTATTTCTACAACATGAATTAAATAAAAATTATATTATTTCTACAACATGAATTAAACAATACATCAAAAATAATTTTAAACAATCTAACAAATTCTATTCTTACATTTTTTAAACTAAGAAAAAAATATAAAAATATAAAAATTAAATTATTTTTTATTCTCTTCTCTTCCCCCCCTCCCCCACCACCGGCCCTGGCCGCCCCTGCCCCACCCCCATCGTCCCCCTCCCCCACCACCGCCCAGAACCCCCCTCCCACCTCCGGCGGCCACCACCGCCCCCCCCCCCCACCACCTCTCCCACCTCCGGCGGCCCCCACCGCCCAGATCGGCCCCCCCGGCCACCACCGCCTCCCCTCCCTCCAGCGGCCCCCACCGCCCAGATTGCCCCCCCCCTCCACCACCGCCCACCCCTCCCTCTCCCACCTCCTGTGGCCCCCAACCGCCCAGAACGCCCCCCCTCCCACCACCCCCACCCCGACCACCGCCCATTTTGCCCCCCCCCCCCCCCCCCCCCGGCCACCACCGCACCCCCACCACCTCTCCCACCTCTGGCGGCCTCGATCCCCCGCCTAGATCGGCCCCCATCGACGTTGATCGACCCCCCACCCCTCCCTCCCCCACCTCCGGCGGCCTCCACCGTCTAGATCGGCCCCCACCAACGTTGATCGCCCCCCCACCCCTCCCTCCCCCACCTCCGGCGGCCCCCCACAGGTGCAGACCATTTAAAAAAAAAAATTTCACCTACCTCCGATAGCCGCCCTGAGCCGCCCAAAGCCGCCGTCCGCCGCTCTGACCGCCGTCCAACGCCGCTGCACCGTCGCTCGCCGGTGGGAGGGATGGAGGAAGAGCCTCCCCTTCGGCCCGTTAAATGGGCGAACCGTCCCTACCCGCTCGTACCGAGTCGGGTCCCGCCTCGCACCGTTGCAGTACGTGGCGGGACGCACGGGACCATGCGGTCCAGTACGTCCTATCCACGACCCCCAGCCCGTGCGACCCGGTGCCCGCCTGGGTCGGGTCGGGTCGTGCGGGTCGGGGTGGGACGGCAAACCATGATCTTTAACCAAATTAGTAAAAAAATTAAAATATCTCTAATCTCTCCTAAATTATTTCACTATCTTTACATATCTATCTCTTTATCTCTCATCCCCTTTATTTAGCCTAACATGTCGATGAAAATAACACTTTTTACGGAGATACTTTTATTCAAAATTTTAATTTCATGTATCCAAATAAACATTCTAAATGACAACTACCGTCAACGACAATTCTATACAATGTTCATTTAATAGAGCTATGTTTAAGGAATTTTTATTGAAGTAATCTCTTTTCTAACTTAATTCTCCTAATATATATCTCCCCAAAATAATTATAAGACTATGCCTCCTTTTGTTTCTTCAACTCTCAGACGAGATGACATTATCTCCTTCTACAATCGCTCTCTTTCTTCTCTCTCTCTCTCTCTTTTAAAAAAATATTTATATAACTTTACTATAATTTACATAATTATAATATACCTGGTAATTACACAAATAAGATTATATTTATACAATTGTTGTACAATTTACATAATTACAATATAATTTATACAAATATGTAATGTGACATTTATGGATATAAGTTGTTCGGTGCATAAATAAGATTATGTATACACAATTGTGATATAATTTACATAATTAAAATACACGTTTTCACAAATACTTAATACAACTCATTTATACATGTATTTATATATAATAGACCATATCGTACATTTAGAATGTGTGTGTCAACACTGTGTGAGTCCACACATACTTGACGAATCACGAGTCGAATAATGTAGTTTGAATTTATTATAATATCATTTGATATATAGACATATCATGCATACGATCATTTTTTATAAATATTTAATCTTTATCGGGAAATTCGAACCAGGACCTTAATTGTAAGTATATATACATATCTCTCAAAGTGTAGGTAGTTAATTAGTTTGCTCAGGGGTCTTAATTTTAATAATCACCACAACGATGAGATTCTAGCTAGCCATAGTAATCACGTGATCTAATAATCAAACAAAATTATCAAAAACCATAATTAGCTTAGGACAAACTATGGATGGTTCGAAAAAGAACGATACTTTTTGGTCGAATGAATATCAAAACCGTGAAGTTATATCTTCACCGATGTGCATGCACGCTCCCACCGGACCGAGCTCAACAGTGTTATAATAATAATAATAATAAAATAAAAAGAAGTCTTCTTTCCTCGGTTTGCACGAGTCTCTCAAATCCAATCAATGCAGACCCGGGTTAATAAGTCCGATCAGGACGTCGCCGAGGGTGTGGGACTCCACACGTACTCATCTTCCAAGTGGTCTTCGATCTTCGGTCATCAACAATTTAAGAATCTTACTGCTCAAAATCAGGGTTTGCCGGCCCGGTCGACCCGCCCGACCCGGTCTCGGCTTGGGTCGGGTCGGTCCCGTCTCGGTCCGACTCGATCCGTCCCGCTCCAAAACACCACTATATATATATATAATATATATAAAATAATATAATAAAATAGAAAAGGACACATTATATATAAAATATAATATAATATAATATTAAAATAATGGGCCGAGCCGGTGGCGACTCACGGCCCGGCCGACCCGGTCCCGGCCTGGGTCGGGTCGGGTCGTGCGAGTCGGTGCGAGACGCACCGGGTCGACAAACCCTGCTCAAAATGATGTCTCGCGGGACACTTTTCATGGCAATGACCAAGTCGATATATACGTACGGACTTCAGAAACACACACCCTCACCCCCACCCCCAAAAAGGAGAAAATACTGGATAATATTATCTTTCTTCTTTCTTAGCCTATAACTAATGTGAGGACCACGAGAATGCCAATTGATCGGGCGGATAGTGACTCCATCTTTATCCTTATCGTTGGAAAACCTTGATAACATGATATTTAAAGATCCGAGCAAGCAATACGTGGATGGCGAAAGCAAAGCAAACGTGTGTTGGCGTGGAGGTAGTGGAGTAGGTTACAAGAGTCGACCTTTTGAATCTCACGTTCCAAGACCTACGACACCGGTGATAGTCCTCCAGAGTCGCAGATGAGACTTTCACGGGAATACAACTATTCTGCGACTAACACGTAGAGCGTGATCTCCTCGTCGACGTGTTATCTTCATTCTTCTCGTCTGTGCTATGGAGAGGGAGAACGAGAAGAGAAAATATGAGAGAGAGAGAGAGAGAGAGAGTGGAAGAGCTGCGAGTCTCTCCTACTTTTCTCTCTCTCACACACATGCATAAGGCCATTCACCTCACCTACTCACCACCCGCTCCACATCATTTATAGTGAGAGGGGGACCGATCTCGGCAGTGGAGAGGCGAGTCGGTGCGAGCGTGGGAGAGGAGGGGTGTCCAATGTGGCCCTCTAGTGATTCTTCCCCAGCCTCCTTGCGAAGAGGCCACCTGCATAGGGCGCTGGCATCCCAGCCACACCCCATGTGGGGGGGGGGAGTGGTGTGCCACGATGGGCACCCCCAGTTACCGATAACGGATAATATATAGCTCCGGTCCCCTTACTTATCAGAGGCAACAATGCATGTACTTCATCTCAAAGCCCGCTAACTCTACAGCCATAAGATTCCTCGAGTATCTAGGAAGTGTTCTGTTAAGCTATCATCGGACTAACGGATCACTTAAAACAATCATGACATGTATCTTAGACACTTAGTATCCACTTGACTTGACACTCTAGATCTCTTAAAATCGGCGAGTGTCAAATCCAAATGCTATGCATTCATGAGTCTATCATCACACATGCTATTGAGCCTCCCGAGAGATGAGCTGCAAAACATGATGCGATAGTAAGATGCACGTCTTTCATATGTTGCTCATGTCAATCTAATTTGTCTCAATTGCTTTCCCAAATATGTTCTATTGGACTGTATCAACCATAGCTCTAAGGACCATACTAAAGTAGTGATATATAGTCTCCTCTTCTTGACATAGCGCTCAAGTCACTAGGGATACCAAAAGGATCACTCCAGTGTGATCTATGAGCTTACACAATGATAAAGCAGAGATTAATTCGCCATTCCTCATATACAGTTGTATATAACACATGTGGTATGATACGCATATTGTGGTGTTCTTCCATAAATATGGGAGTGTCACTCTAGAAGCATAAAAACATCACATGGATCTTAGTCTAGCTGTGACCTATACATCTAACTTGAGTCTCGTAAACCAGTCGCTCCCACTCAACAGCTTTTCGCGAATCTCATATCCAACTTTCATAGGCTCCATTGGATTACAGTCACATCCTCATGGTCGATATAGTCAAATCTCATCTTATCCCAGCTAAGGCTACATATCGTTGATGTTTGGGATATTCCACTCACTCCCTTACTGGAGCACCAACAATATCAAATGCCTCATCTTGCTTGGTATCGATAGTGCCAAGGCAAATCACAAGTATAAGAGGGTCGATCCACACCTAGTGACACTCTGACAATGTGTAAATCAATCATTCCATCTAGAACACACGTTGGAGAATGAACAACAAATCTCTTTAATGATGTGGAAAAATTGTATCTATTACAATTTACATAATGGGTGGCAAACTCTCTCTAGCAATTTGCTTGGTGGATTGATTATCATACGGCCAGTACAAATGTGCCAAAGCACCACTAACCCTCTCACTACCAGATCCCTTATATAGTGATAATGAATATCTATGTGTTTTGTCCTACCGTGATATTTGGGGTCCTTGGTGAAGGCCAATGCCAAAGTGTTATGCACATATAGCAATACACCATCATCCCTATGAGGTGTAATTGCCAATGGTTGTAGGAAACTCCACAACCACACTTCCTCTTGGCATGGGGCGGAGCAAGTCACGTACTCAACCTTCATCATGGATAAAGCAATGCACATCTGCTTATTGTTGTGCCACGAGATCACTCCACCACCCAACAAGAACATGAAGTCTGAGGTGGACTTTCGCTCATCTTTGTCACTAGCTCAGTCCACATCGTTGTAGCCAATCAGCCTTAAGTCACCTTCCTTGTAACATAAGACATGGCTCAATGTCTCTCACGGATACCAAAAGATTCTCTTAACTACTTTCTAGTGCGCGGGACCCAGATTGCTCTAGTAACGGCTAATTAGACCTACTGTAAAGCTAATATCCGACCGACTACACAACATAGCATATATTAGGCTCCCATTCACAATCACATAACGCAATCTCGGCATCTCTCTATTTTCTTATTAAGTATTGGGACATTGATTGACACTCAAAGCACACACTCTATCAAGTAGAGTCTCAACGAGGTTTGAATAATACATTTTAAATTGCTCTAGGATCTTATTGATGTAGGTTTCCTGAGACAAACTCAGGAACCTTTCCGAGTGATTCTACATAATTTTTACTCTGAGCACATAACTCACCTCACCCTTGTCTTTCATATGAAAGACGGAAGAAAGCTACTCCTTAGTGACATTGATCAACTCCATGCCATTTTCAACTATCAATATGTCGTCAACATACAATGATAAAATGAGAAAGTTTTCTCATATTCGCTTGACATACACACAGTGGTCCTCTTCAGTCATCTCGAAAATGTACAAGACAATTGCTTTATGGAATCTCAAATATCACTATCTATATGAGATTGTTTCAAGCCATATATAAAATGCTTATGGCAAGAAACTTTGCACTCTTGTCCTTTGGCCTAAAGCCCCTCTAGGTGATCATGCGATCAAATATTCATGGATGTGTCAAAAAGTGATAATCTAAATAATATTCACTTTCTATGCAAATTATGTGCATCGAACGATGTGAGAAAAGGGTCGGGCTTACTTTTAAGAATAATTAACATCGAGTTGGTGTAAGGAAAATGCATGTAGATCAAGGATGGATGTATTATAGAATAGTTATCAGGGTGGTGTTTGAGGAGTTTAAAGATGGAGTTGATAGCTTCCTTCGTTTTGCATGGGGGAATCCAATTACAGTAGACTGCAAAGGTCACATCCGATGTCTTTATTCCGTTTGTAAGAACATAAGGTTCAATTCATCATATAACATGGAGCATCATCTATACAAGAAAGGCTTTGTACAAGATTATATGAACTGGACGTTACATGGTGAAAGTTTTGATTGTATTAGCTCGCCAATGTTGAAGGTGCCAACACATATATGAATATGATTTTAGATGCTACAAGTCTTGAATTGCATTCTGTCGTTGGTCCTAGATTTAACGTTTATCCAGAACAAGGATACAACAAAGAAGTGCCAAACGAAACAGTTGAAAGATTTTACCAATTATTAAGGGATGTTGATGAGTTATTGTGAGATGGTTGTCAGAGTGACACTTAGTTGTCCACGGTGTCATAACTGTTGAATTTGAAATATGAATTTAACATCAGTGAGAGTTATGTTAACCGTCTCCTCCTCGTAATCAGGAGTACGTTGTCTCGAGAAGAGAAGTTACCTAAAAAATTTTATCGTACAAAAAAGATAGTCAAAGATTTAGATAGATTGTCCAGTCGACAAATGACGACACAGATGTAATAGTTGCTAGATATAGCACAACTATCTGGCAACACCTTTTTCGTGTGGTGACTCGAAGCACTTACCTTTCAGCTTTCCATCCTTCTTAATGGCTTTTCCTTTGGCTTTAGGCGACTCCTTTTTCTTTTTATTCTTTCTTCTGAGATTTACTTTGGATTTCTCAAATTTGATCTCAGGAAGATATACACCTCCTTGCTTCTTCAGAATGATCTCTTTTGCATTGTACAAGTCATTCAAAAGATTAGTGGGAGTGAGTCTCATCTTGTTCATGTTGTATGGTTCAACTTGAACTGAGTGAAACTTTCTGGTAGTGATTCCAGAATGATGTCAATCTGGGTGTTGCATCATCTCGAGACAATGGTCCCGCATGCACCTCGGTCCCACTTTGACAATCTAGTCGTCATAGAGGCTCGCACAATTGCTGGTCTAGTAGAGCTACTTTACTCGACCAAACATCTTATCAAGCCTTGCGATCATTTCAGAAGTGGTCTCAGAATTCTGACGTTGGTCCTACAGTTGACTTGAAATGGAGGCTAAGATGTGGCACCTGGCTATCTCATTTGCCTTTGTCCATTTCTCAAATGCACCTTTTACGTGTAAGATAAATGTGCATGCCATGTATGATTAGATTATATAAGCAGACCCAAATCTACTTCATGTCCATCGTGGCAATAATTTTGGTTCCGTCTTAATAAGCTTACGTTGAGTAATTCATTCCAAGACTAACCAAACTCAGACTTGTTTGAATTAATTTCCATTCTATCATGTCAAATGACTAGAGCAAACAATCTGTTGTTGCAATTTTAGGCCCTTGTAATTGTTACCATAGCTTCATTGGGAAGGTTAATAATATAATTACAAAAGTTGAGTGTATACGATCATTATTTCAATTAGAATATAATTGACCTAAAACTGATCGATGACGTTGGGCCATTCAGTTTCGGCCAACTACATCCTAATCTTATTCTTAGGAAGCCCAAAAACTAGTAAAATCTTATTCAAGTTTATCCTTTAGGGGGGCCCACCATACTATGGGCTCGTAACATGACCATTTTACTAATGGGCCAAAAGTATAGCCCACGAGTAAACTATCATTTTAGTTCACCCTCTCCCAGTACTCAATATTTTCAAAATTGGGTTTTTCTTTATAATATTTTCTAGATTTTTTTTTAAAATCAAATATTATAAACATGTATATATTTCGTGATGCATAGATTGGCACTTCCTATTATGTATGGCATGTTATATCAATTGCAACCGATCATATATGAATCCACAACACAATTACAATCATAAGATAGATTGAAAATAAATAGCCAACTAACTCCATGGGTTCCTAGAGACAATACAATAAAAAAATGTATTTCTTCCAACTTTGGTTCATCATTCACTCGAATGCATTGGATCAACTAGCTTCTTGGGGTTACTTGAGTTAGTTAACACCGATAATCCCAAAATTTTAGTTTTACACCCAAATGGCATTTACACCAACATCTGTCTACGTCAAGCTTTAAGGTTATCCTTTGAATTTTCATACACCTCCCTTTCGGGATATGTGGACATCGAAAAACCTTAGTTTTGATGCATGATGATGATGATGTAAGAATCTCATGCCCCCAAAGTTATGTTGGTACATTTGCTCGTGTGCCGACTTGGTAAGATCCTCCGTCTGTATCCTCATCGAGGGTCATTTCCTTCTCATGCAGTTCACATCTTGATCATGACATCTCTCTTGTTATTACAAATTCCTATACCTCGAAAAGAGGTTTACATGCTAAAGAATTAAAACCAAATCAACAGGGAAACCTAATCATATGGGATTAGCCCTCTTGTTACATTGCCAATTAATAATACATGCTAAGGAATTAAAATAAAATCAAGAGGGAAACCTAATCATATAGGATTAGCCCCTTGTTATATTGCCGATTAATAATGCAAACATCACCATAAACTACCATGGAATTAATGGCAAACCATCCATACATTCAATCGCACATATCGTAGCCATCTTAGCACAAAGTGTACGGTATGCATGAAAAATATAGAATCCTAAGTGCCACATATGTTTGAAATAGGGTATGCAGGGCATGCATACTAACAATATTCCACGTGGAATGGATAAACCATAGTATGATCATGTGGACATCAAACACAAGAACCGATTCAACGAGAGACCAAACATCGAACACATACATAGAAATAATGCAACAAAGGAGAAAGACAAGATAAGAAAATTTAGTCGAAATGCCAATATTTGGATTGTCCTTAGAGAAGAAATCATCCTCACAATACTAGTGCATCGGAGTTGTCACAATCTTCTCCCATGATATGATGGCTATAGCAATTTCGTGGATGCAGTCCCAAGAGATCACACCTCGAAAATAACCTCGTAGATCAACTTCCTTTCCTACAAGTAAAAGAGAGCGAGAGCAACAGAGAAAGAGCACATAAGGGAGCCAAAATCCCTTCCACAACTTCTGACAGGTACAACCTCGTCATCTCTTCTGAAAACCCTAGTTTCCAAGGGTTATATCACGAAGAGAAATGGTTCCACCCAAGTAAAAAATGGTCAACCATGCCTGTTCAGGTGGTCGACTACCTCATTCCTAGAAAGCTCACCAAGAAAAAAAACATCTTGCACACGTGCGGTAGCGGCCTGGCCCGGCTCAACTCGGCATGGAGTAACATACACACATATACGTGTATGTGTGTGGTACATCATAGTCTCTCCTTGTTCTTTAGAACACCTTATTAAGGAGCCTTGGAGCTATAAACACACACTTTTTTTAGTTTCTAATGTGGGATAAATGTTTCACATATCAACCAAGAGAGGAGTTCCCTTTACTATAAAGATATTGAATTCTCTCTACATCTCTCTTCCAACCCTAACAATCCCCCACAAATTCAATGTCTGAATGTCGAGGAAATAGGAAAAAGGAAAAACATATTGTGTTTCGGTAAAAGTATCTTTCGAGTTTGAACCCTTACTTGAGTTATCCAACTTTTATTCTCATATAAATGAATTGAACTAAGTCTTGAATTTGAATCTTTAGTATGAGAATGGTTATTGGTTAACAATACAATAAGATCATAGTCGTAATCTTTAAGGTTGATGCCTATATGACTTTGCATCCTTATCCTATTTCATGAGTGTTTTTAGGAATAGCCCAATTCCCTTTATTACGGCCAAATAGTTGCACTTACATAGGTGGACTTCTCCAAGGATACACTGCTCATCCTGCCTCGAACCCATTCAGAGTCGATCTTACACTCTTCTTAAATTTGTACTTCAGGCACTATAAGGATTTCGGGGGATAGACACATATAAATAAATATTTGATAGTGTCTCATTGTTCTCTCAACAGCAAGTTGTTTTCACATTGAACCTAGCTACCTTGTGAGATCTCCACTTAGATAGTTTGGGTTGCCACTATAGGAGAACTTTTAATGAGTTTCAGTCCCATCCCTATCCTAGATTTCAGGTCAAGCTTCTTATCCAATCCCTTCTTAGTCAAAGGATCTGCTGTGACTCCTTTAGTCACAAGTTCTCTCACATATTTTAATCTGATTTGAACATTTCTCCTCTACCTTTGGTCGTAATCTCACAAGTTCTCTCATAGATCTATTATACTTTGAATTTTTGACCTTGGCTATATAGGCGCCATCAATAGTCAAAGATTGTAAAAATTGGCTTACTTATCAAGGGAATTTTTGATAAAAACTTCATAAACCATTCAACCTCAATTCCACTAGTGTCCAAAGCACGCAACTCAGCCTCCACGATAGATCGAGACAAAATAGTCTATTTTGCAGACCTTCAAACGATAGCAGTGCCACTCAAGATAAAAACATATCTTGTCACACTGTCTTGAGTTTTGGGCTAGCTAGCTTATATCGCTATATCCTTCCAATACTACATGATACATTCCATAACACAAAGTCAAGAAACTACTTACTTTAATATACCTAAGTATCCGATCTAATCCCTCCCAATGAGTACAGTCAAGACAACTTGTATATCTATTCACTCTAGTCATTAAATAAGAGATATTAAGTCTAGTACAATTTGTAAGATACATCGAGCTTATAATTATTTGAGAATATTTCAATTGAGACACGGGAACATCACTATTATTCTTGTAGAAAGTTTTAGAAGGATGATTTGGGGTGCATACAGATTTACAATATTGGTAGCAAAATTTCTCTCTTGTTATATATATATATATATTCTCTTTTGCTTTCTCTTTAAGCTCTCTCTCTCTCTTTGGAGTATTTACTTCCAGTTGGGTTACCTCAACTGAAATAATCTCAAGTAATCGAAAGTTTTGATTTTCTCAACATAATGAAGGGGAGTGCGATCGTACCAGTACTAATGCACCGAATCCCATCGTAACTATGAAGTTAAGTATGTTTTGGATGAGAATAATATTAGAATAGGTGACCTCCCGAGAAGTTCTCATATTACATCCGGTAAAAGAAAAAAATAGAGAAAAATGTTCGTGCATTTCACTTCTTCCCTTCCCATTCTCCTCTCCCACTTTTTCCTCTCTTAAAATCTCTCTGTCTCTTTATATTAGTTCTCTTAATGGTCTCTCTCTCCTCCTCTCGTAAAAGCCTTCTTTATTATCCTTCTTTCCCATTTCAAAACTAAACGATCTCCCTTCTCCCATCTTCTTCTCTCTCCACTCCTCTCTCTTCCCTCTCTTGTTGGTGAGCGCACACGTATGGGAGGGCCGTTGCCATTGTTACTGTTTTTCTTCGAGAAGACACTGTACGTTTTTTTTTTGTTGTCCGTGAAGAAAAACTCACGAGCACAGACCAAAACCTTCCAGTTTTGATATAGTGAAGCCCTCGCCGAAGACATCCCCCCACCTAAGGATGAGTAAACAGGGGCCAAGCTCCGACTGCATCACGAGAGGAGGTGGGAGGAGGAGTGCATGGCTCCAGCCGGATCATGTCCCGGTCGGAACAGGATCGATCCAGTCGGAACCGCACTTCAGCAGTTGGATCGCGTTCCAGTCACTCCCACGTTCATGCTGGAGCAGGAAGTCTCTCCGGAGGAGGATGGGCAGCCCTGCCACTTAGAAGTTAAATTGTTGTCAATATATATATATATATATATATATATTTGTCTTCTGTCTTGTTTGTTGGCATTGTAAGATATAGAAATGGTTGAGAGAGAGAGAGAGAGAGAGAAGGCGCACACGGAATGTTAGGAGCATGCGATCTAATTATACAACGCCTTCTGTGCCGGCCGGCCGGTGTGTACCATTTTATAAACATGGGAATCTCGTCCCCTCCGCATTTTGCAGGACATGGTGGGTTGTTTTGTTGTTCACGTGGTGAGGGTGGAGGGGGGGGGGGAACTGACTTTGATTTAACTGGATATTTATTTAATTCAGAGCAAAGTAGCTTCGAACTCATGAATCCGTTTGGGCTATAATGTCCTCTACACACGGTCCACAATTAACGCGGCTGACGAAGGACGGACACTACTACTACTACTACGGGGTCGTCTCATTATCCATATCTATCGGAACAGAAGAAGCATTCCAAACCCCAGGTGTACACTTTGAAGAGAGCATGCAGGTAGGACAAAAGCAGGGCGGGGGGGGAGGGAGGGAGGGAAAGCGTTGCAGGAGAGAGAGGATGAGCAGCACGTTATGTTCGTGAGCGGGGAATTAATTGGGTGCCGCCCGGGGGAAGCTTCCCCGTGGGCTGCTGGACTGGCCTCATGCATCATCCATTCCCTAGCAAAGCAAGCAAGCAAAGCTACCGGGGCAGAGATGATAACGACACTTTTGACATGCGCCATCGCATCGATCGAGTGCAAGGCATGGCAACTAACTGATCACGCAACGCCAAGTGTTCCCTCTGTAACAGCGACGCCACGACCGTTCTGCTGCTGGCCTGCTGCTGCTGTTGATGTGGTGTTTACTTAGAAAGAGAGAGAGAGAGGGAGAGATTTTTGGAGGGGGTGGGGGGGGGGGGCGTTACTTCTGGTTCCAATCCCCACCAAGCAAACCCCTCCAGCTGCCGGTTCATGACTCCATCAGTTGGTAATAGCAGTAGGAATGACTCCATCAGTTGGTAATAGCAGTAGGAGTAGTACAATGCGCCCCCCCCCCCAACTAACTTGTACTACTTGTACAACGCTAACAAGGCGTGGACGGGCACAACGTACACAACCAATATAATTACTGGGATGTGAAATATTGATGATCACATAGGTTGGCAAGACGGGAGAGGGTGAAAGAAATGACCGGGGGGGAGAAGGGATGGTGACTGATTGGGATGGATCTGCATGGGTACGTAGAAGATGGGGCCATCGGCAGTGTTTTCATGGAGAAAAGCTGCCTCAGCCCGGTCCCCCTTCCCCTCCAACCAATGACCCTGTCAGAAACACGGGAAGAAAGCGCAAAAAAAAAAACATAGAAATGAAAAAAATATGCGCGTATATATATGCGTGTTTATATTAAAAGTAAAGGAGTAGGAGGGTAGCGTCGGACCCAACCTCGCAAGCGAGTTGACTTCTACCCGCAACTCCTCTGCTGTTTCTTTCCCCTTCCCGCGTACTTTCCCTTCATCTTCTTGGCTGCTACTTCTCCGTGTTCCTCCAGGTAATTCCTCGTGATCGCGCGATCACCCAGCTCTGTTTATTCGTTTTGCCTCCTGCTCCTGCCCTTGACGAGCGAAATCTTGATGCTGTTTGTTGGCCCCAATCCAATTAAAAGGCACTTGGTGAGTCTGAATTCCGGGAATAACCGCGTGACTGTGAAATCTGTGGATCGAACGACTGCTCTGCAACCTGTCGTTCCTCCTTGTCTAGCGCGTCTGCATCGATCTCCCGTGTTCACTGATATCCAGCAACTTTGTAATCATGGGATGTGTGGGAAAAAGTGATGGTTCTGAACGCCTAACAATGTAACATGGGAAGATTCGGAAGAGAGAGAGAGAGAGGGGGGGGCATCCAAGATTGAATCTTTGATATCCGTTTGCAGATATCCAGCAACTTTATAATCATATAAAATTGCCACTTCCTATGGTTTACTTGAGTTTCAGAAATTCTTGAATTCCGATGATTTTGTCCCCGGAAAACCAAGAGCCCACGGTAGTAAATCTGATCCGAGAAAGACACAAGTTCCTGACATCTCCTCCGCTTCTCCGCCCTCCCCGTTGTTTATTATTTTCAAGGTAGGCAGCACGTTGGTTCGGGGGCTCTTCCTCAAATCTGATTAGACGACCACAACAAGGATCAATGGACAAGGCACAGGAATTGGAGTGGCAGGAGGCACAGAAGATAATCGTCAGTGAGGACCTAGTTGCTGCAGCCAGGCGCCAGCTGAAATTCCTGGAAGCCGTGGACAAGAAACGGTGCCTGTATGATGGCCCTCTGCTCCACCGGGCTATAAACAGGTAAGCAATTCCTTATTCTGGATGAGTTATAGCTGGCGCTCCTGTTAACCCTCCGGCATCCTTCTCCCCCTGTCCCCCCAAAAAACTTAACTATGCGTGTGAGACGGTGCTCTACGTAGCTGCTACATGGTTTGATTGGAAGGAAGGATTCCTGCATTTCCTCAGCAGTCTCTGTGAAAATCACGAGTATTTCCAGTATTTTCGACGTTCTAGTGCCAAGGCATTGCATCACTTTGCATTTCAGATACTCTCTTGAGCATCATCCTAGGGTATCCAAGCCTATGCATGAACGTGTTGTCCCGTTGTGTAGACTGGTAATCAGTTTGAGTGTGATGATTTCCACTTGTCAGTGAATCAAATGGTATCGGTTCATCACCATCATGAAAGAACTGACTAGTTAATTGTCTCCTATAGTGCTGGGTACTGTGTAGATGTACATATCCAATAGAATGATTTATCTACTGTCGATGCTGATTTTTGGCTGCACATTTTTGGTATTCAATGCCCAACGCCAACTTAACAATCAACTGCTGCAAGTAGTAAACTTTTGATATCCATGTGGATGCCTTGCGCTTGATTACTTGGCATCCCTCTTGATATGCAGCTGCTGCACTAGCTAGTATGTTTTATGCCATTAGGAGCTGGCTAGGCATACAAAAGTCCCTGCTTGCTTAACTATAATGTGTTAGGATTCTAAATCTTTAGGTACAAGAATTCCTGGCTCCCTTTGCTTGCTGAACATGGAGAATCTGGAATCCTGAAGGGTCCTCTGGTTGTACCTCTCGACTGTGAGTGGATTTGGCACTGTCATCGCCTTAACCCGGTAGGTAACTTTCATCATAGTATGAGACCTTTTCATGTAATCGCATGCATTTTCTATTTCTTATCTATGTTCATTATTTCATTTCTGCTTTCTTCTTATGGACTGCCATGCCTTGTCTCCTGTATTCAGGTGCAATACAAAAAGGACTGTGAGAAAGTTTATGGGAGGATCCTGAGCAACAAAAATGTGGAGTCTTCTGTTGAAGAAAACTGCCCACAGGAAACAGCTGAAATCTGGGGAAAATCATATCCTAATGAGCCATTTGAGATTGATTATACCAGTCCATTGTCACACAGCAGTGTTGAAAATCCATCTGTAACAGAGGAAACTATCAAATATGATTTAATCTCTGCAGTTAAGCGGCAGAGCTCCTTCTATTATCAGGTAGTTCGAATGATTGCAATTTCTCTCTTTTTTTTTTTCATAAATGAGTGATTCTGGTAATATTTTTCATACAACTGAGTGAGATGATCTTAATTACTTTGCATGTACTTTATGTTAATTCAAAATGATGTAATACCACAAGCTGACCATGCATGCTGCTTGTTCATAGGATGAAGACATGACCACTCTTTAGCAAACTTCTGATTTTCAATATTAGCATCCTGGTGATGCTTCTGAGCATATGATAGTGTATGCTGTTGAATCAGCTTCCATAGTGGACATCCTCAGAAAATCTGTTATGCTCTTTATTTTGTTTTACACTTCCAACTTAAATCTAATGTCCTATTAAATCTTCTGATTGTATATGAGAAGGTTTGAGACTCACAGGAGGTCAATTCATGTTTATGTCTGAGCAGGTATCAAGGCCACTGATTCAGGATGATCGCTTCTTGAAGGAAGCAGTTGCCAGATACAAGGGCTTCCTCCATCTGATCAAGAGAAACCAAGAGAGGTCGCTGAAACAGTTTCATGTGCCCACTTATGATATTGACCTTATCTGGCATTCTCATCAATTGCAATCTCCTTCGTATTGCAAAGACTTGGTGGAAGTACTTGGAAGGGTACTGGAGCATGATGACACAGATTCGGACAGAACCAAAGGGAAGAAACTTGATGTTGGATTTTCTGAAACTACCCAGGAGTGGGAGGAAACTTTTGGTTCAAGGTACTGGAGAGCAGGGGCAATGTATAGAGGCAATCCACCATCCTCTCTTACAGTCATGCCCTTGAATTACATGGCCAAAGATACCCTGACACCCGTTGAATATTACAAACACCATCAGCTACCACAGGTCAAGGTTGTTGAGGTAAGGTTCATGTGACCCTTTCTGCATTCGCTCATGTGATTGACTTGCTTATTTCAAAGACTTGACTCCAGCAGAAATTGATCCATTGAGCTTATGTAGCAGAAAATAAAAAAGAAGTAAAAATATGAAAAATCTGATTCCAAGGCTTCCAACAATCTCTTGCAAAGGCAATCCTACACATAGCACAGTAAGTTACATATGGATTTGCATCTCCTAGGGTCAGTTGCATCTGGCTCAAGGTGCGTGATGTACTTCCAATTATCCATGTCAGAAGATACTGGTGATCTGGGAAATGTTCAAAAATTTGCATTGAATTTGCCTTAGGATCTTTTGAAGTTTCCAGTTCTATGCCATAGTTGAGCAATTCTGTGACAGTTCCTCAATTAATTTATGCATTACTTCTAATTGTTCATGTTGCCATAGATGTGCAAATGATAATTCTGTCAGATTTCTATTGGAAAATTAAGTGCATGGCGGGTTAGTTGCAGACTTCTCTTGTTCACTGTTCATTTATCTTGTATCAGTTTCTTTGGCATTCTTTTTTCTTTGGAAGGTGACACCATTCGTCTATTCTTGTGAAAGAGAAAAGAAAGAATCTGTGTTACAAAGTATATACTCATAGATTGCCAAAGCTAACTATCTGGGTTTTGCACTCAGCTGCTTGCACAATTATATTCGGTACTTCATTCATCTTCTATCTTTGTCATTGCTGCAGGTCCTTTTGGAAGTTGTGGGAGTAAAGAATTTGCCAGACAGTCAGAAGGGCAGCTTGTTTGTTTCTGTTAGCAAGAAACAACCAGATACATTTTTTGATGAGAGTTGTACACTTAGTATCTTTTCTGAATGTGGGGTGAAAAAAGTGGCATCTTTCCAATGTGAACCTAATGGGGAACTGGTTTTAACTCTCATCTCCAAGTCAACCTCCAAATTAGCTATTTCAAGGAGACGAAAAACAATTGGAAAAACAGCGATCTCCCTGCAAAATTTGGTGGATCCAGATTCTAAACTCTCCACCGAGAAATGGTTTGAATTGAAATCCAGATCCAGAAATGCAGACTCCAAGCCAATATACCTGCATGTTGCTGCTTCTTTCACTGTTCCAGTCATTGCACCTCACATGCTTTACATGGTCAGATCGTGCCCATTCTCCTCGAACACATGTTTCTTCCCACTTCCTACAAAGGTTCAACTGAGTAGATGCTGGACATGTTTCCTTGATGACAGTGGTAGTAAAATCATCAGCATCCAAATGAGGTACACATATCTTCTGTTGTGATAATTTTTGTGAAGAAATAGTGTACTTCATTACGGTAAGAATTTTATGTGGCATGGTAAATTTATTCAAGTACCATTTCAGCTGTGACATTTCATTTCCTCGCTTTCACCCATGAAGAAACTATATGCAGGTCAGGGAACATGAACCTGCATGTACAATAAATAGTTTGATCCAATGACAGCCCTGTTTTCCTGTGGAAATGCTAAATAGTAAACCCCTGTTTGGCAACCGAATAGAAGTAGTATAGAACTTCGACTGCAAATAGCCTATCCAGTATTTGGATGATCTTTTGTTTGGTTGGTCATGGGAAAGCTTGGTTGGAAAAACCAGTTTTTGTTTTTTGATGTTGGAGTGGAATTTTGGGGCCCTTTTTTCTCTTATTCTAGGGAAGGTACTGGATACAAGTCAGCCAGTTAGTCTGCCCCTTCACTGTGTGTTCTGACCATGATTATTCTAGTCGCCGACCAAGCATTTTGGCACCATGAACTACTGCCACTTATCTCGCTGCCACACAGGTAATAGTTTTACCCTTTAAAAATGGGAATCAGTATATAAATTACAGAAGGAGCTAAATGAACACAATTAAAAGCATGTAAAGAAAAAGAAAAAGTGACACTTGTCCAGTTGCGAAACAGGGTATGATAAATATCCTGTTGCCAAACGGGAGATAGTTGTTTTCCCAGTTGTCAAACAGGGTTTCCTGCCACTTATGTCATTGCCGAACAGGGTATAATAGTTTCATTTCTTTTAAGTTAGGAACAACAGGAGGTAGTTGTTTTCCCAGTTGTCAAACGCGGTTTCCTGCCACTTATGTCTTTGCCGAACAGGGTACAATAGTTTCATCCTTTTAAGTTTGGAATCAGTATAAAAGTTACAGAAAGAACTAGGGATGCACAATGACTAGTGTTTTAGTAAAACAGAAAGTGACACTCATTTTCGATTCCTAATTTTGCTATTGACAGGACTAGGGATGCAAATGGTAACTGATGACCCATTTATTCGACCAATTACTAGCTTTTAGGTCGGTTAATGGACACACTTTTCAAACTGGTATGCATAACAGATAAGGTAACAGACATAAAATTTGCACTGAGATGCATAGTGGATTATGTAACAGATACATTTGTTATCGAACCTAGTATCTGGTAAGCTTATCTGATATAAAGTAAATTGTATAATATTAAAATGTTTGTTATATATTTCACCCTTAGACTATGATCCAAGGGTGTTCATTGACTAAACCCTTGTTTATTACACAACTCCTCTATTTTTGGTACTCGGTAAGTATGTGTAATTGATGAATGCGAACAAATTTTATATAGATCTTATATTGCAAATTATTTATTTTTAAACATGTATGTATTTGTATGAATGGGAACTTATTTTATATGATCCTTTAGTTGAGACTTTTTTAATTGTTGAGTTTCTTTAAAATATGTCATTTTCTAAGAATGATATACATTTATTAATTAGAATCCAAAACCCTACTCAATATCAAATATTAGTGGATAGGTTTAAGAGTTTGGATAGGGCCATTCCTTAACAGATACAGACAAGTTATGGATGGTCAATCTGGCTATGGAATACGGTCAAGGAGACTCCATGTATCTGCTCTGGCTATTCGCATCCCTAGGCAGGACCACTTGTAAAGCTTTTTGTTCTTCAGTTGAAAACCATTTCAAGGAAGGTTGGCCAGCTCGGCGACTGGATCGGCTCAGTTTGGCCCAGATACAGTCTGACTTGTACAAGTCGGCTCAACTCCGGCTGAGACGGTTAGCCATGATTTCAAGAAATAATGTATTAGTCACTTCTTCCTGAATAACCAGGGAAGCAGTACATAAATATGTAAAGAATTAGTGCCATAGCCATCAAGTTTTAAAACTGAAATGTTTCACTTCCATTTGTGCATCCTTGACTTCCTATTTTGCAGCAAAATTAGAGAAGTTTTGTTCTGAATTTTGGAAGCCAAACAACATACACTACTTTTTATAATGTCTCCTATTGCAGAATTGTCACCAGCCCTGAAATATTGGCCAATTTTGAATATTCCAGTATCTATGAGAAAAGCATGTATTTTTCATACGATGAAATCAAATATTTGTGATTGGTTTCACCATATTTCTCAAACTTGGTCAAAATCTGTGCCTGCTCACATTTTTATCCGCCTTAGGCATGCATCTGCATATGTGTACATCTATATAGACACATTTAGGCCCTCATGCAAGCTAGAGGAATCTTCAATATGATGTAGTTTATCACACAAAGAATAAAATCTAAACAAGAGTTAATAAAACTACAAAAGAAGGTCATTCAAGGATTAAGAATAAGATCAATTCTGTAAGGGTGAAATGTCTGCCCCGTGTGTGCTTACATTTGTGTATTCGACAGTGGAGGCATCAATTGCATTTTCGTGGTTTATATTGTGCCACTCCTAGTCAATGCGTTGCTTATGCTTGTGTATTCCACATATGCAAGCATCAAATTTACTTTGTACAAGTTCTATGCATATGATCAGAGAAGCTTATTGTGTTCATCTCTGATGGTCAAATCTCATTGAACACTAACCTTTTTCCTTTTCTGATATGATAATAAGAAGCCAATTTTCATTGTAATGACTTCCACAAGAAATTGTGAGGAAGCTGTTGTCAGATTTGCCTTCAGATCTAAGATTTTTGGGAAAACAGTTTCTTAGCTTGTAGGTAGGGAGTTGGATCTGTACATCTTCGGTTACTGATTCATCGTGACATTTGCCTTTCTTAACTGCCTGAGCCTTTGGACCATTGTTCCCCATGTCATGTGCCCTTCAGAGTTCCTTTTATGAAAACTTTGGGAGCTATTAACATGTACCATGTTTAACGACTGCTACTGGTTTTGAAAGTTACATGTTCATTATAGTTTAAGCCCTCATAAAACAAAAATATCCTTACTTCTATAGATAGCCAAGAAATCATTCTACTATGGAAATTCATGCTTCCAAGGTGGTGCATGTTATGATCAAAATACATGTCACCGTCATTGTCAAACTTCCTAATTTTTAGAGGTTTCAAATATGCCTCTCCAGCTTCATGTTATTAGGATCTCATTTCATGTCTTCTTGAGTCCTTTTGCCATTCTGCTTGAATTTTGCAAGCATCCCTTTTTTGACGAAGTTATGGAAGTTATGAAATGGGCAATTTAGCATGATTTTGCCACTGAAAATGGATTGGTAAAATAAGACAAGAAAAAAAATGGTGACGGGGAACCTAGCAAGGCTAGCAAACCTCGGGCTCACAGCCCTCGAGGATTAAATGTGAGCTACGTAAGCAGCCCCCCCCCTCCGGGAGTCGAACTTGGGACCTTCCTATCATGAGGCAAGGTCCTTTACCATTCGACTCGGGGTCCTCCTAATGGTGACGGGGAACCTAGCAAGGCTAGCAAACCCCGGATTAACATCCCTCGAGTATTAAATGTGAGCCAGGTAAACCCTCCTGGGAGTCGAACTTGGGACCTCCTTAGGTAAAACAAGACAAGAATTGATCAAAACATAGATATTGGCCACAAAGAGCTGATAATGGATCTCTGTTAAAGGATGGCGCCCAAAACTTTTGTTTCTGTCGACTTCATAGGTTCTCTCTCAATAGATTTTTAAGATGAAGTATTTTCTGTGTCAATGTAGCATGTTGGCTTTAAGAGTTCTCTTTTTTGTTCTACCTGCATGGACTATTGTGTTTTACCTTTTCTGAGTGACTTTGTTACTTTTACGTTGAATAAAATTGATTGGTGGCCTTTATTAGGAATTCAAAGAGTACAAACACAGAGAGGGAGATTATTGGTGTGACAAGATTATCTAAAGAGACCCATGTACTCGCAGAACTCACAGGAAATACGTGGTCTCTTTTAGACTCTAATTTGTCCCTTCCACTGGAGAATATGAGCCATGACAGCCATTTCTTTGAGCTCCGAGGCTGTGGTCTGGTGAGCATTTTCTTGTCAACGCTTGTAAAAAGAATATCTCTTTACATGGTGCATTGAGTTTTTTTTGCTAATCCTTGTTTGTTCGTATGGTAAGCTTCGTCCTGTCCTTATCCTTGGATGTCTCTGTTTGTACTATCTGAATAGTTGAGAAATCCCTTAGTCTAAGATACATATTGATCACAGGGGGTTCTGTTCAGAAGTCTATGGCACCAATTGTTTAATGTTTTAAGGGATATTTTAGCAGATAACAAAGTTGCACAAATTATGGAACAAGCAAACCTAATATAATGAAGCACAATAGCAGAGAGTCTTCTTTCTCATTAATGTTCAATAAAAAGCAGAAATAAAAATTAATTGCACGTGACTGAAGAATTCTTTGTGACAGACTGACAGCCAGTTTGCATCAAAGTTAACTTTTCTTTCCTCAGTCACTACACATTTGCACTTTTGATGGATGTTATAACAGTGATGGAAGATGATAGTTCTTGGCATATGCTTTTGCCGGATGGTGCGGTATTAGTCAATGGAAAAGATAAGGGACTTGGAAGACACATAAATGATGGAGAGAAGTGAAGGAGAATAAAGGTGTGAAGATGATTCTAAGAGATAGACCTTGAAATGCGGATGTCAGAGGGAATTTAGGGACACCACCAATATTACATAAACTAAGAAAATATTACATGAGACGATTTGCAAATGTTAGTTGTTCGATCAGAGATGTTGCTAAAGAAATTTTGCATATTCATTTTAACAATGTCTGGAGAGTGGAAAACCTAAAAAGACATTGGTAAGGTGATAGGAGAAGATTTCAACTTCAGAAGAAGTTGCCCTTGGTAGGAGTCTTTGGAAAAAAGGATTACATCATACAGCCTACAATATAAAATTGTGAACTATCTCCCAGCAAATCGTTAAAGGCATGTTGTACCAGAACACACTAGCTAAGCACAAACAGGCTGGCAGCATGATAAGAGCGAGGTCAGGTTTAAGGTTCTGCAGGCAGGTGGAAAATTTTGCTTAAATCTCAAGTATGTGATTGCTGAAGTTTTGGCCGAGTTCAAACTGACAGGACGAATCTTGATGCTGATGATTATGGCAGTGACAACAGCAATGGTTTATCTTTGCAGTTGTCTCCGGAATATAATGTTAAAATGTGAATATTATGGACATTAGTCTTACCAGGATTGACATTGTAAGTAACTACTCGGGGATCTGTTTCTCATGTTTTTGTCAATATGTTGCTACCTAATGTTCTTACTGATGTATTCATAATGCTTTGTGCATAAGAGCCGTCTTCCTAGCATGCAATTGAGTTTACAATTTCCGGAAGCTGATGAACCTCTTCTAGGATTTCATCCAGACCTTAGTGATGACTTGTTGAAATTCTCCAAATAAGCTACAGTTCTACACATTATTATTCTCCGCATGAAAGTAACTCCGTTGTTTTTAAATAGATGAGACTCTACTTGGGTAGAAAGCTGGAGTTCGAACCCAGAACCTGTATAAAGCATCGGAAAAACGAGAATGACTTCATAACAGTCGTAGGATTCTCCTCAACGGATCCATATGGCAAGGCCGTGGCCCTGCTCAATGTGAAGTCTGGCTTTGTCAAGGTATGCAGCTTTTAACTCCATTGATGCGTTGGTCCACCTGATTTGATGCTGATGAGACATCATGTTCCTTCTCATGATGAACAGGCCGGCGAAGACTGGTTCTTGTTGCCCGGAATCTTGCTGGCATTCATACTTGCAAACATGAAGAAGGAGGGCCACAATTTCTTCATCCCAAGTGTCGGAAATGCTGCGGAGGCTGTTGTGTCAGACAAGAAAGCAGATGGAGGCAATTTGGATGATCAGGCATCGCACCCATCCATGAAAACTGACGCAGGTCAACCAGAGAAGGGCGGGGGGTGTGGCTCTGGCTGCGGCGGCGAGTGCGGCGAGGCTGTGCATGCCAATGGCTGCAAGCCTATGAGTGGTGGATGCGGTGGTGGATGCGGTGGCGGGTGTGGGAGCATGGTGAAGAGTGCCAAGTGTGGCGGGGGCTGTGGTGGTGGTGGTTGTGGTGATGGGTGTGGGGATCATTATGGGAAGATGGTGAAGAGCACCAAGTGCGGCAGTGGGTGTGGCGGCGGGTGTGGCGGCGGTTGCGGTGGCGGATGTGGGGACATGGTGAAGAGCGGGAAGTGTGGAGGCGGCTGTGGTGGTGGGCGCTGTGGTGGATGTGGGACTACAACCAAGAGTGGAAACTGAGGTGGCGCATACGACACACTGGAGTGCAGCAGGCGGCTGTGATGAGAACCGGAAGGCTTGAAGCTGATGGCTGTTGCTGCAACATGCAAGTGCTTGGTGTTCTTTCCGTGTGCATATGTCAATGGTTCCTCTTGCTTCCCTGTGTTTAAGATTTTCTGTGGCAGGGTTGAGATCCAAACTGCCACCGTTGGTGCCGCGCGTCCACCTCCAATAACGGATCATCGGTTATGTGCTGTTGTGTGAAGAATCTTGGGCTTAAATCTTTCGTTTCCTATATATATATATATATATATATATGTGAATAACTTGTTGAAACTTATTATGCCAGTTCCCTGTTTTGAAATTTTCGAAAATTGCGCTTTTTAGAGACTCTTTTCATAAAGTTTAATGAAAGAGAAAATGAGGGAAAAAAGAAGAACTTGTTCAACTTGTATAGGAGTCGTCTTTGTCTCCCTTTTAGTATATACTGGGCATGTACACGCTTACAGATGCCAGCCAAGGTTAGGAAGCCCAGTGGGCCTCGAATCGGGGAAGAAAGTAAGTTGGTGTGTGCATATACACGGGATTGTCATGTGTGCGGGGTGACAAATATACTCCTATTAGGAACCTAGAGTGTGGGAACTAGATCTCGCTGTGTTGGAAAATATGGACGGACGGTATGGTTTATGTGCAGAGACAATCTTATATTAGAAACCTGAAAATTTCAAAGAAGTTTGGAGGGATCGACGTTAGAGTAGATTTCATCGCTACAATGGGGGAGCAATTGATGTTGACGATCTTCTCTCAAGATACGGCGACCCTCTTGTCGATGATATTAAAGTGCTCTCCAAGTAGCACCACCGGGGGCTAACAAACACTATGACGACGCCGCCGCCTTTGGCTCGTCGCAGAAGAACAGAGATCGGAGAGCAAGAAGGTAGCGAACAGCGATTTGACCCACCGATTGGGAGGGAAAAGAAATCATCCAGTCTTGAGTAAAGATAGCTAACCAGCCTCCCTGCTATTGACACCGCTTATTTACCTCCATGTGATAGTGTGTGCGATAGTGCAACACCAAAACTAGGACACTCAAATTGTTCCACTGAGAGAAAGCCTTGTGACGGTCGACCAGACTTAAAGACACTTCAATTATTACATCAAACGAGTGGAGGATCCAAGGTGAATGCCCCCTCAAGACAAAGTGGCCTAGTGACATAAATCAACCATTATCAAAGATGAACCTTACAAACAACAAAATTGCCCGCAGTCGGCAGATATGCTCAACAGGAGGCCCAACAAAGTACGGATCTTGCATTGGTTAGTCAAACCAACTCATAGGTAAATGAAAACAAAGTATGGGTCTTGATCAGTGGAATAATGAAGGGAGGGAGACCTCTGGATCCACAACTAGTTTAACATTGCTTTGAAAGATGGATGAAGATTGCCCACAAAAGGCATTGGCATGACTTGAACAAGCAGGATAGATTTGGAAGGAGATGCCACAAAACTAGTTAGGAACAGCGGGCTCGTATGGTTACTTAAGAGTTCAAAAACACTTTTGGGAAGCCAGAGGGTGGGCTGCAAGAGTTAATGGCTTGGGGCCTTGGAGTGTGGCCTTCGAAACTGGGGAGAGCCATAGATTAACAATTGTAGGAGTGAGAGTTCTCTTGGCTTTAAATGCCTTTGGAATTTTGGATGAACTACTAGACTCTTAGATTCCTATTTTGGTATCTCATCTTGTTGTAAGAAAATCTCCCTTTATCTGAAACACGGTGGAACAGAATTTTAAGAACAAAAATTTAAAAACAAAATTTCTTGCTCCGGATCATTATAGATGTTGACGAAATGGTGGAAGGTATAAGTGAATATCTGATCTTCATCGTACGGAGATCTTAAATCCCCAATGATGGATACCAATTCTAAGGATCCTTGAACGCCGCATAAGTTTCCAATCTCTAGTATATCCACATAGCTTGCTACATCGATAGAGCGACCTCTTTACCATGGTATGATCCCATGAATTGTATAGCAACACCTTGCCGTGATCTTCTCTTCTGTCGTCTCACAACAAAAGAGAGAATGAGCTCGTCCAGACCCTAAGAGAGAGGGTGAAGGCCACAAGAGCAGGAGGGCGGCTAAGGGAGAACTCTAATTAAGTGGTGTTAGAGTTTCTCTCAAGCCCTCCTTTTATAAAAATAGTTAGCTCATAAGTACCATGATACCCCCATCTTAAGTAGACATAATGTGTAACTCTCTAGACCCAATATCGAGTTGACAGTGAGCTCTATAAGAATATTGAAACTCTTTTCAATATCCTTATCATAAAATAATGAGAATGGGTTCCATGATTTTATGTGGAATAGTATTAGAACATCTTCTAATATTTTGTGTGCGATAATATTAAAACTCATTAAAATATTTCTATGTGTGAGTTAACTTTTAACTCGTTGAACTAATCATCTCAAAATTAATTCACATCAGCTTACATATCATGGGTGGCCCCAAGCAATGTGTTATGATCCCCAGACTATGCAAGAGATTCATAATCCGTTTGGAACATTTAATTATTAGTTACCGTGTGATAATTATCCTTTGTTCATCCAATGTCTCTAATCAACCTGGGGTATGTGAAATAGTCAAACCCCTCATGTTTGATTGGATAGTTCACACTCATCGTTGTCACACTAGAAACTCCTTTCTAGTTGACTATAACACCCTGACCAAGGAGTTTCCTTGAATGTGATTATATGATACATTCTCTCTTCATCTAAGAATAATGGGAGAGTGATCAATCCCTTGTTAACCACTCCTTAATGGCTCATGACTAAGGTCTGTGGAGCAAACGTCAAAGTGTAGTGATTCACATACAAGGTGTCCATGGTGTCTCAAGTCTAAGGATCTATCACAACATTGTGACTTAGAGTCTCTTGGTTGGCATATATGTATCATCACACATTTAGGAACTCTATGGTGGATCAGTTCAGTAAACTCATTCTTGTAATGAACACTTGTACAAATATTTTAATGTCCCTACACCATTGACTATGAGATCAGTCACCCTCGTCATATGAAAGGATATCATGTGCACTAGCATATCCAAATCTTTGACGTCTCATCTTAAAGATCCTATGATCAGAAATGTTTAGAACACATATGTTTAGAAAGTTGATCTCATTATTATAATCTAACCTTCATTGTATATATTCAAAGACTTCATTATGTCAAGTGATAATACACATAAATTAATGAGATATAATGAAAAAATTGTTATAAATATTATTAACCTGAATGAGAGTGTATAAGAAATGATGCTATCACTTTACACGTATTTGTCTTGTAGGGTACACACTTCTTTCATTATTCCACTTGTACTAAAGTCAATCACCTCCTTGTTTGATCCATATCAATCTTTGGTGACGTGCAAACACACATCGAGTCAAAGATTTAGTTGGTAGATCTCTAATATTATCATTAGAAGAAATTCTTTCTATTATTACATCTCCTCTTGCTATAATTTCCCTGATCAGGTGAAACCGCTGCAAAATATACTTCGACTATTGATAAGACCTCAATTCCTTCACTTGCGCAATAGCTCCATTGTTATCACATAACAAGAGGATGGGATTAGAGATACTTGGGACAATTCTCAACTCGGTGATGAACTTATTCATCTATATGACTTCCTTATCCATAGCAGCAATATATTTTACTTCAATCGTCAAATTGACAGTTATCTCTTATTTGAAACTCTTCCAACTATCTATCCCACCATTTATGATAAAGATAAACCCTGAAATTGATTTGCTATCATCACTATTTGACTGGAAACTCTAGTCAGTATAACATCTAGTTTTAAGTCATCTTCTCAATATACCATAAGCATATCCTTAGTCTATCTCAAATACAACATTTCACGACCATCTAGTGTTGCTCGCCGAAATACACCCAATACGTCCTCATAATACTTAGAGCATGCTGATGGATAGACTAAGGGAAAGGCATTGTGCATAGGATAGCACACTGATGGATCATATGGCAAAGGCATACGTAATTCTACTCATGCACTCTCTCTATTTAAGAGCTTTTGGGAATATTTCTTTCGAGAGATAAATTCGGTCTTATTAGTATGAGGCTCTTATTAGAATTTTTCATGTCAAATCTTTTGACAATGGTGTCTATTTATATATATTGAGACAAGTGAAGCATCATTTTTTATCTATCTCTATAGATCCTTATCTGCAATGTAAAAGATACTTATTTTAAGTCTTTCATGAATTTTTTTTTTAGATAGCCAAGCTTTCACGAATGATAAAATATCTACATCATTTCTAATGACCAGTATGTCATCTACACACAATACTAAAAATTTGGTGACACTCTCGCTTACCTTTTTATATAAACATGGTTCAGCTTCATTCTCAATGAAGTTATAAGATTTACTTGCCTCATCAAATCTTATGTTTCAATTGTTGGAAGCTTATTTTATTTCATAAATTGATTTTCCTTGCATTCCTTAGTCAGGTATTCAGTGGAAGTTAAACTCTCTAGCTGTAACATATACACTTTCTCATTAAGATTACTATTGAGAAACCCAATTTTTTCATCAATCTGTCAAATTTCATAGTCATTATATGTAGCAATGACAAGTAAAATCTTGATGGATTTGGTTATAACAGCTAGTGAGAAGATTTTGCCATAGTCAACACTTTGTCTTTGATGATATCCCTTCGCAACTAAACTTACCTTGTAAGTATCAACCTTTCCATTTGCTCTAGCTTTTCTTTTGAATATGCACTTACGTCCGATGTGTACAATACCCTCGTGTAGATCTATCAAGTTCTAAACTTAATTAGAGTATATAGAATCCATCTCTAATTTCATAGCTTCTTGTCATTTTTCGAAGTCAATAACACTTATTACCTTCTATTTGGTCGTAGGATCCCCATCCTCCTTATATAGTACCTCATCCCCTCCAGCAGAGATATGCCCTAGATATCTATCGAATTGTTTAGATACCTACCCAGACCTATGAATAGTTTGCATGTCAACTTGAACAAATTCTTAAGGTAAGTCTGCACTTTTTTGTGGAACTAGAATATCATCTAGTTATACCTTACTCCCATTATTCTTATGAAGGATATATGCATCCTCTAGGAATACAACATGCTTAGCAACAAACAGCCTTTGTTTTCTAAGTTGGTAAAAATAATATCCATAAGTTTTTATATGATGTCTTATAGATTTGCACCTCTCAATCTTAAACTGAAGGTTATCCTGACTGTGTCTTTTTACATGAGCGGAGCAACCCCAAATCTTAACATGCTTTATGGTCATACTTCCTTCCCTTCTATATCTCATATAGAGTTGAAGACAAACATTTCTATGGAACCTTGTTTAATAGGTAAGTGGCTGTCTCTAGGGCCTAGCCCCACAGTGACAAAGGTAATTTGATAAAGCTCATCATGGACCATATCATGTCTAATAACATATGATTCCTTCTTTCAGCTACACTGTCCAGCTGAGTTGTAAAAGAAAATGTCCATTGGGATAATATCCCATATCCCTAAGATATTATGTATTTTTTGTACATAAATATTTCCCTTCTTGATCTAATCGAAGAATTTTAATACTCTTTTATGTTTGTTTCTCAATCTCATTCTTAAACTCCTTGAATTTATAAAGGTTCTGGATTTATACTTCATCAAGTACACATTCCAAACCTAGAGAAATCATCAATGAAACTAATGAAGTAAGAATATCCTTCTCTAGCCTGGGTGGATTTGGGACTGCATACATCTGAATATATTAGTTATAATAACTCCTTTGCTCTCTCTCCCTGTCTAGTAAATGGAGAGTTGGTCATCTTAATTACCCATTATAGACACCCATTTTTAACCTATAAATTGAGTCACTTCCCTTATTCACATTAATAAAGTCCTAAATTCATTGCTTTTGGGTTGTTCTTTAACTTAATTTGAGCCCATTAGGCCCATTTTCAAGCCCAATATTGCCTTGAAGGCCAAATCTGAGGTTCTGGTCGCTTCATCATGAATGCAGTCTATCGCGCGACAGCATTTCGAACATAGTCATATGATAGATCGCCTCCATAGAAATCCTGACAGTCTGTGCGGAACTGATCTCCTTCAGTCGAGATCACCATGGAATCTGAGTTTGGGAGATTTTGAAGTGATACTTTCGATCCAATTTGGTTCCTAATTATCCTAAAAACCTTTTTACACCAATTTTAGTCTGATTTATCATGAAAAATCTCCTTTTTCTCATCATTATCCTCCAAGGCCAAATTAGAGTTTCCTACCCCTATAAATAGATCTCTAGGGTATAGGGCTAAAGGATGACGTCAAAATCAAGGTGGAACAAGATCACGTTGCTCTACTAAACCTCTACTTCGTCTGCCATCAACCAAGGAGTAGTCTAGGCATCCTCTTCCTCTCTCTCTCTCACTACGAGAAAATTAGGTTTTACCTACGCCAAATGTGGTAGGTAAAGGCCAAAAAACCGTAGGTAAAACCTTTACCTACGACATAATGTCGTAGGCAAAAATTGCGTAGGTAAACCTTTTCCTACGTGACATAATACTGTAGGTATAGTGTGGTCAATACCTACGACAAGGTAGCATAGGTATAGGGGTGATCATTACCTACGAAATTATGTCACGTAGGTAAAGATTTACCTATGCAATTTTTATCTACGACGAATGTCGTAGGTAATTACCTACGAGTTTTGTCGAGTAGGTAATTATCTACGGCGTACATGGCATGCCTACACAGTTTTATACCTACGACATATGTAGTAAGTAGTATCCTACGATTTCACTCACGTAGGTATTTTACTTACGATTTTTTTGTGTAGGCGGTTGTTGGTAGTTACCTACAGTTAATGTTGCGTAAGTAGTTTCCTACTATCATGGTCGCGTAAGTTGTAGTTGGTATTTACCTACGATTTATCTCGCATAGATATTTTCTCCTATGATTTTTTATCGCGAAAGTACCTGCGCAATTTTCACTAACAATTATAAGATAATTACCTATGACTCAAATAAGTAGTTTCCTACTATTTTTCAAGCGGTTAATAAAACGTAGATAACGTGAACGAACCGTAGGTGAATATTTTTTTTAATCTTAATCCTAAATAATCTATATTAATAGTACATAATCTATTTGAACCATAGATATCATGAACTAATTATGTACATAATAAATTCATCTATAATGCCTATATGAACCGTAAGTAACCTGCAACTTGTACACATTCACAAATTTTACACATTCAAAACTTGCACATTCACATCATTCACATATATATCAAGATATCTGCACATTCACATTCAAACCATAACTTGTACACATTAAAAACTTGCACATTCACATCATTCACATATCATATATCAAGAAATCTATACATTCACATTCAAACCATAACTTGTACACATTCACAAATTTTACACATTCAAAACTTGCACATTCACATCATTCACATAGATCAAGAAATCTGCACATTCACATTCAAGTCATAACTTGATATTATATATGCAAAATACCATCATCAAGTATGATTATGGCAATGTATCAACTTTGCAATCACAAAAAATATAGCAAAGTTTCATGAACAACAAACCAGTGCATGTATGTGAAAATATATACACAATCAAAATTAGTGTAAACATTATATTACAATCAGTATATATATCGAAAATGAGGGGGACGGTCTAACATATATCACCATGTTAGTAAGGGAATCAAGAGCTGGGAGATGAACTGTTCCGTGCATCGACCATAACTTGCAAAATCGTTAAATATTTATAACTAATTTCACTTGAAAGTTAAATATGACAATATTTTCTTAACAAATAAGAAAGATACTTTACATATTCTATGAGCCAAAGAATACGGCTCCCAAGTGCATCCCTAATTTGGGATTCAAGAATACGGCTCCCAAGTGCATCCCTAATTTGGGATTCAATGACTCATCTAACTTCATTATATTATCTACTTTTTTCTTTAAGGTTACTCAAGAACTTTTTTAAAGAAATTTCTTATCTGAGCAGATTCTTTAAAAGAGTTGGGATGCGTTTATATTTTCTTACAAAAGGGTGCTCTTAATGCACATGACTAGAGGCAAGCACCTGAGTCGAATAACACAAAGATTGGCAGCCATGAAAAACATAAACCAGAGCAATTACACAGAAAAAAGAAATATATCAACTAAAGAAAACTAGAGCAATCATAGAAGTCATCTGTAGACATGCTGCAAAGTGAGAACAAAGGAATTGGCCGCATCATGAGGTAAGTAAAGGTTAGGACCATGTTGAGGCTTGAGTACAAAAGTATAATGAAAATCATGAAAGCCATCTAACATCAGCCGATGGTTGGGGAGAATGTTTTAGGATTAAATAATTTCAAGGACTTGCATACTGCTCTCAAATTCCCGAGGATGCAAAAATTGATAGAAGAGTTTTGACCTTTCATAAATTCTTTAATCCACTTAGAAGATACTCTTACCAATTCTGCAAGTTATGCCCAATGTTCAAAGGTTCCAAATAGAATTGGAAACTGGTCTTGGTAAGGTAAAAAGGAACATAGCAACAAGAACAATCATACTGATATCTCATAAAACAATGAAAAGAATCATCCCATTAATCTGATAGGATTTTCCCTATCTAGAAGTGAAAGGCACCCCACCTTGTTGCAATCTAGAATTTGCTACAAGCATTAGTATCAATATCCAACATTGAAGAGGATTTAAAAGCAAGTTGCAAAACTATTATGAATATGTAATCTTTCATTGTAAGGCCCGCCCATAGTTAATTCGCATATAACATGCATACTTACAAAGTTATAAAGAAAAAATCACGGCTGCTGTCTCTTTGCCAAAGATACTGTTTTACAGGCACTTTTTTTTTGAAAGTGATTTCACAGGCACTTTTTACCTGGCAACATCATTTAAGAAACATGTAATATGTATTTACATTTAAAGCAGATAGTTAATACAAGATTTTGCAAGGTATAAACCCCAAGGACTCCCAAATCTCCCTCTATACCTTTTTGGAGAATAAGAATTGTACATCTGCTTGTGTCAATCTCAAGCTGCTCCAACAGATTTCAACCCCTAGACTTAGGGTTCTGACAAATCTAGGGCAACCTCTCCCTTTTGCCTTGGCTGTCTAGTTAGTTTCTCAATCATATACAAGGCTGAGGGTGCAGTGGTAAGGTATAATGCAACACTTGGCAAAGAGATTTACGTAAAGCCATGGGGTTGACTACCAAGAAACATTTGCTCCTGTGGCAAGATTCAAGTCTATAAGGGCTATGCTTCCACTTATCCAGGAATTCGTTTCAGCTTGATGTAAAGAATTCATTCATGACTAGTGACTTGCAAGAAGTGTATATGACTCTCCCTCCAAACATTAAGACCAAAGAAAAAGCTTGTTGACTAAAAAGGTTCTACATGGACTAAAAAAAACTCTCCTCGTTTTGACAGATCTAGACCTTACTATGATCCAGTTTTCCTACACTCAGAAATGTAGATTACACTCAAATTATACAGTTAGTTTACTAAGTGGAAGGATGGGCCCATCACTATCCTTCTTGTGTATGCTTTACATTTGCTCAAGGAGAGACATCTGCATCCATCAGTGCCATTGCCTTACATTTCTCAAGGAGACAGGGAAGAGGGCTATACACCAGCACATAGGCCTATGGGAGGTAAACATGGCTTTAGTGAGCAAGTTATTCCGGAGGCAATGTGTCAAAGATCGGCGACAAACTCTACCTACCACCCACGTGATGTAGAGCACTGCTGGGGGTTGGGTGGGGAGGGTTGAGGAGATGAGATGTTGAGAGGAAGACGTTGATACCATGCAAAAAAATGCATAAGGGTGAGAGGGGCAGAAACAAGAAGCTGAGAGGAAGAAGACATGACAAGGCTCAAGATGCAAGCCACAGACCAATGACCCCTCCAAACAGTTTTTTATTCGGTTTTTCAATAGTTTGTGTTGCAACCTATTCTTCAATAGGTACCAAAGACTATTTGGTAGGGTGGGGGTGGACATCATGACAATAAGATTAGAACAAAGAACAACTTGACGCAGCTAACTAATCAAGAAATGATAAAGAAAAGACCAAAATTCGCCTAATGGAAATATTTATTACTTCCTACAGGATGCAACCACCAGCTGTGTTATCTCATTATTGCTGACCACAAATTGGTAACCTCTTCAGAAAGCAGGGGGAACACGTCTTTCATAAATGAAAAAATGAAATGGAAACAATGGGCTAAGGAACAATGGTTTAAAGAAGGCGACAATAACACAACTTTTTTTCATGCTATGGGTAGTTCAAAAGGAGGCTTATTAGCATCCACAGACTGAAAAATGGGGATGATTTTATTTACTGAGACAGACATTCAACAAGCTATTCTCAACCATTATGAGGCTCTTTTCAAAGAATAAAAAGATTGCTAGACCTCGGATTCCTAGTGAGGAGTTTAACAAGATCTCTGAATTTGAAGCTGTGAGTCTCATCAGACCTTTCTCGGAGGAGGAGACTAAAACATCTATCTTCAGCATGGATCCTAATAAATCCCCTGGGCCTGATGGGTTTTCAATGGGTTTCTATTAGCATTTTTGGGAAGTGGTGAAGGGAGATGTTATGGATGCAGTCCTACAATTTCAGAGGAACCCAGCGACAATTGGATAATTTCATGGCTGCTGAACACTCCTCTCAGAGAATCCTTCCCCAACCTATTTGCTCTTGCTAGTAGGCCAGGAGTCAAGGTGTTTGAGGTCTGGTCTTAGGTACGAGACAGTCCGGGATGGAGAATCCAGTTCAGAAGAAATTTGAATGAAGCTGAGTGGGAAGAGTGCTTGCAGTTTTCATACCTGATGGACAATCAGAAATTATCCCCAGAATGTAAAGATTCAAGGGTTTGAAAATGGGAGAGAGTAGGGAAGTTTTCTGCCAGATCTGCTACCATTATCCTGCTGCAATGAGGTCGGAGAGTTCCATGGTATAAGCAAGTGTGGAATGTCAAACTCGCCATCCAAATCAGAATCTTCTTCTGGAAATTGGCTTGGAGAAGAATCTCCACTACTGATAGAGTCCATAAATCAAAGCCTGGTATAAGGACTTATTGCATTTTCTGTGGATGCTTCCGAGAGAGCTTGGACCACCTGTTCTTCACCTGTGGGGTTATTCAGACGGTCTGGGGTCATTTTTTCTTAACAACCAAGGTTCAATGGTAAATCATGAATCACATGGAAGAGTGGTGCACAGAACGGGAGCTTCTTAATCCTCTCAAGCAAGAGAAGGACCTTGGGGTATGTGCTTCCCAGCTATGCTCTGGGCCATATGGAGGGAAAGAAACAATAGAATTTTTAAAGAGTTTAAGCACCCATCTACTATTATTCAAAGCTGCATCAACTGCTTGATGGACTGGCACTTCACTATTAGAGGGATATCTTGTCAGCGATCTCCTCCCATATATAGATTACTAGGGTGGAAACATTACACCATGTAAAATTTCCTTGTCTTGTGGGGTGTGGAGTGGGAGATTGGTGGCTGTTCTACCCCCTTGGTAGAATTTCTATTTTTTGTGTGTTGTTTTTTCTGAGCTCCACTGTAACCCTTTTTCTTGTAATGAAATGTGGTTTATACCACCTATCCAAAAAAATTACCTAGGTCATGTACAAGTATGGCTCCCCTTTCCAGAAGCCCTTAGAGAACCTTCCCAATCTATATATTCCATAACAACAACATTGACATGGATGGTTGAAGCATAGGTGTTGAATAGCTAACAAAAGTGGAATTGAAATGGAGAGATGAAACGTGGTAAAAGGTGCTCTGATATAAGGTTAAACAAAGAGAGTGAAAGAGGACAGAGACACGACCAATCAATCGAAAGAAACTTAAAAATGTCTATGTCGATAGATGATATGGTGCAATGCCTCAATAGCTCAATTTGCATAAAGTAGTTTTGCAAGTTACACAGATCAAACAATTCATTTAGCTAGAAATAAGAGCATTTGATTTTGTACCTTACAAAGGTAATGCATGAGGGTCATCTTGTTGTTAGTAGTGCGAGTATCTGTTAGTTTCAGAAGGTTGTCCATGCGAAATCCTATAGCAGAACCTGTACAATGTAAACAATCATCATTCGAATTAAGCGCAGAAATGCATAAGTGAAAAAAGGACCAATATTAAGCGTGTGTCAGCCTGTCAGGAGAGAAGAACAAGTCCTTTATGAATGAATTATGACATACAACAGTACCAATAGGGTCTCCAACTAGCTTCTGTAACTCTTGTCCTTAAGCTGGCCTTCAGGAGCCCATCAAAGGCCCACTACCTTACAAATTTTACCAGTCAACAATCTTGCATCACATAAAAGATTGATGCTAGAATGATAATAGTAGTAAACATAGCTTGCCTTTGGAAACCCAACAATATTATTAGATTTTGTGGTTGCTATACTAATAACAGAATGCATAACCTATAGAAATTTCCTCCCAAAAGGTAAAAGCACAAGGAACTACCGAATATAACAAAAAACTTCTTCAGGATATTTATTTACCTCGTGCAGTACCCTGGTTCAAAGTATTCCCAAGAAACAAAATTTTCTTCATTATTTCTTTCAGCTTGATGGAATTTCGAGTCTGAAATGTCATCATGCAAAGAACATTGAGTACAAGGAAGGAAACAGATTGAAACGCAAACTGCACAGAAATAGAGAAAACTAGTAAAATGTACCTCCTCACATGCAGTGTTGATAGTACTTAAGCTCTTTCTAAAATCTGAAATCTGTAGGAAGAAATTTCAATCATAGAACTTGCCAGATGTGTTTCTAAAATTTAAGATCACAATAGTCAAGATCTATGACCTGGGAGCCAAACTGAATCTTGAAAGAAAATACTCTTAACTTCGATTCTACTCATGGAACCTTCATTAACTCTAGAAAGAACTGTAAAACAGAACATCATCAATATTTCCAAATCAACCAATATTGTCATTTCACATAAATTGTATAATGAATTTATAGGTGCTTAAACAAAAATATCCTCAAATTAGTCAAAATTCCTTGCATGACAAATTAAAAATTAGGACCCAAAGGCTTACTAGTATCTCAATTTATCAAGAACTAGATACAGAGTCAACAGGCATAAAGAAATTGTCAAGACAAAATAAACTACTTTTAAGTGAAATGAATCGAGTAATCTGGGCTTTTTGTTGGGTGAGAATGTTCCCAAGATATTCTGAATTTATTGACGTGAGACATGATATCATTATTAGGGCAAAGGGCCTAGGGGTACTCCTTATGCTAAATAAATGGTAGTTCATATTTTAAATAAGAAATAGTAGAGGTTCTCCTCACATCTCAACCATCAGGCTGTTTATATGTGCTCATGGTCTTCAAAAACAGGTAGTGATTATGTGCGAGTACTATGGGGATGGGCATTGAGTAAGAGTGTTACCCTTTTAAATAATAAATATCCCATTTGGCATTTGTAATGTTTATAGATTGCATTGGGCTTATTGAAATGTTAATCAAGAAAAAAGAATTGTCTTAACTTTGTTGATTATACAGTTGACTTCGAAGAGCTTCTTTGCAATGAAACTCGTCATCTTCAAACATTTGTTGTTTGTCTTCCTTTCTCTCTGTTTATTGTGGGGTAGCCTCTCAACCTCTTATTCTTTTCCCTCTCTACGCTTTAGGTGCAAACCGATGGATGCAGAGGACTCTGGACCCTTTACAGATGTTTATTGGATCAAATTCTCAAAGGTTAACAATGCCAGGTGATTGAAATTGATATGTAACTCTATATCTTAGTAGCATCTTGTTTACCAATGGTGTCATTGTTGGCGATCATCAGCACAGTTACTGGCTGATAAGAAAGTTGATCGGTTTTAGGCTTCTTCTAACTTAACACAGTATTTAAAAATATCAAATTCTTGGAGCTTGTATTGATCTATAACATACAGTAACTGAAAATAGTTTCAAGTTTGTCCCTCATTACCTGTCCTCCAGCTTGCTAATTTCTGGCAAGTACCTGTGTGTGTGTGTGTGTGTGTGAAGCTAATGTATGTGAGAGTATTTTGATACTGCCTTTACTTAAAATCAAGCTTGTCAATTTAAATTCATACCTGGACATTTGAAATTTTAGGTAGAGTTATGGGCAATCTTAATGCTTCCCAGATCTGTAAACCTGATATGTAATTATGCATCATTGCCTTGAGAAATCTTTTGATGAGTAAGTTTTGTATTGTATGAGTTCATGCTTAGCATGTCTCACACAGATTGATTTTTATGGGGAATTGTTAATCCTCTAATATGTTTTAAAGAAATGCTATGGTGCCACTCTTTATACCACACTCTTTGCCACTTTCTTTTCGTCTGAGTTTCAAATCAGATCAGGGGAAAGAGTAACTTAAGTTTGGTGCTCCCAAGCTCAGGAGCATCAGACTTAAGTTAGTCAGCTCAGCCATGCGATTTGATGAGCGGACGGGTGATCTGAGAGTGGCAAAGAGTGTGGTATAAAGAGTGGCATCATAGCATTTCTCTATGATGCTTTATGTGCTTCTACAGCAAATAAAAATCACTTTTTTTTGTAGGTTCGCAAAGAGAAAACTGGATGAATTTGTCTTTTATGGAAACGACTACAAGTTTCATATGCTCCTCAGTTTGAGTCTCTTTCGGATACAAAAGAGAAACTTGAGGGAAGGAGAAAGGAAGTTCTGGCCCGAATAAGATGTGCGTCTCAGTTTTCTTTTTTCCCCTCCTATATTTTTTCCCCATCTGGTAGCACCCACCCCTGTCACACTTTTAAGGTGTCAAATCATTGTCTTGAATGAATTCCCATGTAGCTACTTTCTAAGTTGCATATACTGATGAATCGCCTTTTGGATGCAGCTGGAAAGTCAGAAGAGATGAAGACTCAGAATTCCTTCTGGCCACACTATCACGTCCCGAGCTTTTATTACAGCAGAAGGAATTTCGGGAATGTGAACAACCGGTATGATAAGTCTCTTGCAAGCAAGTAATCAGAGCGCAAGACAATCACACAAAAGTAATTGCACAAGAAATTTCTCAAAACTCCAACTTTATTTCATAATCATAATCAAAATTACATAAAGTCACTACTTGACATCCTTTCAACACTACGACTCAAGAAAAATCAAAAATTACAATCCGACTCGACTAAACACTTGTCAACTAGGGCTTCTCTCATTTTCAATTGACCTTCAATCACTCTCGGACCTGCTACTTGCATAATCAGAATCTGATTCACTAGTATTTCCTGAAAAGATGAGAAAAATATGTATGAGCACACATGCCCAGTAGGTATCTTCGTATCAACATGAAGGCATATGTTTAAATGATTAACATTTTTGCTCTAAGTAACAATAATGCAATAGAACACACGGTATAAACCAAGGCAACAAGAGACAAGAACTATAGAGATATGATCTGTGAGAACAATACTATGATTGGTCAAGATTTCAAGTTTGGCCTTTCAAGAACAAGACTGTACGAGCATGTAACTAGAAAGTACTTACACAACCTTGTAAAGGCTATGCACTAGAAAGTCATTAACAAGCATGTAATTTTCATAATGAGCCTCGTGGATTTCACTCATTTATAAAAGAAAGTACTCCCGACGCAATGCGACGCCAGTATCATCGTACCCCATGGTTTATAGCACGTTTCCGACAATCAGTCGAGGGGACTAGCATGGAGCCCTTGGACACAATCCGTGCCCGATCTTGCATCTTCAAGTTATAAATCCAGCTACTTCCACGAGATATAACAATAAAGTGTGGCCAATAATGTAACAAGTTCAATGATAGTTTCATGATAACAATATCAAGGTAAGAATGCTTCAATTATGAACATGAGATTTCAAGGATGATTTAAATAGACATTATGCTACGGTGGCACTCTGACAGCATAACGATACATTCAATTAAGTTCCATAACTTATCAATGACTTTTGAAATAAGGTGTTAGGTTCTAGACCACCATTAGATCATAGGAATACCAACCCTTGGGTCAAACCCCGGGTTAAGAACATGATAGAACCTTGCGGTCATTTACTGGACCATTTCAGGAACTTGGCGGTCAAGAAAGGGCCACTTCCAGAGAAAGACGGTCACAGTCAGGCCGCAACTAACTGTGTCAACCAAAATGAAGGGAAAGTCGACACTTGAAGAATTCTGGAACAATAGCAGTCTCAGGATGGCCGTTTCATGACAAAGACAGTCTGATTAGAACCGCTAAGTAACAGTAACGGTCTCCCATTGGGCCGTAATTAACCAGAGTACAGAAAGTAAAACACCGGTCATGTGAATGCTTTCTAGACAATTTGGCTTTAAGGGTACAACCAGCTCGGCGTCCTAGTGGGAATCCCAGGCTTACGGAGACTTACGGAGGCTTTGAAACATAATCCCCTAGTCTGACAGAAGGAATATCCGGCGGAGAGGTTCATAAGTTTAAGAGATGTGCCTATAAGTGTAACGTGTATCTAATGAATAAAATACCGGAGTATACACCATGTACTTATGAAAATGACTCAAGAGATGAGAGTGAAACGGTGAAACATACGGACAAAAACCATGATATTAACATCTCATAAATCATGTCCATATCATAGAAAATTATTTAATTACAAATTAAAACATTTGGCATGAAATTACATAATAATGAAAAATAAGGTTCTAAGGCATACTCATGCTGAAACAGGGTGTTTAACAGAAAAATAAACATAATTTTTAGTGAAAAATAACATAATTATAAGGTTTCTAATATGCAAAATTCAACTAGGCTCGGATTGGTTCACAGAACCAAATAGCGGTCAGGGTCTGGCCGCGAGGAGTCAAAGACGGTCTCGCGATAGACCGTTTTGTAAGAAGAACACAGTTTTTCATTAGACCGCAAGGAGGTCTTAAGGTCCCTGGGTGACTGTTTTATGTCTGACTGACAGAAGTTACAAAATAGTGATATAAAATGCTAATCTAGGGCAAGTTATGCATGGAAAATGATGTAACCACGTAGCTAAGTCATGTTAGAAGGTAATTAGGCCATGAACATGCATAGGTTATGAGAAATAAACAAGAAATTTCTTTTTTTATCTTATTAGGGCTAGGTGTATGCATGGGAAATGAACTTACTGTGCAGTCTCAATAAAACATAAAATACTCCACGTACGATGCATGAAAACGACTGAAAATTGAGGGCTTTTATTCCTAATATCAAGTTTAAGCCATTCATGAGATAACCTACCTCTGGACAGAGCTCTAAACTTCGAATTTAGAGCTGGAAGTTGACTCTAGTTTCTGCTCGTTCTGAATCGAACCAGCAACTTCGTGGCCTTCTAACTTCTGATCCTCTTCACCTATGACCATAAAATTTTGAGGGTAGTTAGACCTTACTATTATGAACAAAATATTCTAAAGAACCTACCTGAAATAATGCTTTCTCATCTTAGTTCCATGCGAGCCAAAAGTAAGGGTCGCACATGTGAAACTTGAGATCTATTTATAGGGTTAGCTAGGGTTTTGGAGGTTAGAACGAACCTAGAGTCCTAATTAGGACTTGTAATTGACCCAATTGCATTCTAGACTCTTCTAACTAAGGGATAGCATCGATCTTAGGTGATTTGAATGCCAAAGTTTCCAGCTTTTCATGCCTTCTTCCGTTCACGGAATCTGGAGAGAGTAGCAGTCATTTGAAGGGCCGCTACTGTTCCCAGACGGTCGCTCGATAGAGCGTTTTTACCCCTTGGCGCCGAATTTGAACTATTTCAAACTCTTTTGATATTATCTCCCATTATTAGCCTTTTTATCCCTCTAAAAATCCAAAAAATAGCTAAATGATGCTTCTAGAATATGGGCTAGGCCTTTTTAGGTTATGTGGCCTATTTAAATGGGCCTGGTCCATTAATTAGTATAGGGCCTTTTTAAATGATTTAAATAATCTTAAATTTCTTCTTAATAGCCCATTAAGCCCCAAAAATGTATAATAAGTATATTTTAAATCCAGAAAATTCTTAGAAAAATCTGGGGTGTTACACCCTCCCCCACTTTAGAGAATTTGTTCCCCAAATTCATAATATGAGTTTTATGGAGAGTGTGTGTATTTTAATTAGCTAGTTAATTGCACTAATAATTAATGCAATGTGAATAGGTTAGGATGGTACCTTCAATTGTTTTACCTTCCTCGTCCATGATGGCATTTAGTCAACCTCGTCGCCCGCGTCCATTATTATCCCTCGAAGATTGTTCCTTTATAAGAGGACACATGGGCAAGCGATGTTCCCGACTTTCACATTTGAGACAAGTGCCAAGACACTTCCAACACTCTTCGGTCGAGTGCCCGAACTTTTCACAGAATGAGCAAGCCGTGACGACTTGCGTTCCTTCTTCTTCCTTAACTCTATTACTTTTCCCATTGCCATTTCCATTTCTTTTTCCATTACCGTTCCCATTGCGGGACCTCTTATTGTGACGGGTTTTGTCATCATCCGCTTCTCTCTCCTCTTGCCTATCATATTTTCGGCTCGACCTTTCTTCCTTCCCTCTGAGCTTCTCCACCTTCTCCAGGGTTCTTTCACATAAATGTGCCCATTGAACCATTTCCGTATAGGTGCAAATATTTTAAGACCCAATTTGTTGAATAAATCCGGGCCTTAATCCGTCCATGAATCGGTTAGCCTTGAGAAGATCTGTGCTCACTAAATGCTGAGCATAAGGTGCTAGGCGAAAGAATTGCAACTCATACTCCGCCACCGTCATCATGCCTTGACATAGCGAAGCGAACTCTGCAACCTTCCTCTCCTTGACATGTTCGAAGAAGTATTTTACTCGGAAGAGTGTGAGAAATCCCTCCCAAGTGTGCGGTGCGTCTGCAGGCGGGGTTGGAATAGACTTCCACCATGTACGTGCATCCTTGTTAAGTTGGAACATAGTGAGACGAACCTTTTCTTGGTCGGCACATTGCATGACCTCGAATATACGGTTCATTTCATCAATCCAATTTTCAGCTTCATCTGGATTGGAAGAGCAAGAAAACCTCGGAGGATTTAAACTTCGGAAATTCCTATGTAAGTCGCCGGCACCAGCCCTCGCGCCAGCTAGGGCCATATTCTGCAAGACCTGGGTGAGACCCACAACAGTTTGTTGCATTTCACCCCAATCAACACGGTGAGCCAATGTAAGAATGAAGTACCTGAGAAGAGTGATAGATTCATCAATTATTATGGAATTGGTGGGGTTAATCTTAGAGATAATTTCTAATTACTATCTCATCTCAGGTTCTACCCAATTGCTCTCATGGGTTGGGAATTTGTTTCCTTGTTTCATAGGTAGGGGTCCTTAAACCTTTGACCTAACCTTTGACATGACATGTTTTCTAGGAATAAGTAAGTTCTAAGACCTATGTCTCTGATACCACTTTAACGGTCACGTCCCGAGCTTTTATTACAGCGGAAGAAATTTCGGGAACGTGAACAGCCAGCATGGTAAGCCTCTCGCAAGCAAGTAATCAGAGTGCAAGACAATCACACAAAAGTAATTGCACAAGAAATTTCTCAAAACTCCAACTTTATTTCATAATCATAATCAAAATTACATAAAGTCACTACTTGACATCCTTTCAACACTACGACTCAAGAAAAATCAAAAATTACAATCCGACTCGACTAAACACTTGTCAACTAGGGCTTCTCTCATTTCCAATTGACCTTCAATCACTCTCGGACCCGCTACTTGCATAATCCGAATCTGATTCACTAGTATTTCCTAAAAAATGAGAAAAATAGGTATGAGCACACATGCCCAGTAGGTATCTTCATATCAACATGAAGGCATATGTTTAAATGATTAACATTTTTGCTCTAAGTAACAATAATGCAATAGAACACACGGTATAAACCAAGACAACAAGAGACAAGAACTATAGAGATATGATCTGTAAGAACAATACTATGATTGGTCAAGATTTCAAGTTTGGCCTTTCAAGAACAAGAATGTACGAGCATGTAACTAGAAAGTACTTACACAACCTTGTAAAGGCTATGCAATAGAAAGTCATTAACAAGCATGTAATTTCCATAATGAGCCTCGTGGATTTCACTCATTTATAAAAGAAAGTACTCCCGGCACAATGCGACGCCAGTATCATCGTACCCCATGGTTTATAGCACGTTTCCGACAATCAGTCGAGGGGACTAGCATGGAGCCCTTGGACACAATCCGTGCCCGATCTTGCATCTTCAAGTTATAAATCCAGCTACTTTCACGAGATATAACAATAAAGTGTGGCTATTAATGTAACAAGTTCAATGATAGTTTCATGATAACAATATCAAGGTAAGGATGCTTCAATTAAGAACATGAGATTTCAAGGATGACTTAAATAGACATTTTGCTACGGTGGCACTATGGCAGCATAACGATACATTCAATTAAGTTCCATAACTTATCAATGACTTTTTGAATAAGGTGTTAGGTTCTAGACCACCATTAGATCATAGGAATACCAACCCTTGGGTCAAACCCCGGGTTAAGAACATGATAGAACCTTGCGGTCATTTACTGGACCGTTTCAGAAACTTGGCGGTCAAGAAAGGGCCGCTTCCAGAGAAAGATGGTCAGAGTCAGGCCGCAACTAACTGTGTCAACCAGAATGAAGGGAAAGTCGACACTTGAAGAATTCTGGAACAATAGCGGTCTTAGGATGGCCGTTTCATGACAAAGACGGTCTGATTAGAACCGCTAAGTAACAGTAACGGTCTCCCATTGGGCCGCAATTAACCAGAGTACAGAAAGTAAAACACCGGTCATGTGAGTGCTTTCTAGACAATTTGGCTTTAAGGGTACAACCAGCTCGGCGTCCTAGTGGGAATCCCAGGCTCACGAAGACTTATGGAGGTCTTGAAACATAATCCCCTAGTCCGACAAAAGGAATATCCGGCGGAGAGGTTCACAAGTCCAAGAGATGCGCCTATAAGTGCAACGTGTATCTAATGATCGCATACCGGAGTATACACCATGTACTTATGAAAATGACTCAAGAGATGAGAGTGAAACGGTGAAACATACGGACAAAAACCATGATATTAACATCTAATAAATCATGTCCATATCATAGAAAATTATTTAATTACAAAATTATAACATTTGTCATGAAATTACATAATAATGAAAAATAAGGTTCTAAGGCATACTCATGCTGAAACAGGGTGTTTAACAGAAAAATAAACATAATTTTTAGTGAAAAATAACATAATTATAAGGTTTCTAATATGCAAAATTCAACTAGGCTCGGATTGGTTCACAGAACCAAATAGCGGTCAGGGTCTGGCCGCGAGGAGTCAAAGACGGTCTCGCGATAGACCGTTTTGTAAGAAGAACACAGTTTTTCATTAGACCGCAAGGAGGTCTTAAGGTCCCTGGGTGACTGTTTTATGTCTGACTGACAGAAGTTACAAAATAGTGATATAAAATGCTAATCTAGGGCAAGTTATGCATGGAAAATGATGTAACCACATAGCTAAGTCATGTTAGAAGGTAATTAGGCCATGAACATGCATATGTTATGAGAAATAAACAAGAAATTTCTATTTTTATCTTATTAGGGCTAGGTGTATGCATGGGAAATGAACTTACTGCGTAGTCTCAATAAAACATAAAATACTCCACGTACGATGCATGAAAATGACTAGAAATTGAGGGCTTTTATTCCTAACATCATGTTTAAGTCATTCATGAGATAACCTACCTCTGGACAGAGTTCTAAACTTCGAATTTAGGGCTAGAAGTTGACTCTAGTTTCTGCTCATTTTGAACCGAACCAGCAACTTCATGGCCTTCTAACTTATGATCCTCTTTACCTATGGCCACGAAATTTTGAGGGTAGTTAGACCTTACTATTATGAACAAAATATTCTAAAGAACCTACCTGAAATAATGCTTTCTCACCTTAGTTCCATGCGAGCCAAAAGTAAGGGTCGCACATGTGAAACTTGAGATCTATTTATAGGGTTAGCTAGGGTTTTAGAGGTTAGAACGAACTTAGAGTCCTAATTAGGACTTGTAATCGACCCAATTGCATTCTAGACTCTTCTAACTAAGGTATAACATCGATCCTAGGCGATTTGGATGCCAAAGTTCCCAGCTTTTCATGCCTTCTTCCGTTCACGGAATCTAGAGAGAGTAGTGGTCATTTGAAGGGCCGCTACTGTTCCCAGGAGGTCGCTCGATAGACCGTTTTTACCCCTTGGCGCCAAATTTGAACTATTTCAAACTCTTTTGATATTATCTCCCATTATTAGCCTTTTTATCCCTCTAAAAATCTGAAAAATAGCTAAATGATGCTTCTAGAATATGGACTAGGCCTTTTTAGGTTATGTGGCCTATTTAAATGGGCCTGGTCCATTAATTAGTATAGGGCCTTTTTAAATGGTTTAAATAATCCTAAATTTCTTCTTAATAGCCCATTAAGCCCCCCAAAATGCCCAATAATTATATTTTAATTCCAGAAAATTTTTGGAAAAATCTGGGGTTTTACACACATAGTTCTTTCACCCATTTACCAGATATACAGGCTACATATGCTTCAAATAGTCTTCCTGACCGAACAAACGTGAAGAAGAGGTAAGCTTTTATTCTTTACTTTTGATTTCTGGGATAGGAAGTGGTTTGGTTATCCTTTCTTACGCATAATGTTCAACTGAACTCCAAAGATAGTAAGTATGTCACGCCATGAGAATATGCAGCAGAAACTAATCGGGAACGTGAACAGCCGACAAGAGAAGCCTCAAGCGATAATAATAATCAGAGCGCTAATCATTCACACATAAGAGTGAACACAAGAGAGCATATTCCAAAAAAATTAACTTTTATTGAATCTTAATGAAAAGTTTACAAAGACTCTTTGACTAACTAGACTCAATAAAGCAAAAATTACATAATTGACTCTTGACTAGACTAACTACGACTTCTCTCGAACCATCAATCACTCTCGGATCCATCACTTGAATAATCTGAATCTGACCCGCTAGGATATCCTGAAAAGATTGAAAAAGTAGGGTAATGAGCACACTTGCCCAGTAGGTATCTTCGTATCAACATGAAGGCAATGTTTAAATAATTAACATTTTTAGCTCTAGAAAATAAGATAAATGAAATACTGTAAAACATGCGGTATAAACCAAAGTAATACAAGTACCAAGATATGATCAAGAATGAGATATGAGAATTATGTAGATTGAGAATATGATCAAGCACGAATATAGCATGAATATAAATAAGACCTTTCACGAACAAGAATGTAACGAGAATGCACTTTTCATAACCATAAAGGTCATGCACTAGAAAGTCACTTAACACGCAAGAATGTAATTTCACTAGATTGCCTCGTGGTTTTCACTGTTTATAAAAACAAGTACTCCCAACGCAATGCGACGCCAGTATCATCGTACCCCATGGTTTTCAGCACATTTCCGACAATCAGCCGAGGGGGCTAGCATGGAGCCCTTGGACACAATCAGTGCCCCGTCTGCATCTTCATGTTATAAATCAAGCTACTTCCACGAGATATAAATGAAGTTCAGGCCAATAATGTACAATTCAACAATAAGCTCATGATAACAATGTCAAGGCAAGAATGCACCAAGCTTATAACATACGAGTTCAAGGAATGCATTAATGACAAGATCATGCTACGGAAGGAATCCGATAGCATAAAAACATGTTCTTTACTTTCCATAATTCATTAGTAGCTTATTGAACAAGGTGTTAGGTTCTAGATAATCAATATACCATCTAGGAACTTAAGAAAATCAACCCTTGGGTCAAACCTCGGGTTAGGGCACAAGATAGAATAACACGGTTATGGAAGAACCGTTATTATCAAACCGCGATCGAGATGGAATCGCTTCTTGACTGAGTCGACGCCAGAAAGGAAAGAGTCGACGTAGTGAATGTTGGATCCAGAACGCGGTCAAGCTAGAACCGCTATCATGAAGTAGCGGCTACCTGAGAATCGCAGATAGGACCAGAGTACAGAAAACGTCGGTAAGATAGGTGCTTTCTAGTCCATTGGGTATTCAGGGTACAACCAACTCGGCGTCCTAGTGGGAATCCCAAGCTCGCGGAGACTTATGGAGACCTTGAAACAAGATCACCTGGTCCGGTGGAAGAAATATCCAACGGAGAGGATCACATGTCCAAGAGAGTGTTCCTATCAAGTGCAAAGTGTAACTAATGGCTACGTACCGCAATACACGTCATGTACTTATGAAAGACTCAAAGATGATAGTGACATTGTGATAAAACAACGATCAAAACCTCATGCTAACACGTTCCTCAATCTTTGAGATAGCTTATAACAAGACTATATGGTTTTTGGCGAAAATTAACATATGATTAAAATAAGTTTCTATTACATGAGAATCGTGAAAACTAGCATAAAGGATGCACAATATAACAATGAATAAAATATGGTAATCCCATGGATAAAACATAATTAATAGATACTTTAACGAGGAATCAAAAGAGGGTAATCTGACTGCTGTTTGAGGTAAACTGCAGACAGACAAGCGAGCACGGTTAGAAGGGAACCGCTTCAGTATGGTAGCGGTTTCTGTAGAACCGCCTCTGTCCTTTCAGACAGAAGGGTAAAACTAAGTGAGCAGTGCCCAATCTAGGGTAAAAAATGCATGGAAGACATGTTAAACAGAGAGATACGACATGCTAGACTAAAGTTAGCTCATGGAGATGCATAGGTTTGCACCATTTAAGCCTAAGTTATCCTCTTTTCTTCTTAAGGTGCAGGGATATGCATGCAGAGATAGTTTCAATGCGCGGTTATAGTAAAAGATTAAATACTCCGTGTACAAAGCATGAAATCACATGGAACTTAAGGGCTTTTACTCCTAACTTGATGTTTAAGCCTTTTCATGAGATAAGATACCTTTGATTCGTTCCCTAGACTTCGAATTTCTGACTGAAAGTCGCCCCTAGTTTCTACACGTCCTATGTTAAACCAACAACTTCACGTCCTTCTATCTCCTGATCCTCTTGACCTAAATTCATGAAATTTGGAGGGTAAGTAGAAGATATAAAGGACAACAATAAGTTCTAAAGGATCAACTTCTAAATACCTCGATTAGGGCTTCCAATCTCAAGGTCTTTGTTGGACGGCCACACTGGTTCCTGTGCAGACTACAGGGAACCAGCAACTTGTAGGGCTTCTAACTCTCCAACGGCCTGTCCTCCTAGCACCGGATTTTGAGGGGAGTTAGACAAAACTAAGGAGAGTAAAAACTTCAAAAGGACCTACCTGAGAAGATGTCTCCTTACCTTCGATCCACAAGCTCCAAAATTAGAGCTTGCGCAGGTCGAATCTGGGCTCTATTTATAGGGTCTGAGTTAGGGTTGATAGATTTGATCGATTAGGAGTCCTAAATTGGGATAGGATCGACCCCCAAGAGTCCTAGACTAAGTTACTATGCCAGATAGCATTGAACCTTAAAGATTGGGGTGGAAAAATCTCATTTTTTCATGCCTCCCGCTGTTCCGATCATGGAACATAGCCGCGGTCATCGCGAAACAACAATTGTGAGAACGCGGTCTCCCGACTAATCGCGTTCAGGTGCTTGATCCGAAAATTTTGGATTTTCTTAATTATCTCTCATTTATCCTATTAATTGGTCTAGTTATCCAATTTACTTCAGTAAATTGCCCTAATTACGTCTCTAGTAATGGGCTTGGGCCAAAAGGGTTTGGAAATTGGTCTTTGGGCCTATTTTAGGTGGGCTTAACCCCTTTGGTTAATATAGGGCCTTAAATCAATTTAATTAACCCTTAATTCATTTAAGTAGTCCTTTAAGCCTTTTAAATACTTAATAATTATATTTAATCCCAGAAAATTCTTGAATAATTTTTAAAAAAATTAGGGGTGTTACAAGGTATGTTTGGTGCTACTTCTAGCTGGACGTTGTTTTTGACTGTTGTCCCCGGTAGATGGCAATCAAGAGGGGAGGGGTGAATTGATTGGCAATAAAAATTTAACGATTTCAACAGTATAAATGAGAATGAGATATGAATAGAAAACCTAAGCACAACTCTTCTCACCCAATGATAAACTCACACGACCAAAGGCACTATCGAAGAATAACAAATGCAACACTCTACTCTCGACAAGAAGTGCACACGAACAAAAGCGCTGAAGCAAACCACAAGGAAGACAATGATTTTAGGTGGTTCGGGTTCACCACAGTGCCCCCTACGTCCACCCCTCACAGAGTGAGGATTGCTTCCACTATGAAGTGAAAAACCCCCCCACACACACACACACGCTGTGATCCGCACAGCAACACACACACGTGCGCTGCGACCTGCAGACGCACACACACCCATAGTATATGTCTAAGAAGAATTCGGATATACAATGACCACTTAGATCTGGAAGAGTAAGAACAAAATATAGACAATGTTGACTGGAAGAACACTAGAAATCCCCCTTTTTGACGACGAGCAACCGCAGGTTCTTCAGTCTTTGGATGAAGTCGGAGGATGTAGTCGGATCCTTCAAAATGAGGCTCGGAGGATGATGCTTGACTCAGAGTTCTTCATGCTCAGCTTCATCTAAGGAAGAAGACCTTTATTCCTTGCTCAAGTTGCATCAGATCATCATTGAAATTCGCAGGGTTCGCGCTCAAGAACCCCTCTCCCAAGTTTCTTCTCCTGCAAGGAAGCAAGGCTCAAAAAATGAGAAAATATTCTGCTCGATTAATTCCTTGGGTCGCCCTAATGATTGGTTTTATACCCCCAAGGTTGGGGGACACGTGTATGGTGATGGATCCTCGGATCCACCACTTTTAGGGCAAAGGTGGGTGCAAAAAGTAACAATCGTACGATGTCGAAAAGGTTGCGGCGGCGGACCCCAGAAATGGGTTGACCCTTTGGGTCGACCCTCATGGCTTTTTAGAAGACCCCCAAACGCGAAACACGTGTGTTCTTGAAGGGGTCGACCCTCGTGGCCTTTTTAGAAAACTCCAACCGCGCAAAAGGCATATTCCTGAAGGGTCGACCCTTTGGGTCGACCCTCGCGACACCTGACCCCAAAACTGAACACCCGAGGAAAAATAGGACGATCAGGGGTCGACCCTTGAGGTCGACCCTTCGTTTGTTTGACTAACAAAACAAACTAAGTGCTAAACGGAGTTTAGGGGTCGACCCTTGGGGTCAACCCATCCACTGAACTTGTTGAATTTACATGTATTAGTGAGTTTTATGAACTAAACTTTATCAAATCGACCCTTGGGGTCGAGGAAATGAAATCTATCATGGGGAGTCTATATAAGAATGAAAATGAGACATGTTTAGATCTCACCAAGCGTCCTCAAATTTTTGTTCGGAATTGAGCCCCATTCCTGAGTTCTACAAAAATACCAAATCTGAGTTAGGTATGAATTTGACATTTTCAGCTCAACCGACTTACTCAAAAAGGGTGTTCTTGATCCTGCAAAGTTCATCCTTCAACTGCATTAGTATCTCACGATCAAAGGAGAAAGAGTAATTAAATACAAAAGCAGTTCAAAAAGAGTTTGTTCAAATTTATTTCCCCAACGATTATTCTAGACTCATATAGTGTTTGGTCATCATCAAAATTCAACAAATATGAGTGAAGAGGAGCGATCTCGCGCTAGTCCTGAGCTGGGGGATGATCACCGATCAGTGAACTGCAAGGAAGGGAAACGGATCAGGGGGCCCAGGGGGGATCCCTGGGGAAAACCCTCCGATGCCTAAGTCAGTAGAGCAGTGGTGGAAGCTATGAAGGGAGGAGGAAGGAGATGCACGAGATCCCTCTCCACCAAGGTGGTGAAGTGGTTCCTGCTCAGGGAGTTTTAGGCGTGTGTAGGCCTTACCGTTTGCTGGAGGGAGTCCCCGATTTAAATAGTGCGCTAGCCTCATGAGTCCCGTAAGCTGAGGAGTTCCAGGCGGGGGTTACGTCCTCGACGTGGGCTCTTTACGTCCTCATCGTGGGCTCTTTATAACCTTGAGGACTCGTGGGTCCCTTATCTTTGTGAACTCCTGCTCATAAAGGGCTCTCAACGGCAGCGTGGATAAGCAATCGTCGGTCGACCCAAGCATGAAGAGTGCCAACCCTTATCCGGGCGATCGGCATAGCTCGGGTGAGGCTCGGTCGGAGTGGGCGCGGGACGCTAGCCTTTATCCCGGCGAGGGGGATAGGTCGGGCTTGGGTCTTCCTCCGACCGGACCGACGCTCGGGCCTTCCGAGCCTAATGGTCGCCGAGGAAGGGCTTGATCCCGAGTGATCTTATTGGGCTTTTATGCTAAGTGGGCCCTGCGGGGCTGTCACTTAGATGAGCTGGGCCTCGTTTGGTCTTGCTGGACCTGGTTCGGCCGCTCTTAGATGGGCTACAGAAATCCCCCTCTCCACTTGTCCCCCTCCTACTCCCGAGCCTTGGTAGGCTCGGAAAAGTAGCCGTTAGGGTTTTGGACCAGCGTGGCTCGGGTGGGTGGAGATCTGGCGGTGTTAAGAAGCCACGTGTCGTGGTCACCTGGGCCCGTAATAATGATAATCTTGAAGGATTTGAAATGAAGGGGCCCCCTTTTCTCGGAGGTCGGAACAACGCGCCGCCTTCCGCGTGGGAATATAGGCGTTGTGCGCTTGTTGTCGTTCCAGACTCCCTCCGTTTTTAGGATTTTTGCTCTCCTTCGTGCTTGCTTTTGGGGCTCTTTGATGCGTCGTGAGGACACGACGGAAGAGCAGAGGCTTGCAGCGGCGTTCGCAGAGTTGGCGGAGATAACCGCGGAGGCGGTTCGACGGCTTCCTCTTCCTCCAGAATCTTCGGAGTCTCGGGAGCATTTCTCTTCAAGTTCCTCTTCAGATCCCATGGCGGACCAGCGTCCGGAGGTCGAAGAGTGGGAGGGTGAGCCTGAGGCGAAGGCGACGGTGGTACCGCCGGCTCCAAACTGCAGCGAGCTGGGGGAGGCGGAGGTGAAACGGCTGGAGCACCAGTTTCGCCTGCCCTATAAATTTTTCTTTTCCGCGGCTGTCCCGCACGAGACGAGCTTGGATTCTCGTACGGGCCATATCTGCTCCTTCCTTCTGTCGTGGAAGAATGGTTTCCGCCTTCCCTTCGAGCCCTTTGTTCTGAAACTTCTTGATTTCTTTAAGTTGGCTCTCATACAGTTGGTGGCCAACTCTTATCTTCTTCTCTCCGCCTTTCGCATCCTCTGCCGCTAATGCGGGGTTCCTCCTTCCTTGGATCTCTTCCATTATTTTTTCGAGTTGAAGGCGCATTCCTCGGCTGGGAAGGGCTTCTATTTCATCCAGGCGAGACGGAACAGGAGCTGTGTCTCCTAGCCGCGAAGGACTCTTCCCACAAGGGATGGAAGACTCAGTTCTTCTGGGTAGGGATTTTTTCGGTGGAGGAGACTTGGAGGTGTCCCGTAATCCCCAATTTCCATCCGAACATCCCTCGAGGCAAGAAGAGTTCTCTTCGGATGTGGAGGAGTATGCGGCCATCTTGCTGAAGCATCGCCAGTCACGGAGGAGCTGGTTACTCCGGAGAACATCGAGCGGTGCCTTCTCGCGCGGCTACGGCCGACAGGTTCGGACGTCACGAATCAGCTTCTTCGTCGGATGGTGAGACCATTTTCTTTTCCTGACCATATCTTTCTTCTGCGCAGACGCCAGGCGGTCGGCTGTGGAGGAGGAGCCTGCGGCCGAACGGGAGGTGATCAATCTCGGTGATGATTCGGCTGCCGACGAGTCGCGAGCTCCCGAGGGGCTCTCCCGAGCCCAAGATAAGGGCAAGGGGATGGCCCAGGAGGGGTCTTCTAGGCCGCGGGGGGCCAAACGCAAAGATCCTGTGGGGGGTATGATACGGGATGTAGTGAAGGCCAGGAAGTGGGCCAAGAAGGCCGGGTCTATCCCCGCTATCGAAGATGGCTCTGGATCGGCGGCTCTCCCCTCTTCCGAGTGAGATAGGGCCGACCCTATTGGGCCGGCTCCCCCATCCGCCAAGCGAGAGCGGGCCGAGGAGGCCAGGGCCGCTTCTGGGGGCGGCGGCGTTGGATCGGCTCTCCCCTCAGCAAGAGCTGAGGGGGCCGGGCCCGCTTCTGCTGGTGGCGGTGGCGTTGGATCGGCTCTCCCCTCAGCAGGAACCGAGGGGGCCGGAGTTGAAGCGGGCGACTCTAGGACCGCGGACCGAGACTGGGGCGTCGATCGAGGCGGGTGACGCTCTGGTGGCGGCGCAGGGGCCGAGTCGGTCGAGGTCGGGGGGTCGCGAGGAGCGGCGACACAGCCCCGACCGACTGAAGCAAGAGGGGCGGATGAAGCAGCGGCTCGGTCCAGGCCGGCCGGCGGGGCTCCCGAGGGGATACCGTTCGGAGGGGGGGGCCTATTTCGGAGGCTCTGGAGAGGCTGGGCATCCAGGGCCCTCTGTATCGGTCGTGTCGCAGCATAGCAGCGAAGGTGGTGAAGGGAGGAGACAGGCAATGCTCCCCGCCCGGGCCCTCGAGCTGGTTATGGAGGGCGGCTTGGTCTTGGCCCAGATGGGGGCCACTCTGGCTGAAGCTTACGCTCGGTCGGAGTCAGGAGCGTGCGACCCTTGCCTGGACCCTTGGTGGTTCTGATAGAAGGTGGCTCAGCTCACCGAGGAGACGTGATGGCTTCGACTGGAGCTCTCTGCAGTCAAGGAGCTGGCTAGGGTGAGCCAGGCGGATGCCCGTCGCTGTCTAACAACTGGCTTGGGCCCGCGAGTCGCTCGAGAGGAAGAGCAGGCTTCTGGAGGAGGAGCGCGTGGCCCGTACCGAGCTAGACGGCTAGTGGGAGGCCGAGCGCACCGAGCTATTGGGCCGGCGGAGGAAGCCATGCCCTTCGCGGGAGGCCGAGGCTGATCGGGCAGAGGCGGAGAAGCGGTCAGCCGAGGCAGAGTGGAGATTGGCCGTGGCTGGAGCGGGGAGAAGGCCGAACTCGCTGGTAGGGTGGAATCGGCGGGGCGGAGGCACTCGAGCAATACAAACGCTCGGAGGCCTACCAGGTCGACCTCAAGGAGGCTGCCCTCCCTACTATGAGTCAGCACTTCGCCGGGGCATCCGCAAGGGATTCAAGCAAGGCTATGACCGGGCCATCTCTTATGCGGAGGAGCAGGCGTCCGAGACAATCAATTTTCTGTCCGGGCAATGCTATGACTCGATTTGTCATCCTCCGGTTCCTCTGGTTCGGCGTCGAGGAAGGAGACAGGGGGACTCTTCGTCCGAGGGGTCGCCAACTCGGATGCCTCGGGAGGGCGCGCAACCGAGGCAGTTCCCAATCGACGCCGGTGGGGTCAGTGCCAGGGTCGGCCGTCGCCGAGGGTGCCGGGGGCAGACCATCCGAGCCTTCCACTTCCGAGCCTCAGGGTGGGCCAGAGGCCTAATGTATTTGCTTTACTTTTTCTCCTTGTATGTTTTTTCCTTTTTTGAAGAAAAAACTTCTCTTAGTTGTGTAAAGGAAAAACTAAGGCAGTAGCGTTTATGATGAAAACTTAACTCTTTTGTATCGCCATAGCTGTAGTTTGACCAGCGTATCCTGCAGTAGTTGGAAAGTGCTGATACTTCTGCGTGGATCTCGCATGTGGTTGGGCGGGCGTTGACAGGGTGTCTTTTCATTTCTCATGCTTTAACTGCCCGGCCGTTTCGTGTGTCCTGCTGGGATGGAACCGAGGAGTCTGAGGTGACCGTTCGTAGGGAGAAGTCCCTTTAGCGTGTTTTCGAGGGGAGAATCATTTAAGAGCAAGTAACCTCCCTTCGCCTATAAAAGGTCTGAAGGGCGTCTCTCCCTCTCCATCGCTTAGGGTTTTTCTCTGACAGTCTTTCCTCTCTCCTTCTTCACGAAGCGTTGTGCCGTCGAATTTGAAGCATGGAAGACGTTCTGGAGATGAAGCTGCCGATGATGGAGGGCAGAGAGTCCTTGCTGCTTTGGGTTTCTTTTTCTCCCCCCTTCTCACTCTTTGGAGGGTGCCTGCACTCTCTTCCTTCCAAAGGGTTGGCAGAGAGGAGGCCTTCATTCGTATTCCCTCTTCTCCTTCCTCCATCTCTGTCAACTTGGAAGGTAGCCTTCTTCTTCCTAATCCCTCTGTCACCTTTGTTCCGTGTTACCCGAGCCAACGAGGTCGACTACCCTTAATTTGAGCCAGTTTCTGCACGAAGCAGAGTCAGTGGCTGGACGCGGGAAGGCTAATCGAGTCAGCCGAGCGATGGGCTCGTTCGACGACTCCGGATGGATTTTTGCTTTTTCGACATGTATTGTCTTGTCTTCGGCCTTTCTGATGTACAAGCAAGTTGTTTGAATAAAGGGAGAAAGGAAACTTTTGTTTTATTTCATGTTGCTTACACAATGCTCGGTGTTCAGAAATAGAACTTGCGTAGTGTAGTCACGTTCCACGTCCGAGGGATGGGTTCTCCTTCCATAGTAGATCGCCGGTATGCTCCTTTCCCGAGCATCTCAACCACTCGGTAGGGCC